>CM033622.1:28356509-28494125 GCA_019453435.1 Rhinogobius similis | reverse complement strand
ACATTCGACTTGAGCGTAGAATTATAGGCAGCACAAACTGATAAAATGTGTTTCTTTGCTTTTCTTTGGCCTCATTTTTATCAATAGAGCTTACTTTATACGGCAAAATGTAAAGTGAAAGCAGTTTCTCTGTTGCGCTTCAACTGTGCACATCTTAGCTAGCCTGTTTGCTAACGACCGGGGAGATAAAGGACACTCCAGCTGGTGCACAACAATTATTATCTTCAACACTTGAACTCAGAAACCTGTTATTTAAGCGAGAAATGTAATGAGTTCAACTGTGTGATCCCAAAGTCTGTATCAGTGATAAATGTGAGTGTAGCTGCAGTGATCCTGTTGTTTATCTGGTTTTCTACAACTGTTTACTTGATTTTCTTTTTTTAGATGTCAGGTACAAACTAAATATGAAGCAGAGTTGTAGACTTTTATATTTGTTATCAGCTTTTTTCACCTTTTTTCACATTTTAGTTGTGTTTTAAGCTTTTACAGGAGAAAATGTCATCACTCACCATTCACTCTTGTTCGCGTTTTCGTCACACACTGCTACAATTCGGAATGCTGTGACTGCACATACAGAAAACTACTAATAAACAGCGGTGTATTTATCTGTAAATTAGCAAATTAAAGTTACAATTCACTCCCAAATCTCAAACTAACTCACTTCGAACCTTCTCCTTTCTGATGTGATCCAAACAAAGCCTTTTAATCCCAATAAAATAACTTCGTTGAGATAAAACTACTCTTAGAACACTGACCAAACCTAATCCATTCCAAACCACTCCTGCTCCAGCCTTTGTAAACTCGCAGAGGCAGATAAAGCTTGCATAGATGGCGATGTTGCGACCGTGGCTTGGTTCCAGTTGGCGCAGCTCGACGCTTGGGCAGATTGAGCTCGGGTTTGTCCAATTCACGAGGCTCAAACCAATCTGTGCACGCGCTCCCCGTTTGACTCCGAGCTGCGGAGACGAGGCGTTTGCGCAGCTAAACGCTCAGAGAGGAGACGATACGGGAGACGAACAAGAGGAACAGTCAACAAGTGAGAGATTTCCCAAACGGCGAAGACGACTGCAGATGTAATTACGGGAATGTGGTGCAGTGAAATGTGGTGGATGTTGAGCAGAGATTTTAAAGATATTTGTGTTTTTCTAATCTATGCTTTATATTCTTTGGTAGGATGATACCCCAGGTAAATATTTATCATAGTTTTACATCAGTCAAGTGGTAGTTTGTCAAGAAAAGGTGGGAAAAAAGCAGCTGCACAATTAATCGAACGCAAATCGAAATCGCACTTTGAACGGACTGAACTGGACTTTTGAAGTGCAATCATTTCCTCCACAAACAACAAAATATCATGATTTATTCAGCGTCAAAACTGCTGATTAAGCGGTGCCAAAAACTTAAAAGTGACAAAAACATGACTAAAAGTGACAAAAAATAAACTACAAGTGAAAATGTGACAAAAAAATGACAAAAACATGACTAAAAGTGGAAAAAACGTGACTAAAAGTGCCAAAAGTATGACTCTAAGTGACGAAAAACTTGACTGAAAGTGACAAAACTCAATTAAAACGCAAAAACGTGACAAAAAGCTACAAAATGTGCCTGAAAGCATCAAAAATGTGTTTAAAAGCATCATGAACATGACTAAATGTTACAAAAATGCAAATCAAGCATCAAAAACGTTACTAAAAGAGACAAAAACGAGGCAAAAAAACGACAAAAACAATTTGAAACACTTCAAAGTTGAGAACAGAATCCCATTATTTAAACATAACTCTAAAATCCAATCACAATCGCAAAACTGGGCAGAAAATTAGACATTTTTCCCAAATACAATATCTAAGTAATGTTTTAAAGACATTTGTAACTTGAAAATTAAGTCAAAATCAAGTGTAAACAAAAACAATCCAAGAATACGATGATATTCTTTCTTTAATAACAGCTCAGGCTCAGAAAAATCAGCAGCATTTTTTCAGATTTCTCCGTTTCAACCTTTAATGCTCTTCACTCCACAAAGGACAATTCACCAATTTAAGAAGAAAATCACTTTAGTATTTCTCCGCTCCATGTCGCAGTCGATGTCAGATGAACAGAACTAAATTGTTTTGGCTTTCCTCTTTTTTTTTCTTTTCAAGGTTTCGTAGACTTAAAATATTTCCTCCACTCCGCTTCATTTGAGAGCATTACTTGAGCACTCTGTCAGTTTGAGTCGTGTTTTGAAGCGCGCCTGTCGTCAGGGTCAAATCTGTGTGTCACGCCTCACGGTTTGTCTGTCAGAGTTAGAAAAGTGGACGTTTCTGCGCACTTTTACAGTATCTGCTTACAAACGACGAGCGGCTCATGTTTCCCCAAGTCGTGCCCGCGCTTTTCATTCGTCTAATCACTGAGGGAAACTTTTACTTGTTCCAGACGGATACGCTGTTCGACGCGCTTTGAAATCAGGTGCATTGTTCATTCACTTTTCTGTTACGTTTAATCAAATGAACCGTTTCTATGAGGATAAAGTCTCACTAAACGACACAAGAAGAAAGATGGGAGAAGACTGGAGGATTGTTGTTTTATCCTTGGCTTCAGTTGCGTAACTTTTTTCGAAAGAATTCACAATGGAGTGTTTTTGATGGTCGTACGGCTGCAACTAACGATCATTCTGGTAATCGATTAGTCTAGCAATTATTCTTTCGATTAATTCGTTGTTTAGAAACCGTTTAGTGCCTGTAAATGTCAGAGTTTTACTAAATTTGACCCAGATGATGCTTTGGTAGCTGCTTGAGATCGTCCTGACGGAGAATATTTACAGACAAATTAGTTTTTCGATCAGAAACACTAAATGTACCGGTTTCCTGTGTCCTTTTGATGCAATTCCTGCTTTGTTTGAGTCATAAAACCTCTTTTCTCTGCACAGTTTGGACCCTGACCAGCAATTATTTGATTATTAAATGAGTTGGTGATTATTTCAATAATCGGTTAGTTGCGATTAATTGATTAACTATTTTCAGCCCTAGATGGTCGGAGGAAGAGGATTTTCTAACCAGGATTCATCAAACATAGAGCGAATGTAGCTAAATGCAACTCCAGGTGTGTTTTTGATGATGGAACAATGTTAGAACAGGGTTAAAAGCTCAAAAAAGTTAATGGTGAACATATATTTATTAAGAATTTATTAAGAATGATTCAGGCTTAGTAACTACTTAATTAATACCCTAACCCCCTAAGCCTAAATCATTCTTAATAATCTCTGTGTTCACTATGAATAAAGTCTTTGTTCATGCTTTATTAAAGTACAAACAAGTAACATTTTTAACTTATTAAACGTCTTTGTAAGTCCATGTGGTGGTTGTAAATGTATTTTTGTGGCGTTTGAAGCCCCTGTCGTCGCCCCCTGCTGTCCCTCTGCAGACCACCTGCCACATATACTGTAATAAAAGAGCTATCTATTTGCACTGCCACTATGCACTACTGTCTGGACAACTGTACATGTCTGTATATACTCTATTTTATCGTATTTAATTCTTAATTTTATGCATGCCTCTTTTTATATATATATTGACCTTATTCTGCCCCGCCCACTTTTGCCGTTTTTTGCACTTTTGTTGTAAACGCACTTTCATTTGACCAGAACTCCGTTAAAGCTAATGACGAACGAGGGAAAAGTCTTGCCACTAAAATGTTACATAAAGTAGATTGATTTGTGCAAAATGTTTAATGAACACGAGCAACAACAAGTCAACAATGCACAGATTTCCTGGTCAGTCTGAAAACGGCTTTTTAGTCCATGTAGAACTTATTTTCTGTTGAGCTCGTCAGCTCCATGTTAAACTAATACAACAGAAACAAAACGGCGGCGCGTACGGCAACTTCAGGAATAAGATGAATATCTTGCTACTATTTTATTCATTGTTTTATGTTGCACCTTACGTCAAAACAAGTTCCTATATTTGTGAAGTTTGATCATTGACAACGGCAATAAATCTAAATCTGATTCTGAAAACCAGCTGCAACTTTTCCTGACGCCGACCAGAATATGTGATTGTGCTTCCTTATTTCAATAAGAAGGAAGAGAAACAAAAGCTTCTGGGGTAATTTTACTGGGAGTGTATGTTCACAAGAGACCTCCAGGGGGAGCTGTGTCGCAGAAGTTACTGAGTTCAGCTTTAAGGCATGAATAAGTGTAGGTAGAGAGTGAAGTCGACATATACATCGCTTCATATTTGTCCATCACGACATTCCATTAAAACGCTCTCCGCTGTTACATTAGCTCCTCGCGCGCATTAGCATGTCGCATGTCATGAGGAGGAGGTTCAAGCGCTGTTCCTCTGGCCTCACACTCACCTCATCATCATTACCGCCTCGACGTGAGCACAAACCGCCACAACCGCGCCACAATCTGGATATGCATAATGTTTACTTTTCCTGCAAACACACACACGCGGCTTTTTCCATCTCGTTACGCCAGGACCCCTCGCGCTGCTGCGTTCGTTAGGGAGAATACGCGGGCCGACCCCCCCTAGAGGACGCGCGGTGACAGTTTTTACGCCATTAGGTCCCTCACAAAGCTTCATGTAATATTCAAACGGCGCAGGGAAATCATTGTCCCTCACCTTTAGCCGCTAATGGGTATAAAAACAACTCCCCGACAGAGCAGCGACAGGGAGGAACGGACTGCAATGTGAACTGTTGTGTCGCCAGCCAACAAAAGCACCGTGTGTAAAAGAAGACTTGGGTTTTTTGAAGTTACAGAGTAGAGTTGAACAATTGGGGAAAAATGTGTTGTTGGGGATGTTTGTTTCCTGACAAGAATTTGATTTGAAGATTAGATTTGCCATAGGCGGATTGTGTTCAAAGTTGACATTTTAAAGTTCCTTCGACAGGTTGGACTACTCACTTAACTAAAATGCAGTTAAGATAAATATATTAAAAATTCTGCCAAAATCTTCACTAATTTTATACCAGTTTAGGTATTTTTTTAGCTTTTTCATTTTACTTCCTGGTTGTAAATGATGACATCACAGTGGGAAATGACTAAGAAATCATCCTGTACACTGGGCCAAAACATTTTTTATATTTGACAAAGAAAAATATATGTGAACACCTTTATTTTGTTGAATCAATGTTTAACGGGTCAAAAAAGTAGTTTGTTTTGTGTAAATCATGCATAACCTTTGTCTCCCCAGTGTGATGTCATCAATTTGTTCACTTCCTGTAATTTTCAACACATTTTTCAACTTTTCTCCACAAATAGTGACCTGATTGGTGTAAAACTATCATTTATATTTATAAGAAGTATTAAAGGTGGAATGGAGGATTTCTCGCCGATTTGAAAATCTGCGACTGTTAGTCCTTTTTTTGAAAAAGCGCATGCGCAGGTTCCCCCTCCCTCCCGCCCCGTTTCTCCTGACTGAACGCCTAGCAAACCTCGTGAACGAGCACGCCCAGCAGCATTGCCCATGCGCATTTGTTTACAAGACGATTGGTGTCGCTTTCTCACGACAACCTCCGCGAAGAAGATTTAATAATACACTCCACATACAATACGCTAAAAAAAGAGTCAGATAAACAGTTACCTGTCCAGCAGAAAGTTTGCAGCGGAGGCATCAGCCTGTTTTGCGCTTTCAATGCTCGTCAGCGTAAACATTCCCCCAGAATATCACGCGTTTTGTTTCTTTCCTCTGCAGACTTTCGTCTCTTCTGTGAAAGCTCGAAAACAGTCTTTCTCTTTCGTCCCTCAGCCATTTCGGTACTTCGCGGATGAAAGTTTAGACCTACAATGACGGAACTCGCCGCTAACCTGCTACATAAACACACTAGCATATCAACCACGCATGCGCGGCCAGGGGAGCGAGCGTTTCCCCTGGACGAGCCTGCCGGCGTGCACTGGCACGCACAGAATGATTGACACCTGAGCGGACCAGTTATTTGTGCTACCCACGAGGAAATGAGATTCTGATTTGTTGCCCGAAATCCTCCATTCCACCTTTAATGCACTGAATAAAGTCAAAATTAGAAAAACATAAAAACCTGTCTTACACACTTTAAGGCGAGACACTACAGGCAAAACTAAAATTTTTCTTCTAATTCTAAAACGTATTTATTAAAGTTTTAGGTAAAAGGTAAAAAAAAAAAGAGGCTAAATTTGAATTTTTAGTACAATTTTCAGTCAGATAATATATAATATGTGTACAAAATGAACTAAGAAATTTCAACCTGGTTCTGTCCATTTTTAAGATTTATATGTCCCAAATATCTGTATTTTTGGCTGTTTTTACACATAAAATGCTTAATTTCTTTTTGAAAATATCTCATAGTGATGTATTTTTTTCTTACATTTATGTGACAAAACTGCAGGAGAAGTTTCAAATTGATTTCTTTACATTTACTTTTTTGGTATTCACCCACAGTATCTCGCCTTACATGCATTCTGCAGACTTGATGTTGTTTGTACAGATCTAAACTACAGGATTAGATGTTCTTTATGCAGTATAAAAATATATATATTTAATTTTCTGTGGAAAAAATGATGGTGCTTTAAAAATTGTAGCCTTGGCGATCTGCTAATTGCATCTATTCAAATTCAGTTCAATTGAGATCATCTATAAGACACATATTTTTGATTATTCTCTACTTTGAAGCCATATTTCAACCTTTATTTGGCTGATAATTTATTTTAAAAATCTCAACGTACAAAAGAGATAATACAAAAGTTTCAGTCCATTCAAGAAACAAATTGTTAAATGTTTATTAGACTGAAAATTCCTTGCTTTCTGTAGAATACCAATAAAAGCAAGTCAAAACATAAAAAAATATATATAGAGCTTTGACTAAATTCAAATGCAACAGTACAAACTACAAACGAATCTTAATTTCCATAAACCAAAACACATTTAATCTGAGCGTATTATCAAAGCTCGGACTGTTGAAATAACTTCCCGTTTCCTGTGCGCGCGGGAATCCTGACAGCCTAATCGCGCCTCGGAAAACTGTTGCATTCTGGGACATGAGCCCAGTGACCCTTATCATTTTGGGGAGTTACTTCTGGAAACACTTGTCCCGCGCGTTATAATTGTTTCCTCAGTTCGACGCTTTGCCTGAATTTATGATCAGAGGCAGCAACTGCACCGGAGCGGCCCACAGTCTACGGCCCATAAATCACACCAGGGCCCGGCTGAGAACACCTTTAAGAGGGTTTTTTCTCACTTTTTAGCAGCAATTAAACTATTCTGCAAATAGATAACAACAGATACAACATAATAATGAATAAAATGGTTGAAAAGATGTTGAATGTCGAATGAATGAACAATTATGAGGTGAATTAAAGGAGCTGTACCTGATTTCTAAACATGAAAAACTGTAAACTTTAAACTATTTGCAAAGGTTTTTGTCACTTTTGTATGTATTTCAAGCTTCCTGATTATTCACTCTGATTTATAAGTGTTTTTCACAACGTTCAGATACAAGTTTTGCTGCCATGGTAGAGCTAACAACAGCTAGCGTGCTAACAGCGCACTGGTTTTCGGAGAATAAAATGCTCTATAATCTGATGCAGACAGCACAGATATCTCATTTTGCAGAGCTGCTTTTACAATATATATATGCTGTAAAAGTACCTAAATAAACTTTTTAGGTGTCTTTACTCAAGTCAGTTTTATAGTGGATACTTCTTACTACATTTGTGAGCAGAAATCTGGACAGTAAAAATGACCAAGTTGAAAAAAATATGGATTATTTTGGATTATTCTGGCTTTGTCCGTCACCTCTGCTCCGGCGCAGGTCTGTAATGGGTTTAAATATTCACCTCATGAGTTTAAGCAACTAAATGTGTTTCCACCAATTCACTTTTATGTTATACGCTTAAAATCCACCTAAAGCGAGCGCATAAACCAGGGCTATTCAACTAAAGGCCCAGGGGCCAAACCAGGTCCTCCAATAATCCCTTGGATTAGACCTGGTTTAGTCCTGGTCTATAGTCCTGTTTTTTTCCTGGTTTTGTCCTGATTTAGACCAGTTCTTTAAAAATATAGAAAATGTTTCATCTTAGCCTTGGATTAGACCTGGTTTAGTCCTGGTTTAGTCCTGGTCTATAGTCCTGTTTTTTTTCCTGGTTTAGATTTAGTCCTAGTTTAGTCCTGATTTCGACTTTTTTTTTTCCTGGTTTAGACCCTTTTTTTCCGGGTTTAGTCCTGGTTTAGTCCTGATTTAGACCTGGTTTTTCCTGGTTTAGTCTCCTGGTTTAGTTCTGATTTAGGCCTGTTTTTTTCTGGCTTTAGTCCTGATTTAGACCTGTTTTTTCCCACGTGATTTCGACCTGTTTTTTTCTTGGTTTAGTCCTTATTTAGACCTGTATTTTTTCTGGTTTAGACCTGTTTTTTTCCTGGTTTAGTCCTGATTTAGACCTGTTAAGGCCTTATTTATTCCATTTTTGTATTTAAAAGCGTTGGACATGTGTCTGGCCACAGGAACAAAACCATCCAAAAAATATGTCCCTTGGTAGAAAAAGTTATATAGCCCTGGTCTAAACTTTTATGTGAATTAAGGGTTCCAAATGCAATATTTGGCGTCTCCACCTCCCTTTACTTATGCCATACTTCTAAATGCGCATTAAAAATAAGCATGTGGAAAGTTATTGACTGTAATAAGAAATAAATGTTAAATATATTTTTTATCTTCTCTTCCACAATGAGTATCTTCACAATGACAAATGACCATGAGAAAAGTGTATGTTTTTTAAATGCTACTCTGATTTTTCCGTCGATACTGGAGACTTTTGGGTTCGACTGAGGACGCTCAGTTTTCCTGTTCACACCTCGTTCACTCCACACAGCCGTCCACCAGAGACCGCACCGCGCCAAACACAATAACAGAGGTTTAGGACATAAATACCTGAAACACTGTCCAACTGTATTATGTTACTGCAAAAAGGGATAGTTAAATGTCTTGAATTCAGAAATAATAGCAGGGTTACTTTCAACATGTTTTTTTCCCTTCTTTTTAACAGAATCTTTTACCATTGAGGTGAGGAGGTTTATTGTATTTTAAGAGCCATTTTGGCATTTCACAACAAGTCCAACTGAGATTAACACTCTGAATATGTTTATGTTATTCTATTCACTAGGAGTAGAGTTTCTGACACCATATTTTTACTTCTACTTGAGTATTTATTTGAACAAAAGTTTGATTTCCTTTTTCAAAATCTTGAATGAACTCTTTGGAAATACCAGACCATATGCATTATTTAATGTTGTGTTGGTCAGATTGTGTTACTCATAAATCAGATTTTAAATAGATTTAGAAATGTGAATAAATCGTGGTGAAATGAAGTATTTACTTCATTAGTATTTTACTACATTTGAATTGGTTGTTGCATTATTATTATTACATTATTTGCATGTCGTGTTGTGGGTGGGTTAGGGTAAAAAATGAAGCAGCCAATTCTAAATGAAACTTAAGGTGAGACACTAGAGGTGAACAGGAAAAAGTCTTAAATTTAATTATATAAATTTGAAACTTCTCCTGTAGTCTTCTCATCTAAGTGTAAGAAAAAATGTAATGTTTTCATATAGAAATAATATAATAATATAGAAATAAAAATACACATTTGGGACATTTAAATCTGAAAAATGGACAGAACCAGGTTTACATATTTTGGTTCATTTTGTACACATATCAGTTACAAAAAAATGTACAGAGGGGATTTTGGATTTCTTATTTAGTTTTTAAGTAAACTAGATTGGACTGAATTTTTTTTGACGTAAATCTTCAATAAATCAGGTTTTGAATGAGATATCAACAAATCCTTCTGTACGTTTCATCAAAATCTAGTTGAGTCTAAGATTGTACAGTTTGAAGTGTGTGGGATCTACTTCAGGTGGTGATCTTTATGTCTTTGTGGGAGAAAACTGCATTTTAAGAAAACGACTTTTGAAGTTACAATGTTCCAGAGAAATCTATGGATGAAGTGGATTAAATGGAAGAATAAAACATCTTTAGGAGCAGATTGGACATGTTTGTAGTTTCCACATGAAAGACGATATGTTGAGAGAACAAACCGACCAAAAAACACAAAAAATGAAAAAATGAGTTTTGCTTGTAGTGTCTCGCCTAAACTAAACAGCACCAAAACACTCCAAAACACAGCAAACCTTCCTTTAATCTGCTCAAACCAAAGATAACGTTCAGAATTCAAGTCATGTAAATGTCATGTCTCCACAGTGAACCCACAAACGACAGCCGCAGATGTGCTTTCCCGGGGCTTACCCTGAGTTTCCGTCCGAACACGACCACTTTGCCTCGGTTCTGCTCCTTCCTGAACCTCCACTCCACCAGGTTCTGTCCGTTCTCCCCGGGCAGCGTCATGTTTCGTCGGGCCACGGTGGGATTAGCTGCACCTGCAAAAGCCGATGGAGAAAACAGATGAGGGATTTTTACGGACGAGCTAAATCATATGCGTTGGACGAGGTGTTTACGGCGGTCTAATAAGGCGACATCTGCAGAGGGCAAAGTGAAGCTTCTGTAAACACTTGGAACGCAGGAAATGGACTCGTAAAGGTCAGGTGGTGTCAGGACGGCGCGTTTATACATCTGTGATTTGACTTATTGTCCCAGCAAATCATTTTTATTAAGATTTGGAGGAGTTTTTATGACATATTTCATAAGAATTTGCCATCTGTGACTTTATGAACAAAGTAGGGTTGACAAAACTATGAAAAATCAGATACTAATTGATAGAAAAACTGGATAAAAATAGATCACATAAACAGGACAAAATGTTGAAAAAATTGGATCTTTCTAGAACAGTTTTAGAGCTTTATCAGAACTAGTTTAAGACCAAACAGTAACATAAAGAAAGTTCAATTATTCTGTGTTAAAAATAACTTATAGTGTCGCAAATAATTGCATTTTGTAATTATTATTGTGGAATTTTTAAACAAAACAAGACAACCAGGACTAAAACATGACTGAACCAGGACTAAAACATGACTGAACCAGGACTAAAACATGACTGAACCAGGACTAAAACAAGACTGAACCAGGACTAAAACATGACTGAACCAGGACTAAAACATGACTGAACCAGGACAAAAACAAGACTGAACCAGGACTAAAACAAGACTGAACCAGGACTAAAACAAGACTGAACCAAGACTAAAACATGACTGAACCAGGACTAAACCAAGACTGAACCAGGACTAAAACATGACTGAACCAGGACTAAAACAAGACTGAACCAGGACTAAAACATGACTGAACCAGGACTAAAACAAGACTGAACCAGGACTAAAACATGACTGAACCAGGACTAAAACATGACTGAACCAGGACTAAAACATGACTGAACCAGGACTAAAACAAGACTGAACCAGGACTAAAACAAGACTGAACCAAGACTAAAACATGACTGAACCAGGACTAAAACATGACTGAACCAGGACTAAAACATGACTGAACCAGGACTAAAACAAGACTGAACCAGGACTAAAACATGACTGAACCAGGACTAAAACATGACTGAACCAGGACTAAAACATGACTGAACCAGGACTAAAACATGACTGAACCAGGACTAAAACATGACTGAACCAGGACTAAAACAAGACTGAACCAGGACTAAAACATGACTGAACCAGGACTAAAACATGACTGAACCAGGACTAAAACAAGACTGAACCAGGACTAAAACATGACTGAACCAGGACTAAAACAAGACTGAACCAGGAGTAAAACATGACTGAACCAGGACTAAAACACGACTGAACCAGGACTAAAAGATGATTGAACCAGGACTAAAAGATGATTGAACCAGGACTAAAACAAGACTGAACCAGGACTAAAACATGACTGAACCAGGACTAAAACATGACTGAACCAGGACTAAAACAAGACTGAACCAGGACTAAACCAAGACTGAACCAAGACTAAAACATGACTGAACCAGGAGTAAAACATGACTGAACCAGGACTAAAACATGACTGAACCAGGACTAAAACATGACTGAACCAGGACTAAAACAAGACTGAACCAGGACTAAACCAAGACTGAACCAAGACTAAAACATGACTGAACCAGGACTAAACCAAGACTGAACCAGGACTAAAACATGACTGAACCAGGACTAAAACTTGACTGAACCAGGACTAAAACAAGACTGAACCAGGAGTAAAACATGACTGAACCAGGACTAAAACACGACTGAACCAGGACTAAAAGATGATTGAACCAGGACTAAAAGATGATTGAACCAGGACTAAAACAAGACTGAACCAGGACTAAAACAAGACTGAACCAGGACTAAAACATGACTGAACCAGGACTAAAACTTGACTGAACCAGGACTAAAACTTGACTGAACCAGGACTAAAACTTGACTGAACCAGGACTAAAACATGACTGAACCAGGACTAAAACAAGACTGAACCAGGACTAAAACACGACTGAACCAGGACTAAAACATGACTGAACCAGGACTAAAACAAGACTGAACCAGGACTAAAACTTGACTGAACCAGGACTAAAACTTGACTGAACCAGGACTAAAACTTGACTGAACCAGGACTAAAACCAAAGCCAAACCAAGACTAAACCTGGATTAAACCATGACAGAACAGAACAAAGATTAAAACCAAGACTGAAACAGGATTAAAACGGGATTAAAGCCAAATCAGAACAAAACTGGGATTAAACCAAGGACAATTAAACCAAGGAGGATAGCAAGACAAGACCAGGAATTAACCAAGACTGAACCAGGACTAACACAGGATTAAACCCAAAGAAGTACAGCAAGACAGGACCATTAAACCAGGACCAAACCAAGACTGAACCAGGACTAAAACAGGATTAAACCAAGGAGCACAGCACGACTAGCAATAAACAGGATTTAAACTGAACATGGATTAAACCAAGCAAGACAAGACCAGGAATTAACCAAGACAGAACCAGGACTGAACTAGGGCTAAATCAAGACTAAATCACGACCAAACCAGGACTAAGTCTGGGTTAAACATGGGGCTAAAACAAAACCAGGACAAAGCACAAGTAAATCATGTACATTGAAGCGAAATCAAGACTGAAACAATACTGAACCAAGAACAAAACCTGGACTAAATCAATGATCAAACAAAGGATAGATTTTTGTTCCTGCTGGACCTTCACTGAAGTCTCTGTATTCAATATTCTGCTGGAAATGTATGTACTGTATTTAGAAAAATCTGTACAGTTTTTACACTATCAAAAAGTCCAATGACAAAGCCTGGCAAAGTGCTTTAAAAAGCCCGAATGCAGCAGAATGTTTAAGGTAAATTGTGATACGAGTTTTTCTTAACATCTGAAAAGTGGAGACTGCCGGCACACAGTACAATGGATATAGATGTTCCATTGTGAGACAGAACTATTGTCACAGATGGGTGTGAAGATACGTCTGGAAGTCAGAGAATCGCAGTGTTATTCAGCGTTTATCGGCGCGTGCGTCTGACAATGCCTCGTCTTGATCAGATTGAGACTCGGCGCAGGTGTGTGTTTGTGAAGGCTGGGAATTCAAAATGGCCGTAATAACTTTTTACAAACTTTTACAAACTGTTTTTCGATGGGCGGATTGTATGTTCCTGGCTTGTCAAAGTGGCGTGACGAGTTTGCTTATATCGATACTTGTTCTGCTGGTGGTACTTCTTCTACTCGGAGCACAGTGACTTGAGACGACTTGATGATTCTCCTCAAACAGAAATATTTTCTCTCACGGTCGATGCTTAGAATTTACCAGGACTTTAAAAAGAAGAACCATTCACAAAAATCAGAAACACCACAAAAAATACTATAACTGCTGCTACTACTGCCACAACTACTGTTACTACTACTACTACTACTACGACGACTAGTACTACTTCTACTAATGCTACTTCTACTACTACTGCTGCTACAACTACAACTACAGTCACTAATGCTACTTCAACTAATACTACCTCAACTACTACTTCAACAATTACTGCTACTACTACTGCTACTTCTACTCCTACTACTACTTTTACTATTAGTATAACTTCTACAATTACTACTGCTACTACCACCATTGCTTCTTCTACTACTACAACTACTTCTTCTTCTACTACCAGTACTCCAACTGCTACTACAACTCTACTACTCCTACTACTCCTACTCCTAATCCTTCTCCTCCTACTACAACTCCTACTACTACTACTACTACTACTACTACTACTACTACTACAACAACAACTATATCACTGCTACAAATACTAGGTCCCTTTAACGTCCCAGTCAACATTTAGTGAGAAGAACCAGATAGATAATTTTACTTATCAATTAGTCTAGAGGTTATTCTTTTATTCTTTCTTCTTAATCAATAAATTCTTTAGAAAATTGTTTACATATAAGATTTTTGCAATTCTTGACCCAGATGAAGCCAACATGACACCGCTTGAGAACATCCTGGTGGAGGATATTTCCAGAAAAAATAGGTTTTGTTTAAATGTTCATGTTTCCTGGGTCTTTTGAAGTACTTCCTGCTTGGTCTGAATCCTAGAGTCTGTAAAATTCTGATTATTCAATTCCTAAATTAGTTGAAGATTATCTCAGTTTGTTGTTATTAATTGATTAACTAGTTTCAACCCCAGTAGTTATAGTTAATATGTCCTACAAATGTAAACTATTCCGATGCTGTAGATCTGTGAGGTACCTGCGAGGATGTGCGGCTCTGTCTGGTAGTGACTGTCCATGCCGTTGGCGTAAATGACCCGCAGCGAGTGGTCGTTCCCCACTTGATAACTGTTTCGGAGTTGATCTGTGAAAAGAAAACACACAAAATAAATACATACAGTTAATAATTAATACGACAGAAACAAAACACAAGGGTCCAAGCAAATCCCTCGTGTTTACCCTGTTTACAATGGAGGAGTGGAAGAAAAACAATTCAGAAATTCACTTTTACTTCATAATTAAAAAGTGAATTGAAGTTTATTTTTAAATAGTCTTAGCTGTAATGAACAAACTCAGCCAAACAGACTGAACTGACTTAAACTGGGAGATATTTTTACAACAGGATTATGGCACATTCTGCTTTTGGGGATCGGAAATTAATTTGGATTTCTGTGATACATCTCTGTATATCCATGGGCTTCAGAGCGATGCAAGGAAATGGACAATTTTAACCACAATATTCCATCTTTTGAATAGACAAAAGTCTTCAAAATATAAACAGGAGGCAGTCCATGAATACAGCCCAAAGATTATTTTCTAAAAGGGAAGGAGGGTATAATTTAAGAGCAAGGATTACTTTTAAAGTTATAAGAGTGGAAAGTATGTCTTTATGTTTTTGTTCAAGAAATGAAACTGTGGAAACTGTTCAAGGAAAGACAAAAACAATTTCAAGAAAGATTAAAAGAACTGACCATTGAACTGTAAAATGGTGTTTTCAGAACAGACTGAACAGACAAGACATTGAGTTTACAAGCAAAGACTATGGGACACGCGCCTCATGGCCGTGCAGCATTTCTGTGGCAAGTGTTGAGCTTTCACGCTGCGTCTAGTGTGAAAAACTGAACCTTTGGCAAAAAGCTTCCAGAGAAAGAACCACTGAGTGTGTTTACATGAACGCAAATATCATCACGATCAGGTCTTTTAGTATCCTGACATTATCTGTGTCCAAGTAAACACAGCATCCTGATCTCAGTCTCCTGGTTATGACAAACTGGGATATTCTGATGGTACGTGTAAATGCAGTATTATGATATCTGGGAGAAGAAGAGGGTGACTTTTACTTATTAATTAACTATGATTGGTTGTTTGTTAAATGAAAAAAAGAAATGTAGTGTAGATATATGCTGTAATGAACAAATAAAAAAGGAAGCAGTAGATTTAGATTTAAAGAAAGTAATGAGGGGTGGGAGATAAACAGATAAATAAATAGTTAAACGTCTTTAGTCTTCACTTATGTTAAATAAATACACCTTATTATTTACACCTTGTCTGTTAATCACTTTAGTCATGACTTTTTCTAGTTTACAGTGAAATAATAACTAATAATAGCTAACTAACAGCAGTAGTATCAAAGCTGTATTCCGTAGCATCAGCCGTAATGTTTGGACTTCATGCTTCAGACTGATACTTTTCTCATTCAAGGCTAAACTGCAGTGGTACTTGTGTGTTGTTTAGGAAGGCCGAGTATAAATAATGCACATTTATAGATAAAGAGGCTGGGTTCTCGTCGATGCCGTTGAATTACTTATTTGCTTTGATTCAGGGAGCGCTCGGTGCCAGTGTTTGTGTTTGCTCCGTCACAGATCAGCAGCGCCGCACACTCTGCACCACCAGCCTCATTATCACACGCTTAAACTGGACACTTTCTCTGGACGTTCACTCTTACATGAGCAAAAATGATAGTGTTGATTTGTCAGTGCGAGTGGAAAGTAACAAAAACTATCTGAACTTTACTCTTGTCATTTTTACAGAGGATACTTTTACTTCTTTTGAGAGCAGAAACAACTACTACTACTACTAGTACTACTTTTACTGTTGCTACTAGATAACAACAGTAAAACAGCAAACAGTAAAATAACTACTACTACTAAAATAACTAGTTCTTAAATAACTACAACTGTTGCTACTACAATTAATTAGTTAGCTAATTAATTAGCTAATTAGTACTACTACTTATACCTCAAAAATAGCTACTAAAGAAACTACAACTAAAATATTACAATTGGTACAACTACTACTACTAAGATAATTAGTACTACTACTAAGAGAACTACTACTTCTATTACTACAACTACTACTACAACAAAAAGGAACTACTACTACAACAACAAAAAGGAACTACTACTACTACTACAACAAAAAGAATTACTACTACCACTACTACTACCACCATTACTACTAGAACTACTACTACTGCTACTACTGCTACTACTACAACAACAAAAAGGAACTACTACTAATACTACTACTACTACAACAACAAAAAGGAACTACTACTACAACAACAAAAAGGAACTACTACTACTACAACAACAAAAAGAATTACTACTACCACTACTACTACCACTACTACTACTAGAACTAGAACAAAATAACTACTACTACTGCTACTACTACTA
This sequence comes from Rhinogobius similis, assembly GCA_019453435.1. NCBI lineage: Eukaryota > Metazoa > Chordata > Actinopteri > Gobiiformes > Gobiidae > Rhinogobius > Rhinogobius similis. The sequence goes on along the minus strand of CM033622.1, from coordinate 28,477,031 downwards.
CTACTACAACAACAAAAAGGAATTACTACTACTACTACAACAACAAAAAGAATTACTACTACCACTACTACTACCACCATTACTACTAGAACTAGAACAAAATAACTACTACTACTACTACTGCTACTACTATGACTAATAAAAGAATTAGTACAAAAATACCTACTACTACGACTATGAGTACTACTACCACTACTACTACCATACTTTTACTGCTAAAAATACAATAAGTGCTATGACTTCTACGACTACGGATATGACTACTACGACTTCAACTACGTCAACTACTACTACTGCTACTACTATTACTAGTACTACTACTAGTATTTCTTCCCTCAGTACATTAGAGTTATTGGCATCAGAGCTTCATTTTCTGCACAGAACAGATGCCAAAGGTGCTCTGTGTAACTTTTTAGGTTTTGTTCACGTTAAAACTCGCTGACCTCACTCACTTTTTGCCAGTGTGGCAGAACAGTGCTTGTATTTTAAAAAGTTTGGAGCAGTGGATAAAACAATACATTTAGTTTATGTTGATGCTGCACTTGGAGTTTCACAGTGTGTGGTTGTGAGAGCGCTGGAGGCATTATAGCCATTTATGTGGGAATCAAAGCACAGAATCAATGTAAGCTGCACTTTTCCCATGATGCCGCAGCTACAAACAGCATTATAGGAGCTGTAGGGGCCGCTAGCCTTTCCATGAACGCAGAGGCAAAGGTGAAACAAGCAGAAATACTGATATATACATGTACAGCCGAGTCATGGAGTTTGAATTGCACTTTCTGATGGGGAGCAAGAGGAAGAAAGCAAAAAGAAAATCAACTTAAATGTGTTAAGTTTATGTTTACAGGGGGCAGACAAGGACAGGCAGAAATGATAAACTACAGTCCCTCCATCGCTGACTAATGTGTTGTTTTGTTTTGGGCCGCTGTGTTAAAGTGAAAGTAAAAAGTATTTGTGTCTTCAAGTGTTGCTCTGTTGTTTCTTACTACGGCAACACAAACGTGGACAAGCTACATCTAACATTTAACATATGACTTTTATCTTTAATCAAGTATATTTTAAGTTAAGAAAACACAACATTTATCTGTTGATAAACCCGACAAACAGATCTGTGCTGAGAAACTTCAAGGTCAACTTTTTTAGTGTAAATTTCATTGTGTTTTGTGAAAGTGGCAGGGCTGAGTTTTACGTGTCTTTATGGAAATAAACGTTATGAAACTTTCTTCACAAACTCTGTTCAATATTAAATGTCTGTTAAACAACTAAGACTACAAAGGACAGATAACATTTCAACCATTTCTGACTATTTAAATGATGAAAATAGTCCATGAGAGAATGACTAGCATGATTGACTCAAAGTCGACAAATGACTCAAATTGGAACTGAGTCTACATGACAGGTTCAATAACTCTTCTCTAAAACGTAGTGAACATGATTATATTTAAGATTTTAATAAACATCTTGCCCATTTGTCCCCAGTTTGACCCATTTTTGTAAAATTTATAATGTTACTTCCTGGTTGGAAATATGGCAACTGTTACCTAGCAACCAGACTGTAAACAAGGGCCAAAATCCAATATAAATTACACAATAGTTATGATTTGACAAATAATAATACTTTATAACACCTTTATTTTGTTGAATTGTGGTCTAAACTGTCAGAAAAATGTGTCAGTTGTGTGTAAATTGTCTTTGTATTTTCAATGGCGTGTCGCTTTTTGATGACATCACAGAGGGATTCCATTTTAGAACTCAACACTACTTCCTGTCATTTTAGACTTTTATTTTTTTAAATTTCGTCACGTTTCTTTCTTGAGAACCTGTCATATAGACTTTAAGTGCCTAAGACTACGCATTTGACTAAAACACAGTTAAGATCAATTACATTTCAGATTTTGAATTTTTTTTACACACTTTGGCAACTTTTTAGGTTTATAAGTTTGCTTTGTGTAAATCATGACATGACACGAGGAAATTCAACGTTGTACACTGAGCTAAAACTCCTAACAAAAAATAAAAACATGGTGAATGCTCTCTCACCCTGCACCAGAGTGTAGAAGGAGTCGATGGAGGACAGGTTCGTGGTGATGGACACGTCTTCGTCTCGTCCCGACGTCTCGATGTCCACGGCGACGGCCCCTGACGACATGTCGCCGTGGAGATTAGTGACGACGCCGGTGGGGAAGGTGACGTTTGTGAGACGACCCTCGCTGTCGTAGCTGCAACAAAACAAAGACGGTCATGTTATTGATAGTTTTTCAATCCCAAAGAACATTGTGGAGTAGGGCTGTCAAAAATGTCAAAATTAGATACGAATTGATACTAAAAGAATATGTAAACTGTAAATATGTTGTGAGGATGCTATATTTTTATTGTCAAGATTAAGTTAAAATGTCATTTATTTTGTTTATACCATAGGATTAGCTGATAAAAGAGTTTAGAAGAGAGAGGACTTTAAAATATTTATAGTATTAGTATAGTATTTACTTACTGTGATACAGATATTTAATTGCATTTTCTTTATTTTGAAAACTATTTATTCTGCTCGTGGGTTTCATGTCCATAACAAAAATAATTGGGGATGAATAAAAGTAATTCTGATTCTAAACACTAGTAGTGAAACGTTATTTTATAAATAAAACGTCCTTTGAGCAAGTATTGATACAAAGCGTAGAAGATATCAAACTTCCCTGAACAGTTTTAGAATGATCTTGAGCTTTATTCGAGCTCGTGTAAGACCACAAGTAAGTAACAAGAAAGTACTATTATTTTGTGCTGAAAATCCAAAAAAAGAGCCTTTTTATTTATCAACGTGGTATCGACACCGATATCAAGCCTGTTCCTATTGAGAGTCGAGTTTGAGCTGTCAGTTTTGTGACAACAGAACATGGAGACAGGAAATATTTTCACTCTAAGAATTAACACCATCTGAATTGGACCTGTTTTTTCTAAAACTTCTGACAAAATGAGTCTCAACTGAAGCTGTTTCTGAACCCTTTAGAGCACAAACTATTGCCTGGACTCTTTGTGAAGCTGAGACTCTGTAGTTGTGTCATGATTCTGATTTACTCTGATTACACTTGGAAACAAGCTCTGCTCAGAGGGAAATCAGATTTGAAAGTCCGCCTAAATTGACTTTGTTTAACATATAAAGAAGTAAAGCTGGTGTCTGTAGATTCTGTCTAGTTTTAGCTTTTGACAGTTCCTCTTTAAAAGCTGAAGCAAATTTAACAAAAAAATTGTTTTAGGGTAATAGATTAAAAAACTCCAAGTGAAATCCATATAAAAGTCGGAATTTTAGTGTAATTGTTTAATTTGTGCTTTGGAATTAAAACTGACTCTAATTCATCCCAGAATGTTTGATTTGACTGAAAATATGTGGGTTACAGCTTTCTTTTCATATTGAACATGTCCAGCAGCTGATAGTTTCCTTTTATCAGATGGTGGATAAAGAGTAATAAATTAATAAAGAATCCAATCACAACCGGTTTTAAAAATAAAAAATATATATAAATGATAATATGACATGATTTGACATAAAGCTGTGATTTCTAAAGCTGTACAACTAACTCCACATTCTCTGGCCTCCATTATCTAGCTGTTTTAAGAACAAATCTACACAATGTCCTCAGCAACATCTGGACAAATCTACTTTACTTTCCGTTCATCGCTGTCAATCTCTAGTGTTTTTATTCCCTAAAAGTAGCTAAGGATGCAACTAACAATTAATCTTTTATTTCTATTGAATATTGAGACTTTTAAATACTTAATCGATCAAATACAAGTTGAAACATGGTGATTGAAGGCTTCTAGATAGAGAATATTTACGAATAAAGTGTATTATTAATGACAGTCTGAAATTATTACTCTTTTTTGACATTTAATGATGTAATAATGCCACTGTTTTTGTTATAAAAAAGCTCTTGTCGTATGTGTTTTAGAGTTCAAATATAGTCCAGATAACGATTACAGCAATCATGATTTCTCGATTACTCAAAAATACCCTGAAAAACATGCTTTTTCACAGCTCTGCCCTGTAACTTCATCCTCCACCAGAAAAGTTCACCAAGTTTCACAAAAAAAAGGTACATTCCGTTATTATAAGTTTGAAAGTCCTGTTTTTAATCTTTACTTTAGACATTGTTTTGCTGCAAATATTGTTTGTCAAAGCTACGTTTTGTGTTAAAAATATATCATAGCATCATTAAATTAGGAAAGCACTGTCGCAGCTGGTTGTGTGTGGGAACAATATTTTCAAAGCTCCCACAGTGTTTGAACGCACATGAAAGCGCCACCATTTTTACTTCACAGATCTGTTATATTTATGATCCAAAAACTGCAGGCAAGTTCCCCGCCCAGACGCCTATGGTGCTTTACTGCAAATGTAAGGCAGAAGTTACGCTATGAATACATCTATTGTGAGTTTAAAGTTTGGGAGAATAAAGTTCATTTTCTTTCTGCGTAAAGAAGGAGTGATTTTTTTTGTTCTTGATAAATAAAAGAACTTTGTTAAAATGGTGATTTGAACTGACATTAAAACAGTTTTCTTTTCATTATGAAGTATTGAAAACCTGGCTTGGTGTTTTGTGTTTAGGCACTCTTTTAGTTATAATGACATCTTCCAGAAACTTGAATTTATTTGATCTTGTTATCGGTTCAGACCTGGTTTAGAGGTTTAGTCTCGGTTTAGTCTCGGTTTAGTCCCGGTTTAGACCCGGTTTAGACCTGGTTTAGTCCCAGTTTAGTCCCAGTTTAGTCCTGGTTTAGACCTGGTTTAGTCCCGGTTTAGTCCCGGTTTAGACCCGGTTTAGACCTGGTTTAGACCTGGTTTAGTCCTGGTTTAGTCCCGGTTTAGTCCTGGTTTAGACCTGGTTTAGTCCTGGTTTAGTCATGGTTTAGTCATGGTTTAGACCTGGTTTAGTCCTGGTTTAGTCATGGTTTAGTCATGGTTTAGACCTGGTTTAGACCTGGTTTAGTCATGGTTTAGTCCCGGTTTAGTCCCGGTTAAGACCCGGTTTAGTAATGGTTTAGACCTGGTTTAGTCCCAGGTTAGTCCTGGTTTAGTCTTGGTTTAGTCAAGGTACCAGGACTACACCAGGACTTTGCGGTCGTCATCCGCACGTAAAGCGTCCGTTTACAGCAGTAATGTTACATTTTCCCACTAATTGATATACACAGGATGTACAAGAGTTGGGGGGTGCATTTGTCCCTGTTTGGAAGTGGGCGGGCTCTTCTCGCTTGAATGTTTGCGCACTTTCTGTGCATTTTAGCAGCCATCCTTTGCACAGCATTACGAGACTAAAAGGCCTCTCACCAGCTTGTGGCGCTCAGGCCTAATAAATAAATATCGTCAAATTTCAGTTATAAGCCACAGCAGCAACACAGATGTCGGATATCAGTACTGGCTCATTAACATACACACTTCCACTGAAATCTACACTTCCTCTGATGCTTTTCCATGTATTTGTTCCGTCACTGGGCAAAAAACTTCCACCGCTTTTGCCAATCTGTGAAAAACCTGCCAAATCACAACCCTGAACAATCGAACAGTCGAAATACATAATAAAATGGCATATCCGGCGTCTTTTGTCCCCTTCTCTTCTCTTCTGGCTGAAAGCACGTGGCACTCACTCGTAGAAGGTGGTCCAGCCGATCTGGATGCTCTTGGTGGCCAGGAGCCCGCTGTTGCCGTGGTAACTGAACAGCACCAGCTCCTGCCCCTGTGCCGTGAGCGACTTGAGTCCTCCGTTTGTGCCGATGGTGAGCCAGATGACCTGCAACACACACAGAGAGGCCGAGCACCGGTGTCACGCCAGAATCTGCACCACCAGAGCCGAGGGACAATGGGCTCCGACCACAGCAGTGTCCTGGCTAGCTCACTGTGTCGCAAAGCTAATGCTAACTTTTATTATAACACAAAATATAGCAACAACTGATACAAATTTAATGTAAAGACAACTTGATTGTTTTTAGTCTGTGATTACTGTAGATTACTTCAGTTTATGACATTATTTTGATAGTTATTGTGCCTCTGAGTTAGCATTAGCGTTAGCATTGAGACACAAACACTTTTCTTGTCCTCATTTGTAAAATCTTTAACATGTTATATGTGACATTCACCTCAGCTCACTGTCCACTGACTGATCTGTCACGATTTCCTGATTTTAGCGTGACTCGGCTAAATCTCACAAGCTAGAGCTAGAACTGGACAGGAAGTAGTGACGCTAACACTGAGCGACCTTAAAACTGCTATGTCATCAGAATATTAGAATAAAAATTGCGAAATTACATAAATCATTATAGGTCTTACATTTACATGATTAACTGACACCAAATCTGAATGCTAATCATTTAAAATCTTTATAACAAAAAACTAAGCAACAATTTTGAATTTTCAGGGTAGTTTCAGACCTGGTTGTCGGGGGCGACCACACGCACGGGCATCCGGTTTGTGTCGCGGCGGATTCGGAGAGTGTTCCCGCTGCTGTCTGTCACCGCCGTCACGTCCTCCTCGTTGCTGGAAACAGAAGAGGACGCGAGCAAATCAGCTACTGTTTTGGAAATCATTGTAGACCATCTGTTAACTACTTTTAAAGGAGACATATTGTGCAAAATCAACTTTCCTCACCATTAGTTTACTCAAAGTTGTATTTGAATTCCTGCATGTTTGAGTTAATCCTGTATTGTCCTGAAACTGAGGCTCGATCGCACAGAAAAGTCCTGTTTTCTTCTGCCACCTACCCCCTATCCCCGCCCACATCCTGTATTTATTTTAAAATATCTGACTCTGAGTGACACGTGGAGTTCTGCTGCTTGTTGTGAAATGTCACTTTGCAGTTTTGAAGAGAAGTCAGTGCACATGTTTTTATTACTAAGCTATTTTGACAAATATTGCGGTTTAAAATGTAAATGATGTTCTACTTCAGGAGTGTCCAAACGAAGGCCTCATATTGACCAAGCGGAGGGCCACAAATCAATCGTAAAACGTTCAAAAAAATTGCCTTTACCTGATGTTTTAAATTCCACCACACCTAAATTCAGTTATGCCTTAATATGAGGTGTGTTGCACTAAAATTTTACTTATTTAGGTCATAATTGTGAAAAATATAACATTTGCTGTAAAAAGTACTTCTCAGGACAGTGTGGGCCAATTCAACAGGAAGCCTGAGGACTAACATACAATGGTCCGAGGGTCGCATTTGGCACCCGGGCCATAGTTTGGACTCGCCTGATCTACTTAGACCTGAAACAGTCCTGCTATAGACAAGTCTGTCAACCGCTGGCTACATAAATACACAGGCCCATCGACAGAAATTTGGGGGCCCTGGACAAGAAGTCTCACATGGGTCCCCCTCCAATATAAATTAATAGGAAGAGAGTACAATTCTGGGCCCCTATGACCCTGAGGCCCAGGACAACAGACCCCTTTGTCCCCCCCTGTCTACACCCCTGTGAATATATGTGCTGACAATATTTATCAGTAGCTGTCTACAGGGGTGCAATTAAAACCCATTCATTATTTGTCATTTACTCTTTCATCCAGAGCGTTCACCTGTAGCTGAAGTTGTACTTGTAGTCCCCAGTGACCAGGGACATGGTGAACTGGTGCGTCCCGTTCAGGTCAAACACGTAGAGCTCCTGAGAAGCCGGAGACGCCACCTCGTAAGAACTAGGACCGGACGCCAACGAGCCTGAAGCACAGATAAAACAACACAACAGTGTTTATAAGACACAAGATCAAGACTAAATGTACTAAACTGTAGGCATCAGAACATATTAAGTTGAATCTCTAATGGCCATCAATGAAATAATGCCTGGAAATTGTGAGTGGGACTTGTGTCAACAACTTTGTGTCAATATTTTCTTGTTTCCTGATAAAAAAAGCAAAACTAACTTTTTTCACTTTTTGTTATAACATTTTTTCCACATAATATACCAGGAGTTGTATTCACGCTTGTTAATTACTGATCCAGTTAACAAGGTCCTCTCCCCGAAAAATACTCAGTTTTAAATTTCCCAGTTTTGTCATGTCATAGGTTGAAATCTAGGGTTTTCTGTGCTGTTTTAAGTCCATAAATCATTTTAAGACTCAGCATTTCTGCCGTCAAATAGTGTTCATTACAACTGGCTGCTGACATTAGCATGACAAGGACAAGCTAGCTTCCGCTTATTACCTCTAAATAATTCCCTCTGCTGCCTGAAAAATTAGGTTGATTTGGTGATCACTTTACAATTTTAAACAATTTAAAAGTCGACAGTAATGTGGTTTTCATTACAATATTACTTAAACCTCAGAAACGTGAGATGCCAAAGCAAAGGTGCTCTAGAGCATGATAAAAACAAACAATGCATAATGTGTCCTTTAAGTAAGATGTTGATATTATAATAAATATTAGAATATAGATATAGTGGCTTTTGTGTTATTTATAAAAAAGAAAAGTTCGAAATCTCAAATACAATTGTGTCCTTTTCACAGATGGAGCTTAATAAACTATAAAAGTGGTTGTGGAAAACTATACAGAGATAAGGAAACCATGACGGTCTGTTTTCTGTGAATGAAACCGTTTACAGGAGCTCCATTTCCGCTCTTCTGCTCCACACCCGTGCTCCGTCTCTCACCTGTGGGCGGCTGGTTGCGTCTGATGGCTCTGATCCTGATGTTGCCCAGGTCTGCCACAAACAGCGTCCCGTCCGGAGACACCACCAGAGACGACGGGCAGTTCAGCCGAGCGTCCTTAGCGTAGCCGTCCCCGGTCTGATAGCAGTCGCAGTTAGCATCGTTCTGCACAAAAGGCAAAAGGAGAAGAGAGCGGGAGAGAGAACATTACATCAATATTTCCAGTATAACACGTATATATAAAGTACAAATGAACACAAAATCTGACTGAAGTATTTCATGGTTTGGATGGTAAAAAGTAATCAAAATGGCGCCCATAAAACTTAAAAATGTATTATTTTCATTGGTGATACTTTATAACAACTACCCTTTTAACAACCTTAATAAAACGTGAAAGAAAACTTTATTTGTTTTGTCCTTCTGTGATGTCATCAAAATGTGACGTACCTTTGAAAATACAGGGACAATTTACAACAACTGACACATTTTTTTGACAGTTTAACAAAATAAAGCCGTTATCAGGTATTATTTAGTGTCAGTTCCTAACTATTGTGTAATTTCGCCCCTTGTTTACAGTATGGTTGCTAGGTAACTGTGTCTATGCTATTTGCGGCTCATGTTCAACCAGGAAGTAACATTATAAACTTTCCTTTATTAAAAAGCGTATGACAAGTTTTTAAGATTTCCAAGTTTTGACTGTATTTGATGGGATAAAACCTGTTGTAAATATAAATGATAGTTTTACAACAAGAAAAGTTGAAAAATATGTTGAAAATGACAAAATACAATCTTTTAAACATTAATTCAACAAAATAAAGCTGCTCTGATGTATTTTTATGTGTCAAATAATGACATTAGAGAAGTTTCGGCCCAGCATACTAAATGGTTGCTAGGTAACAGCTGCAGAATTCATGTGATGTCACGATTTACAACCAGGAAGTACAAATTTAAACTTAAAAAATGACCATATTGCATTTTTTTTGCAAAATCTTAAATAAAATGATCTTAACTGTGTTTTGGTAAAATGTGTAGTTCAACTTGTCACGGGCGCTTTAAAGCAAAAACTGTCAAACTGGGAAAATGTTTAGTTAAAACTTAAATATAATCATGTTCACCACGTTTTAGTGAAATGTGCAGTCAAACCTGTCACATGCACCGCACGGAGACGGCTCATTTTCTCGAGAACTTGCCCACAAATTTGAAAATTGTTAGATTAGTCCACCAGACTGCCACTGATTACTGCCATTGTGTCCTTTGGCAATGTATAACTCTATCTATGCACACGGCCATCCTCAGTACAGTCCGTGCACGTAATATAATATAAAACCAAAAAAGCGGAGAGCGGTAGAGAATAACATTACATCAATAATTCAGGTTAACGTTTAATCGAGGACAAGTGGGCACCGGATCGGACAGGAGGAGCAGAACCTCCCGTGAATGTAATGCTCCCATCCTGATGTATTATTAATAAATTGTCTGCGCTGGAGATAAAAGCGAAATTCATAGTGGCGTTTTATTGCCGTATGCGCTCGTCTAATCTGAGGCAATTCACCGGGCGCAGTTCATCCCTCATTGATATGGACAAGGCACTTTTGTGGTCGAGTCATTTCAGATCCGCGACTCTCCGGCTGATCCGTTTTCGAGGCTTTTCCACAGAATCGGAGGAGTTATGTCGGCAGCTGGAGGAGTCGTGCCGTCGCTCTGACACGAGGTTTAATTGAATGAAATCAAACGGGATGAGTGAAAATGAAAGAACGGGCTTTTTTAAACTGCCAATGGTAAAGAAATTCCTAATAAATTCCTAATAAATGCGAAAATGTCATGAATTTTGTATTTTTTTAAATTAGTTTAAATTAAGATGGTTTGAGAAAAGTTTGTTTAAACATTTTTTCAATCATTTTAATTATGTTTAACTAAATATATAAATAAAGTGCTGTATTTTACATTAATTTTTATGAATACACACAAGTTAATTATATAACGATTACTGATTTCAACTAAAACAATAAAAGTAATTCAGCAAAATGCAAAAATTATCTGATTTCTCTGAAAGTGCTCAAATAGTCAAATTTACTTTTTACAGCCAAAGAACAGAGGTGGAAAGTAACGAAAAGGGAACATTTTTAAGTATCTGTACTTTATTTTTGTGCATTTTACAGCGGATACTTTTTACTTTTACTTCACAAAATGGGAGAGCAGGTATCTGTACTGAAACCGAACTAAACTGAAAGCAAAAAGTACTTTTCTTTACTGTTTTAGACACTTGAAAAATAAGGGGTTATTCTTAGCACGGTCATTATTTGAATTAATCAAAATATACAGATAAAAAACAGCAAGGAAAATATGAAATTGATTCAGTTTATGTTGAAGAAAAATCTGCAAATTTTTTGTTTCCAGACTATTTTAACATTTTAAAAGTTATGAAAATGTGTCTGAAATACGTACAATTTTACATTACATTTTTAAAGTGGAACCTTCAATACTTGACTAGATTTTTTTTCTCTCCTTTATCTGTACATGTTGTATCTGTACTTTACTTTCTGGATTAAAAAACAATAATATAATGTGACAAAAAAGTAGTTTAGGTGTCATTTTTGGGCTGTGGTTTGAAGAAAAATACTTAATTTTTGCTTCTAAAACGGTCACTATTGTTTATGTTTTGGTTCTTATGATTAAATTGTGAACTGAATAATCATGATTACCCATTAACTCAATGTTCTTGACCTCCTTATTCCTTCCAGACAAGCAGGTATGGACCCCCCACATCAAAAAAGTTACATAGTGCACCTTTAAGAATACGAAAATGCAGCGTACCTTGCAATCACATTCAGACAGAGCTCCGGCGAGATGTGTGATTTCTCCATCAGTCGACACCTGAAACAACAACATTTAATCTCGTTAGAGACAGAAAATGTGGAAAAACAAATAAATAGATAAATACAAACAATACAGAGAAGACAGATTGTATTTTTAATCTGTAGGAAGAAATCATTTTCCAAAACACTTGAAGCCAATTTAACATTTTACATTGATGGAAGGAGGAGATGCCCCACACAGAAAACAAACGCTGGAAGGCAATTCTATCCAATTTATAGACCCTTTAAAAGTTTGTCAATGAACACTTTCTAAATTCCAGAATGGAGGCAATAATGTGATTTCACTGGAGAAACTGGGATTAACCTCAGAATATCACAAAATATGAAAAATAGAGATGATTTTTGGAGATGATTGGAATGATTTTGTAAAAGTAAAAGCCTCAGATACATGAGTGACATCAGAGCTGCTTTAAACACATTTATTATTGTATTTTACATTATATTTTAGGAAATTATGATCAACTCTTAGCATTTCTGATGAAGGAACAATCCAGATGTATGGGTTTTACTGGAAAAATACAATAATTTTTCACTTTATCAAGAGATATATTAGATACTATCTCATAAATTAGATTCTTTTGAAGCTAAAATACAATTTTAAGGCTAGAAATTGTATTTTGTCCATTGTTTGTTATAGAAAAGCAAACTAACTGACCCTTCTGCTCTGGAAATTCAAATGTGTTGCTTTTTTTTCAAACACAAACACTTAAAACCAGTAGAATGTAGATCTAATAAGAAATAATCATTGAAATATTTACAGTAAACTTAATTTTACCTCCAGTCTGGAATTTTGATGACATTACATTTTAAAGGATCTATATATTGATCCTTTAAAAGTTTACAAACCAAAACATTCACAGTTCCAGAATGGAGACAAAAGTGAAGTGGAAATAATGTGATTTCACTGGAGAAACTGGGATTTAACCTCAGAATATCACAAAATATGAAAAACTGAGATGATTTTGGAAAATGAAAACCAGATACATACAGAATAGGAACTCTTTGCATTTTTGATGAAGGAACAATCCAGATTTATGGGTTTTACAAATACAAATACTCCCAGAAATGTTGAGCCCACAATATTTTTTCACTTCATCAAGAAACCTATTAGATACTCTTCGATAAATTAGACTTTCTTGACGCTCAAGTACAATTTTAAGGCTAGAACATTGTATTTTGTCCATCGTTTGTTATAGAAAAGCAAACTACCTTGACCCTTCTACTCTGGGAATTCAAATGTGATGCTTTTTTCCAACACAAACTCTTAAAACCAGTGGAATTTGGATCTAATGCGAGATAATCGTCGAAAAAATTTATAGTCAACTTCATTTTACCTCCAGTCGCGTCCATTCCAGAATTTTGATGACATATTATGACATATTTAAAGGGTCTATTGTACAATTCTGTGGTTGCAGCGCTGTTAAATCTAATAAAATATAACTTTCCTTTTTGTGGTAAAACAGTCTGTGGTTTTTGCAGCACAGAAATGAAACAGTTACATGCATTTTCATCAGGATTTTGGGCTTAGAGCCAGGTCAAATCTTTTGCTGCCAAAGGGTAATTATCATCTGCGCTGGTCTATTAGTCTGAAAAGGATTGTTTCTGTAATGTGCACATGCGTCGTTGGGGATTCACTCGAGCGATAGAGAAAACTGGGATTAAAGCCAGCAATATCTCAACGAGACAATCGAGCTCTTCAGATATTTGTGGATAGATTTGGAGTCACACAAATGCGATGTGCGTGTGGCAGCCTCGCTTCTGTCAGCGCGACCCAGGGCAGCTGTGGCTCCAGAAGTGGTTTGCCATCACCAGGTTCAGAGGGAAGGGTTAATGGAATGTTTTAAGGTGTGTTTGAGTTTATTTACTCGTGGATTTGGAATAAGTGATCATTTTGTCCTGAACAAACTTCTGATCCAAAAATGAAAGCAAAACAATCACCATTTCTAAATTTTAAGAACCAGGACGTGAGTTTTGACCTTTTATGCCACATTTAAGGCGAGACGCTACAAGCAAAACCAATTTTTTTCAAATTTTTTTTTTATTTTCTAAACATGTGGAAACAACAAACTTGGCCAATCTGCGACAAAAAAGGTTTAATTCTTACATTTAATTCATAGGACATTATAACATCATAGTATTTTTTGATATCAAATTCTAAAATGTATTTATTAATGTTTTAAGTTAAAAAAAATGAGGCGGATTTTGAATTTTTAGATAAATTTTCAGTCATATCTAGTTTACTCAAAAACTAAATAAGAAATCCAAAATCCCCACTGTAAAGGTTTTTGTAACTTGCACAAAACAAACCAAGAAATTAATAATAAACCTGGTCCTGTCAATTTTTCAGATTTATATGCCCTTTTTGCATAATATTTGTACTTTAATTTGGAAATTGACAAATTTGAAGCACTTAATGTTTGGATGTTAATGTTAGAAAAGTGTGCCGTCTTTTGCTGCCTTTGTTTATTTTGGCCTCTCTCTGTGTCATATTCAGTGTTTTGTTTAGTTTTATTTACTGAAAAAAAGAAAAAGGACATCCTCTTTGCCGTCAATTAGATCTATTAATTCTCAAGACACTAACTATTTTCTTAGGCGTGAAAAACCGTTAGTTCCTTCCTCTGGTTTCTGACCTGTCTGATGCGGTGGATCTTCTTCTCGTCAGTCTCTGCGATGTACAAGACGCCGCTGTACGACAGAGCGATGGCCGTGGCTCCCTCCAGCATCGTCTGCACTGCTCTCTTCCCCAAAGTGTACTCGATCCCCGGCACCTGGCAGTGCATGGGACGCCCCGCCACGATCCGCACCTGACGGACCGACAAACGGCGTCAGACATGGGACTTTACACTGAAGAAAGGAATATCTCTACATGATTCACACATACGTGAACTTTTATAATTACATAGATTTGAATAGTTTGAGTTGTTTAGTGTAAGTAAAGCATCATTTGATCTGTTTCCTGATATTTATAGACCATTTCACGTTGGTACTCGGCTAGTTTTAGTTACTGTAAGAAGCGTGGATTGTCTAACAACCTCCATTTATTCTCTATGGGACTTAGCCGAGTTTGCAAGAAAAAATCTAATTAAAAAAGAAGAGCAAGTCCCCCCAGGGCTGCCTCCCAGTGGGACATGCCCAGAACACCTCCTGAGGGAGGCATCCAGGAGGCATCCTGAACAGATGCCCGAGCCTCAGCTGCTTCTCTCGACGTGGAGGAGCAGCGGCTCTACTCCGAGCTCCTCACCCTATCTCTAAGGGAGCGCCCAGCCACCCGGCGGAGGAAGCTCATTTCGACCGCTTGTATCCGTGGACTCGTCCTTTCGGTCATTGAGCTCATGACCAGGTGAGGGTGAGGATCGGTGCAGCGTCTGCAGTGATGCAGGAGCTGAGTCGACAACTGAAACATAGCTTGTAAGTGGCTGAAAGTTTCCCTGCGTGCCGTAATGGTGCCGCACTAAATATTATGTTTTTGTGTGTTTTGAGCTTTTAGTGCTGACTTTGACAAAGGTCTTTGTCAGATAAAAGTCTGTGCAAAGTGAAGTGAAAAAGCAGCTTAAAAGCCCTGATCTGCGCTGACTTCTGTGAGAAGTTAGAGGCAAAAATCAACACATTTCAGGCAACATTTGTGACCCAATTTTGCATTTATAAAAAGGCAAAATGCAAAAAAGTAAACACTTATGACTTCCCGTAGGAAGTTTATTTTCTTCAGTCATTTGTGTCTCTTGTAAGCCGCAATTTAATTATGTTCTTGATGTGTGACGTACGTTGGCATGAACCGATTTTACACTAAATATTCTCTATCTAGAAGCCGTTAGTTTCCATATTTCAACCTTTATTTGGCTAAAAATGGGTTGAAAACATCTCATTGTACTACAGAAACAATTGTTTGATTCGGCGATTTCTAAAATAATCATAGCTAAAGTAAACGGTGCATTATAATCATGATAATAACAAAAAGCACAAAAAACCCTAAATGTTAATGAATACAATTAAACAATAAATGTCTGAAATATCGTAAGACAAATGTGTAAAGTAAATACACAAACGTCTGAATTAGGAATAACATTATGAATTCTAGATGTTTCCTTTCTTTTTGTTGCTGTTGATTGAGGGCGTACCTGTCTGTTTTCCGTGATCTGCAGCACGACGTTGTTGTCCAAGACGTAGATGGAGTTGTCCATGGGGTTTATGGCCAGGTCTGTGGGCCACTCCAGACGAACCTGGAGCAAAACAAGACACACAGGTGGAAAATATGTTGAAATACATTGTACAGACACAGGTGTGGCACAAAACTCTGGGCCCCTGGTACAAACCTTCCCAGTGGGCCCCTAATACATAATTTTGTACATGATTTATTTAACCCAGTAAATTTGGTTATTATTCACTTTTGGTAGAATACACCTATTATTTCTACACACATTTGCAAGTTATTGTTAGATTTATAGACTTCCTGTAGATATTTGTCTACAATATGATACAGTCCTGTTTATAATTGCAATAACTTCACATTTTTCAAACATCTTGAATTAATTATTTCAAAAAGAAAATGTACTGCAAATCAAAATCACTAGTTTTATTTATTAACAATTTGGCTTATATGTGAGCAATGATGGGGCCCTCAGATGTCATCCATAATTGTGTTTTAGTCTCTCAAGGACTTTTCTCTTACCCAACACATTTTATTTCAACAAAAATGAATCAAAGTGTAGAAAAATGCTACTGAGAGAAAACATCAAATGTTTTTGAGGGCCCCTCTCTGCCCTGGGCCCCGGGAAAACAGTACCCTTTACCCTCGACAGTCCGACAGCCCAGTTTACAGACTTACAGCGCGTTCCACTAGACCTGGTTCCTCAGACAAGGCTTGGGCCGATTCTGTTGATGGACTGTGTTTCGTGCAGAGGTCCAGGTCCAAACATGACTAATGTTTTAATCATGAATAAAATCTAAATCATATCTGAATTACACTTTTTCTTCATGCGCCGATCTCCTGTGCAGTAATTACACGTTTGTAAGACATGGATAAAGCTTGTGTTTTTTTCGTCAGCTTTTTCGGCATTTATTTCACTTTTCTGCACCTCTACGTTGCGTTTTAACATCACTCTGTTGGGTTTAGGCTGCACTGAAAAAATATGACTTTGGGTCTAAATGCGAGTATCGTCTCTGGATATATGTTCTTATTCTTCTTAATATATGTTCTTCCATTTTTTTCACAAGATCAAGTCAGCGTTTGATGAGAAATTATTATTTGCCACTTTGTTCACACCAGCGTCTGCCTTCTCTTTTGTTCTCTCTCGTCCAATCATCTCGCTCTTAACTGGTCCGCACTCTAGAGTGACCCAGCACCCTCTGTGCTCTAGTAGCTCTCGCGGCCCCCTTCAGACCCCTCAAACGGGGCGGTACGGTTCACTTTGGTTCAGTGGAAACACCTCGGATCGTCCCACTCTGCACCAAACTGCACTGATAGAAACATGACTATAGATACACTTGAAAAAAAAAAAATCTAGATAAGTTTAAATGACTTTGAATAGTCAAGATGCATTTTCTTCATGGACCTTGATTATTTTACTTGTTTAAAGGTGTTTTTGACTTGTTTCAGGTCATTTCTTCAAGCCACATTTTTTACCAATGAGGTAAGACATTTTTACTTGCCTCATTGGAAAAGTAATTTTCTTATTTTAAGCTAAATTAACTTATGACTGGTCAGAAATGTATTGAAACCAGTGAAATTGTCAACATCACATCAGCAATTAAATCTCTTCAAGTCAAAACTACTCAAAATAAGATTAATATTCTGAATTCAGGTCATTTGAAGCATTGCTAGATATTGAATTTTTGCAGCGTACAGATCGATCAGTTCCCATTGCTAGCATGAAATCAATTCAAATCGAGGTAAATCTGATGAGAAAAACAGCATAAACGTCGAATAAAATGCGGTTGCGCACTTTTAGCTCATTCTCAACCTCCTCAATTCTTGAATAAACATAATATACATCAAATTTTAGCAGTAAATCCATTAGTGAGTGTAAAAGTTTGAAGCTGGGGGACTTGTCGGTGTGTGGGCGGCTCGTGCAGGAGAGGTCAGGGGTCAAACCGAAGCTAAACTCCGAGCAGAAGAGAGAGATAGAGGAGCCGCCGCGGTCAGCCTGGCCTCCCAGCTCCGCCGCCGACACGCGAAGTCTCCCGCCGCACCGGAGTCAAGAGGCACGCCGCACAAAGTCAAACGATGCCCGCGCTCGTAGGTGGTTCTCGGGCAGACAGATCGCCGGACAGAAGCGGCGAAAAAGACGATACGCATCTCACACGGCAAGTGCTATTTCGGGACGCTCTCTTTTGTCTGGGCGAAGCTCGAAGAAAAGTTTTTCAAAGGGCAAAAAAGGCCACTTTCTGGACTTGCGGTAGTTTGATTGTTGTGCTAAAACATAATATAGTTCAGCAATCAATAAATCGTGTACAGATACAGTGCATTAAATGTGTTTATGTGTCTTTACTCGGTAGAATCCAGCTGCAGTAGGATAAAGATTTTCAAAGTAATCATGGACAATTATTTCGGCTGTTCTTGGTATATATGAAACCAAACACTTTAGGGGTTATTTCTTACCTTACCTTATTTTTAACCTTATGGGTGAAATATTCTGCATTTTTCATATTGTTATTAGCTTTTAAATATGCTCTTGAGTGCCTTAAATTTGCCATCTCATGTTTTAAAACAAACAAAAAAAGTCTCTTATTCATTCAATGACCTGTGTTTTCAGTCAAAATTACACGTACTGAGTGCATCTAGCCAGCAGATGGCGCCAGCACAATGTATAATCTACTTCTTTTCAGCGCTAACTTATGATGCGGGTTAACAGTAATAGCTATCGTATGCTCAGAACGAGTTTAGCAATGATTTAAGGACTAAAAATGGCAAAAGACTCTCGGATAAGTGACGTAGATGATCTGAAAATACGTCCCGAAGTGAGGGAGTTCAGCAGGAAGTGTGTATGACAACCGGAGGAGGAGGATTTTCTGATAAACATTCCTCAAAACAGTGTGAATGCAGCTGAATGCTACTCCAGGTATGCTTTTGATGACGGAACATTGTTAGCAGTGGCGGACCTGGGAATTTGGGGGCCCAAGGCAAATTAAGCCCAGGCCCATCTTCTACTAATTTCTATAACTTTTGTCGTGTCTTTTGAATTGTTCTTCAGAGTTCTTCTTTTAACATGTTGTGGTCAGAATTTTAGGTTCCTAAAATTGGGTGGTAAGTGATCTATTGGAAACGTCTAATTCATATGTGCAAAAGCTAACATGTTCAGTTCAGCTTTAAGCGGGAGTTTGGAGGTCCTTCCTCAGAAGAATTCTTAAGAAATCAGACCATATTTCCCGTTTGTTGGTGCGTCTTAACACATTTTCCAGCTGATTTAAATACATTTGACAATCACCCACTATTTTGTTGGGCTTTTTCTTGTTTAAAAGTGAACTACACTACTTTACTGTGATATTTAGAGAAAAGCAACTGTTTAAGAACCTTGTCTATGATGACCGGGGGGCATCTTGTTGGGGCCCCGACAGGTTAGGGGCCCAAGGCAATTGTGGCCTGTTGCCTAATGGTAAGTCCGCCCCTGATTGTTAGAACATGGTTTAAATCTCAAATACGTCACTGTAGCAGAATGTGTCCTATGAAGAAATACCTCAAAGATGTCATACACTGACCTGTCTAAAATGTTAATTTGATGTGATACTCCCATCCTTATGCTGCACTGACCAGGACGTGGTGCGTATTCGACAAACACAGCGCAGATTGTGATTTGTTCGAAAACATTCGTCTGACCTGAAACACACTCCAGAACGCTGCAGTGTCCAGAAAAATAGACTTTTTGTGGATTATTTCCTCAGACCAGCCCTAGCCCCCTCGCCCCTCGCCTCCTAACTCGGGCAGAGCTCCGAGGTCAGAGAAACAGCAGGCACTGGACACACTCTTTATTACAGGCGACAGTTACTGCACACATCACTGTCTTTTGTACCAAAGAGCTGGATGGCCATCTCTCTCACAAAGACAAAAACAACACCGTGCAGTTTTTATACACAAAGCTTTTTTAAAGAAGATGTCTTTCACTTTTAAAGCAACGCTGCGCTGCACAAAACACTGGAGCACATCAGGACTTTCTACCAGATGTTCCACACATTAACAGTGAGCTGGTGTTTTTAAATACTATGGGCCAAACAGATGGAACAAACGGCAACTATTACTGAAGCTTACTCAGTTTACATCTGTACAACATGTTTTTTATTTTCATGCTACTAAATTCCTTGGTTTTCATTTCTTTTTATCGGAGTTGGGTAGACTTTTTCAAGAAATTTCTTGACAATGCACTTTTATTCCTGCTTGAGTAATATTTTTTATTAAAGTAAAAGAACTCTAACAAAAGTTAAGTTACTAAAGTTTTATGCTGGCAATAAGAAAGGATTCGAACATTTGTGTTTCTTTCGCCGCTCCTTCAGATATGATTTAGTTTTTCTCTTGTGAGGCTATTCTTTGAAAACACCAGAGCTTCTGTTTTGTCCTCGAGGCCAGAAACATGTCCAACACTTTTGAAATGCTTTGAAAGGCTTATCTTTCAACAACAATATCTGCAGAACTGAACCAGGACTAAACTAGGATTAAACCAAGTCTAAACCAGGACTAAACCAAGACTAAACCAGGACTAAACCAGGACTAAAGCAGGACTAAACCAGGACTTAACCAGTTCTAAACCAGGACTAAACCAGGACTAAACCAGGCCTAAAGCAGGCCTAAACCAGGACTTAACCAGTTCTAAACCAGGACTAAACCAGGCCTAAAGCAGGACTAAACCATGACTGAACCAGGACTAAACCCAGTCTAAACCAGGACTGAACCGGGACTAAACCAGGATTACACCAATGACAAGAGATAACATATTTTCTGTATTTTTGAAGATGGTTGAGGGCCGGATCATGTCTTTTGAAGGGCCCGATTTGACCCGCGGGCCTTCAGTTGCACAGCCCTGTGTGTTGTCTTTGAATGCACTCCCGAGTGTTGATGTAAAAGACTCCCTGGTTAAATAAAGATTAATAATAATAACAAAAAGTGTACACCCAGCTTCAATCACAGTTACATATTCAATTCAAACGGAGCATCCACAAACGAACCCCAGATGTTCTTGGTCATGAGTCTGTACCTGTCTGATGTGCATGCTGGTGTCACAGGTCAGAGGTCGCGCAGAGGTCAGGTCGTTGCTGCCCAGAACGGTGGAGATGATGCCGTTCCTGTCCACTTTCCGGATCATCGTCCCGTCCACGAAATATATGAGTCCATTCTTATCCACCGCGATCCCTGTGGACGGCGAGAAAACACGCACAGGTAAGAGAACGACACACAAAAAAGCTGAAATGCGACCCGACAAACTACCAAAATAATCACGTGTTTCGGAAAGTTTTTGTCACGTTTTAGACTCTTTCACATGCATTTTTAGTTGTTCGGTTTTAGTTCACTTTTAGTCACACATTTGTCGCTTTAAGTCACACTTTTGATGCTTAATGGGATTCTGTTCAAAGTTCACATTTTAAACACAACCAGAATAATTGACAAAAAAACTGAAATTTGAACGGACAAACTGATAAAAGAATCACATGTTTCGTAACGTTTTTGTTGCTTTTTGACACGTTTTTGATTCTTTTACAAGCGTTTTTGTCACTTTACGTCAAGGATTTGTCATGTTGTCGGTTAGTCGCTTTAAGTCACATTTTTGGCGCTTTTTGTCTGTTTTAGTCGAGTTTTGTTTGGTTTTTATTTAGTTGTAATCTACAATAAAAATATTGTTGGAAAAATTTACAACACTTGTGGAATATTATGTTTTGGACATTTTAAATATTGATCTAAAATGAGGAGGAATTTAGGGAGACAATTATATTATGGTTAAAAGCTCCTAAAAGTGAAAAATAATAACAATAGTAGGTCTCTTTTAAGACAAAACAGGTGAAAGTGGAAAACTGTTTTAGAGATCAAACGTATTTAGTACTTGAGTAAACTTAATAAAGTTGTAAAATAATCAATTTTATAGAATTAAAATCTCACTAAACCAGGCTAGGAATCAAATATCAAGACATACTTCATTAAAAATTCTTTAAATTATCAAAATTGTAGACGCAACTTTAATTGTTTGGAGAAATACAATGCAACAAGCCAAACGTTTATCATGCTTTCTTTATGAATTAGGCAGAGTTCTTTCTTCTACACATGTGTTAATTGGACAGATGTTTAAATTTAAATAGAAAGCCTTCTGTTCCGCACAAACAGGATGCAAACAGAGGTCGACAAGAACATAAGCGCCACACATCACACTGTTGCAGAAACGTGGTGTAAATATTGAAAAAGCGAGCTATAACAGCAAGTATATGCGTGTGCAGAGCAGGAGCAGGTTCAGAAGCGTGAGGAGGGTTCTACAAGAGGCAAATTAATTAACTTTCACATTCACACTTATTTGGGACCTAAAATCTGTATTATAGGTTTTAGTTCGTTTTGCTGAAAAACAACATACCTTGCAAGTAACGTAAAGTTTTTGACACTCTTGATCTTGATCTCTACAGATTTCCTGATTTGATATTTTAATTTATAACAATCTTTAAGCACTATAATCCAATTCACATTTTACAAACAAAAACAGTTTCCAAAGTACTCCAAAATACAGAAAAAAAATACAGAAACAACAAGTACAGCTGTATTTAAGTTGACTAGTTCTAACAATAAAAGTAGTCAAATCGAATAATGACTGTATAAAAAATAAATGGATGAGAAAATGTAAGTTCTAAAAGTGTTAGTAAAAGTTTAGTATTAGTAGTTTAGTATTCATGTTTTAATAATGAGATTCTGTTAAAAGTTGGCATTTTAAACCCAACCAGGAGAATTGACAGAAAAGACAGAAATATGAACTGATAAGCTGTTCAAAGTATCACGTGTTTTGGGACTTTTTTGGGACGCTTTTAGTCTTGTCACTTGTCACTTTAAGAATTGTTTTTGTTGCTTTAAGTTGCATTTTTGTTACATTTAGTCGCTTTTAATTGCTGTAAGGTACATATTTGCTGCTTTAAGTCACATTTTTGTCACTTTTAGTACTGTTTTTGTCACATATAATTGCGTTTTTGTCACTCTTTGTACCATATTTGTTGCGTTTTTGTGTCGCTTTTAGCTTCGTTTGTGTTGTTTCTATCTGCACTTTAGTTGTGTTTTTGACGCTTTTATTGGTGTTTTTGTCGCATTTTCGTCACTTTTAGATACTTCTAATTGCTGTAAGTCACGTTTTTGTTTCTTTGGTCAAGTTTTTGACACTTTTGTTGTGTTTTCGTTGCTTGTTTCAGAACAAATGTGAACAAATCTAAACTACAGGGTTAACAAATTTTATGCAGACTGAACATGATATTTTGTAGTTTTGTAGGAAATAATTGCACTTCAAAAATTGCAGCCTTTGCGATTTGCTAATAATTGTGATTTCAATTTCGATTAATTGTGCAGCCCCAATCAGATGTGTCTTTTTAAACAGACTTGTGAATAAAAATGGAAATAATAGACGTTAGAAAGGTTTACACAAAGGCAACATTTTGTGACAATCCTGAACTTTACAACAATTTGACTAGAATTTATGGGCTTTGCTACTGATTTAAAATACGAATAAAGTTGCAACAACAAAGCCAATGCCGTTTTTTGTTTGGAAATAAATAAGTATTAAAGCGTTTTCAAACCTTTGGGTCCCAGCAGCTGAGCCTCGGTGGCCTTCCTCCCGTCTCCACATCGAGCTTCATCAAACGGAGGACACTGCTCTCCTGTGCCGGCCACCACCTCTCCATTACCTGCGGATTTACACTTAATATTTATACTAGAAATTCGCAAACAAATAAACAAATCAGGCTAATCATTCAAGCAGGAAGACAGTAGTTCCAACCTTGCTCCTGCTTTCTAAACGTTACTATTAAACTCAGCCGAATACAACTCAAGATACTGATTAAATTCACTCTCGCTAACAGTCTTTGTCATCTTGTCTGTTATAAATGTCCATGGAGGATTCTAAAATCTTCAGCGAATTTAAGAGATGTCAGAAAAAGTGCAGGCCACACACACAAGGACATTCTGCACCAATATTTGTCTCGCCCTTGCCTCAAAGAAGGGCGGATTTGTGTCTAATTCAAAGGTGATTCCAAGGCGTCAAAGATGAATGTTTCCAACTTCTGCTCTGAAAAGAACTGGAGGCGTTGGGCGCCTGTTGATGCCGTGATCTGAACGCACTACATGTTCAGTCCACGTGATCAAAAAGGGGATGAAAACAAATACAGAAAGACAAAATCCAGCATCGTCTGCCCTTACATGCTCTTTTATTTAGAGATAATGAAATGAAAAGCGGATTAAATCTGCTGTAAAGGCGACATGAGGGCATTATATTCACTGGAGGTAAGGAGCTGTTACTGTCACTGTAGCTATTTTCTACGTTTCTACATTTTAAAGCAGAACTACGCAACAGAGTAACCTTATTAAACGTCTTTGTAAGTCCGTGTGGTGGTTGCACATGTAGTTTCAGGGCATTTGAAGCTGCGTCGCCGTCCCCTGCTGTCTCGGGGTGAAAAACCAGAGACAGCAGGCAAAGAGATCGACCTAAAGACAACTGTCCTGAGAAACATATGGAGCTAATTTAATGACACATGTATTTGCAAAGAAAATAATAGTTTTGTACACATTATGTAATGTTTCGAGCAGCCAAAAACAAATGCGAGCAGATAAATCAGGTTTGCAAATAAAAAATGTGTATTGATGTGTATATATATTTTTTGGCAAATAAAAAAAAAACAGTTTGCAGAGATTAATAATTTTTCAAAGACACAATTTTTATTTTTCACACAAGAAAAAACATATTCGTGAGGAAAATTCAGTGACGCAACTCTAATTTTCCTGTGTAATACCCATTTTTCACCTGCTCATACTTGTGTCTTTCTTGAGCAATGTTTTCTTTCCTCGTCTCTTTTTTTTTTTGCGCGTGGACTTCTGGCACTGCCTTTGCGTTGGGGGAGGAGTCAGGTGATTGACAGGTGAAAGGCGGGAGCAGACCTCCCCCTCCTGCTACGTCATCGTCATGCGTCTCACATCCAGATAGAGGGAACCCAGTAAACAAACAGTTTGGTAAAGTTAGCATCGTATTCACAGATTCGGACCTCCGAGGTCAATAGCTCTTAAACGCAAAACTCTTTGGTGGTCATAATCATGTCAAAATACTCACATTTACACAACTAAATGACTACAACATCGATTTTTAAAATCAAATGCGTATTTTGGGAGCTGAGACGAGCGCTTAGGGACCGTCAACAAATAGCACTACCCAAAATGTAACTACTCAACTACGAAAAAACATCTAGTACAGTTACAAAACTGTTAATTTTACAATAAATAAATAATAAACAAACCACTACATTTCAAATTTCTCACCATAAAAATCATTATAACAGTTTTTATGATGAATTATGTTGAATTTTGAATATCGATCTTCAATAACTTTTTTATTGTTCAAGGTACAGTCACCAAATTCACAGCACTGTTCAATAATAGCAATGTCTATTTACTATAATCTGGATTTTTCTCATCAGAAATTGTATACCAATTTTATGATGGATTATGAATATTAATCTTCAGTAACTTTTTATTGTTTTATTTAGAGTCACAGCACTTTGACAGCACTCAGTAATAGCAATATATCTCTACTGTTATTTATGAAGCTTTATTTGTGTTTTTACGAGTTATGAATATTCATCTTTTTTATGTGGATTCACCAAATACACAACACCTATCAATATTGATAAGTGCAGTTAATTTGGTGACTGTATGTTAAATAATATAAAAGCTATTAAAGATTATTATTCATCATTCATCATAAAACTGCAAAAACACTTTAGATGGACAAAAAATCCAGGTTGTAGTAGATAGATATTGCTATTATTGATAAATTCTGTGAATTTGGTGACTTTATGTTAGATAATATAAAAGCTATTAAAGATTAATATTCATAATTCATCATAAAACAGTAATAGTGCATTTGATGAAAAAATAACAGTTATAGTAGAGAGATATTGCCATTATTGATAAGTGCTGTTAATTCGGTGACTCTAAATAAAACAATAAAAAAGTTATTGAAGATTAATATTCATAATCCATCATAAAAATTGGTATACAGTTTCTGATGAGAAAAATCCAGATTATAGTAAATAGACATTGCTATTATTGAACAGTGCTGTGAATTTGGTGACTGTACATAGAACAATAAAAGTTATTGAAGATCGATATTCAAAATTCAACATAATTCATCATAAAAACTGTTATAATGATTTTTATGGTAAGAAATTTGAAATGTAGTGGTTTGTTTATTATTTATTTATTGTAAAATTATCAGTTTTGTTACTACTAGATGTTTTTTGGTAGTTGAGTAGTTACATTTTGGGTAGTGCTATTTGTTGACGGTCCCTAAGCGCTCGTCTCAGCTCCGGCTCCGTGTTTGACTCAATGTATTTCACTGCACCCAAAATACGCATTTGATTTTAAAAATCGATGTTGTAGTCATTTAGTTGTGTAAATGTGAGTATTTTGACATGATTATGATCACCAAAGAGTTTCGCGTTTAAGAGCTATTGACCTCGGAGGTCCGAATCCGTTTGTTTACTGGGTTCCCTCTATCTGACTGTGAGACGCAAGACGATGACGTCGCAGGAGGGGGAGGTCTGCTCCCGCCTTTCATCTGTCAATCACCTGACTCCTCCCCCAACGCAAAGGCAGTGCCAGAAGTCCACGCGCAAAAAAAAAAGAGTAGAGGAAAGAAAACATTGCTCAAGAAAGACACAAGGGCGCAGCGCAGGTGAAAAATGGGTATTACACAGGAAAATTAGAGTTGTGTCACTGAATTTTTCTCACAAATATATTTTTTTCTTGTATGAAAAATAAAAATTATTTCTTTGAAAAATTATTCATTTCTGCAAACATTTTTTTTATTTGCAAAAAAATATATATACACATCATTACACATTTTTTATCTGCAAACCTGTTTTTTCTTCTCGCATTTGTTTTTGGCTCCTCGAAACTTTACATAGCGTGTTCAAAACTATTATTTTCTTTGCAAATACATGTGTCATTAAATTAGCTCCATAGAAACATCTTTGGCAATGTGAAATGTTTTTGTGTGCGATTGTACTTCCTTGTTTCAATAAAAAAGAAAAAAAAGCTATTACGTCTTTTGACCAGCATTGTATTTTCACAAGAGACCTGCAGGGGGAGCTCTGCCACCGAAGTTACTAAGTTCTAAGAAGAAGAGCTAAGTCATATTTTTACCTTATTAAACGTATTTATAAGTCTGTGTGGTGGTTGTTGTAAATGTATTTTCGGGCTGTTTGAAGCTCCCGCCGTCGCCCCCTGCTGTCTCTGAGCGGGAAAACCAGCTGCAACTTTCCTGACGCCGACCTGAGGACAACTCTCCTGCAAAACCTTGGCTCTCTTATTTTATATTTGGCGACATTACATGTTTTTATATGTGATAAACTTCCTTATTTCAATGAAAAGGAAGGGGAAAAAAAGAAAAAAAAGTGTCATTTTACTGGGAGTGTATGTTCACGAGAGACCTGCAGGGGGAGCTCTGTCGCTGAAGTTACTAAATTTTGCTTTAAGAGCCGTTCCTCGAGTGACATGACCTTACGATGTGACAAATAATCGTAACAGAGTCGCAGTGACCCACAGACATGAGTTGAACCGCCACAAATAATCTCGTACAAGAATCTGTTCTCGGGCCACGCCTCTCGAAGTTGTGAAGAGACAAATCGGGGTCAAAATCCTCGAGTGTGCAGAAGGTTTAAGACACATTACACCTACTTTATTGATCCAAAAGGCAAATGAACCAAAACCAAAAGTCTTACTGATGAGGTCCCGGGCGCCGCTGAGCATCTTGGGACGGTAGATTCGTCTGGAGTTGGTGTCGGAGACGTAGAGCTGACCGGTGACTGGGTCTGTGGCCAAGTAGTAGCGATGGGCAGGGTTGTTGCTATGGAAACACAGCAAAAAAGGTAAAGTTAGCTGATGATGGTTGTGTTTGGTGTTTTGGATCACAGATGGCACAGATTGAGTACGACATACAAAAAGTGTTGAGTGTGAGATGGACCAATGTATGATACGGAAAACAAAAAGAAAACAGATCCACTTGGCTCGGGGCAGAGTGCCTCAGATGTGGCTGCCATTCTGCACCAAAAGCATCCTCAACTATTAGCAACACACACAAATACAACATTTAAAACAGAACATTTATACAGCTATACAGACATAAACAGCAGCGTGAACTAAAGAGAGCGGGAATCGAACCTTGAGCCTTCAGAATCAGAATTAATAGTGTTCATGCTCGAGGGAAAAATCTTTAATCAATTTGAATAACTCAGAGAAATTCGGCAACATTTTTTGATCGCTCCACCGCAAATTATGATTTCTGGTCTCAACACATTAAAAACCTGGATTAATTACAGGTCAGGGTGATCCCTCGTTCGTTTGGACAACGTTTTAGAAATCAACACGTTTCCATTTTATCAAGTCAAATCATCAAAATAGTGTCTCAAATCTGACTCAAGTCCAGGTGAAGACTTGCAAATCCACACCACTGGAAATTATGTTGAAATCATCTCTTGGCCCCCAGCTCAGTGCCCCCGGGGGCCCAAACTCAAACACGCCCCTGTGGATAGTTATAAACTCACAGTCATAATTATGCTCATTCTACCTGTCCAACATTACTTTTTAATTTATATTGAGCCGAGTAACATTATGAACCAAAACATAATTGCTTAAAGTCTTAAAAATAATTCTAAATCGCCTGAATAAAAAAAACCTCACGTCCTTCAAAAAGTGAGGATCGACAGTTTGGCATAAACCAGAACACTTCATAATTTTCTTGTTTTTTGCAGCGCATTGAGAGTCATTGAAGGCCTTAGTTCAAGTTCACGGCCCCAAAAGTGGTGTGAATTTGTAATGAAGTTATCGGCCTTAGAGACGGTTTTGCTATCCGTTTGCCAACAGAAAATACTTTATAAATTTCACAGTCCCCCAAGGACCGGCGAGGCTTTCAGCGTTAATTTTTGGCCTTCACCACAAAATGGATGTTTTTTACCCAGACCCAAGTGAACAAGGTTTTCAGAGCACAAAAAAATAAAAAAATGTTTGGAATAATTCAATCTGGCTGGATGGATGTAATGTATTTTGCTTCAATTTGGATCAAAAGAGACAATCTTCTAACGTCGTAAAATGAAAATAACTGAAAGCCAAAACTGTTGATTAGAGCAAAGAGGGATCTCGCAGAGTAAATTGGAAAAGATGGCCTGTTTTTTTTCCACCCCAGTTTTGTTCTAAAATGAAAAAGAAAGAGAACTCACACAAACCTTGGATTAAATCGCAGTGTTTTGGTACAAACTCTGTCCATCTGACCAGAGCAACATTATTTAAGATCATGGTTACTTCTCAAAATGCCGTAAAAGAAACAATATTATGCATTTTTTATATTGTTATTATCTTTTAAACCTGGTCTTGAGTACCTTAAGTTTGGCATCTTGTGTTTTAAACTAAAAAAGCTTATAAAAACAAAATGAACATCTGTTGCTGCTTCCTAATTTTAGGCGCCCTCTACTGGCCAAACAGCACTTAGAGCAGAAATGTGATGCAAAAACGTTCGTAAAATCTTAAATATAATCATGTTCACTACGTTTCTGTGAAATGTGTCGTCAAACCTGTCAAAGACTTTAAAATTTCAATCTTTTTTTCTACATTTTTGAAATATATTGTTTGCATTTGGTTTTGTTTAATGTGTTTAATGTGTCTATTCAGTTTGAGTTGGGGTGAGGAGAAAACAATGATGGCCAAGATATAATTAATAAAAAGTCACCGGTATTTTCCATCAGCGTCCATTCACAATTTTACATTTGAATTGTTTGAATGCTAAACATCTGGAGATGTTCATTGTTTAGTCTTCAAACTGTGGAGTGTTGGACTTGGATTAAAGCGGATTGTTGTGTCTGATGGAATAAAAACACATATTTATTGTCAGTAAAGTTTTGATGCACTGGTATTTGTGATTAAAAGGCCATTCCGCTGCAGTCCTGTTCTCGGATAAACCTGTCTTTGGTGTTTTTTCGCTGCAGAGTGAAGCTCCAGAGCGCAGTGTGTGCCCCGTGGCCTGTGCCTCGGCTCTCATCACACATTATCACAGCCCGGTAATTAACAGTGCTATAAATACACTCAGACACGTGTTTTATTCTACTTCCTGCACTGAAAAACACGACCGTCAGCGTTGTTTAAAGGTGCAATGTGCCACTTTACTATACCATGGCGTAAAAACACAGGGATGGGGGGAAAAATGCAAGATAGCACAGTTTAAAGCCATTCTGTTTGAGATAATCAGTGTCAGAAAAGTCACAATGCAACTTTAACGTACATAAAAGAGCCCAACAGATCAACTTAGACCCGAGCCACCCTCTTTGGGCCGAGTTCAAGCTGCTTCCGTCAGATACAGTGCACCAGAACCAGAACCAGTCATTGTAATACTGTATTGTTTTTCTGTTTTGAGTGAGTCCTAAGTGTGGATGTTCTGCTGTTTCAACGATTGCTCTTCAGGGATACTAAAGATAACCTTCAAAACATAGAGACATGCAACTGAGAAAAAAACATAACATGCTTTTTAGGGCCCTTCCCCGCTCTGGACCCCGGGGAAACAGCACCCTTTACCCCCCAGTGCGACGCCCCTGCTCTACAAATAAACTTGCCTTAAGACGTGACACAGCAGGTGAATAGGAAAAAATCTTAAATTATCTTAAGGATATCAATTTGAAACTTCTCCTGTAGTTTACTCACATAAATGTAAGAAAAAATGTGTTCAATGTATTAATGTATGTATGTATGTATTAAGTTTTTCATCACTTACTGTTTTCATATAGGAATTAGGTATTTTATGTGTAAAAACAGCCACAATTGCACATATTTGGGACATTTAAAACTAAAAATGGACAGAACCAGATTTAAACACATAATAGTTGCAAAACAAAAACTTTACAGAGGGGATTTTAGATTTCTTATTTAGTTTTTGAGTAAACTAGATTTTACTAAAAATGGTCCTAAAAATTCAAATTTGGCCCAATTTTTTGAGTTAAAACTTTAATAAATCAGTTTTAGAATTAGATATCAGAAAATCCTTCCATACGTTTCGTCAAAATCTTGTTGAGTCCAAGATTGTACAGTTTAATGTCTGTAGGAGCTACTTTAAGGCTGATCTTTATGTCTCTGTGGGAGAAAATGGCATTTTAAGAAAACAACCTTTAAAGTTAAAACGTCCCAGACAAATCCATGGATGAAGTGGATTAAATGACAAAATAAAACCTCTTTAAGAGCAGATCGGACAAGCTTGTTGTTTCCACATGAAAGTCGATATGTTGAGAGAGCAAACTGACCAAAACTGACAAAAAAATTGAAAAAAAAAAAAAAAAATGCCTGTAGTGTCTCGCCTTAAAAGAATCCAGAAATAATCGACTAATCAAGCAAAATATTCACTGACTAAAATAATCGTTGCAGTCTTAATATGCATTAACGGTAAATACGCCAAAAAGAAATTGTGAACTTAATTTAATAAAGTATAACAGCACTTTTTTTTGGTATAGCATGCATTTTCTGCTTTCTACACATGGATATTTTTCAAACAATTGGCTTTTTCCAGGTACCTCACATAATAAACACATCTTAATTACAGCGTTATTTGACCCGACATGTGTGAGCGCAGTGTGAATGCAGCATCTCGCGCTCCTGTTTACACGTTTAATTGGACTGCGTATTGTGCAGAGCCACAAAAACAACTGACTTTCTCAACTGATTTATGGCATTGCGTGAAACTCAAATTAACGCGGATGCCGTGGAACGTCGTCTGGATGTGTCAGGATGCATTATAGGAAAAGTGGAGAGAAAGAAATAATGGAAAAAAGTGTGGAAAATGCTAAAATGACATGAAATTGCACTTGATTTGAAAAACATTAAAGTAAATTCAAATTCCCAAGACCCAATTAAAGCAACTACGACTAGTCAAACGATTCTTTCTATTGTACATTTGAAACATATGTATCATTGTTGAAGATCAGAAAATATTCATTATTTACATGTATTTATTTCACAGTTGGATGTAACAATGGCACTATCTTTGTTATAAAAGGTGATTTTGTTTGTGTTTTAAAGTCTGATTAGTCCAGATAATGACGACGATTATCAAAATTATTGTTTCTTTTAAGTTGACTAGTCACGATTTTGCTGCAGCCCCATTCATTATTTTATTTAGTAATTAGACTCATTATCTAGACCCTTGATTTTCAACTAGTGTGCCGAGAAACACTAGTGTGCCTTGAAGTTTTGCCTGTGTGCCTTGGAAAAAATGTCCAATTTGAGTTAACAGATTCACAAATGCGGCAGTTGATGGACTAATTTACCTTTTTCGGAGTGTCCTGAGCAAGTTTTGCACCAAAAAAGAAAGCAAAACCATCACTATTGCCACATTTAAAGAATTAGACAGTGGTATGGACATTATTTGCCTCATTATATACCATTTTTTTACTAAATGGTCTGATTTGGTCATGTTTTCGTAGGTGGCGTGCCGTGGTAGCTTTGAAACCCAAAACGTGTGCAGCAACTCGAAAAAGGTTGAAAAACACTGATCTGCACCATTATTTTTCAATCTTTTTTGAGCCACAGCGCACTTTTCTGTTTTTAAAATACACCGCGGCACATCATCTTCTAAAACAGTATCAAATCACACTATTTAAAGAAAAAAGTTGTGTTTAGGGAAGCATATATTGTCCGTGCCACTGTCTTTAGATTTGTCATTCATTATTATTTTGCTTTCTTTCTGGGTGAAGAATTCGTGCAAGACACAAAAAATTGGTAAATTAATCACTAAAAATCATCAATCTGACATGATTTCAAGGTGGTCACACTGGTCGAAAACTAATAATGATAATAATCGGTAGACGACAAGTAAAATAATAATAGCAGTCAGTACACAGCAAAAAATGTACGTCTAACCTTACTCAAAATGACTTGAATTTACAATTTTTATCAGGATTTGAGTAGATTTGACTCAATGGGATTTAGTTTCTTACGTGATACAGAATATTTCACTGGTTTCAAGGTATTTCTGGCTAATTTTGTGATAGTTTACCTTAAAATGAGAAAATAAATGTGCCAATGAGGTAAGTAAAATCATCTAAACCCACTGGAAGATAATTTGGAATGAATTAAGAAAGTAATGTATTGAAAGGTTTGAAACAAGCAAAATATTCTAGTTCCATCAAACAAAGACTGTTAACTAATCTTAACAAGTCAAAACGTCTGAAATTAAGATTAATATACTGAAAACAAGACATTTTAACTCATCTAGAAATGTATTTTTTGCTGTGTATTCTGTTTATATGAAGCTGGATTTGGTAAACAAGAAAAAATAATAATAACACTTTTTGTCATCTTTGACTAATATATCCTGGTAACACTCTGGCCACAAGGGGGAGATGTTTATGTGTTCATGCTTCATAAATATAGCTCATAATAACTCACCTCAGCGCTCGGTTTCATAAGTAAATACATTGTGTCACTGTCTAAATTATTTTGGTTTCGGAGCCCGCTGTGATTTAACATGTGAGAGTATTATTCCTGGCAGTGTTCGCAGAGTGAGCTTCTCCTTGAGCTGATTATAAAGGACAGAGAGCGGGGGAGGAGACGCTTTTTAAAAAGGATTGTGTGTTTTGTTTATTAAGGACTTTGCTTGCCTACAGTTTTTCAATCTGTGTTAACGAGACACAACTGACTGGAAACAAAAATACATGTAGTGTGGTTTTTACGTCATTTTAAAACACTGGATTGTTGTCTAAAAATAAATATGGCGGGGAATTTGGGGGGCCCAAGGTAATATTAAAGGACAAATATTATGCATTATTTCTGGCCTTTCAATATTCTCTTTAGTATCTATACTTTGACATCTCATCTCAGCAGGAAGTGTGTTTGACGCTCGGAGGGAGGAGCATTTTATGATAAACATTCCTCAAATGCAACGTGAATGCAAATGAAGGCTACTTCAGGTGTGCTTTTGATGACGGAACATTGTTATAACATGGTTAAAAGATTTTTAAAAAGTCACTGTAGTAGAATATGTGTCCTTTAACTAAGCTGTGACTCCGTCTACTGGCCGCAGAAGCAATTACACATGTGCATGAACACAATAGTTGGATATGCTGTTGGTATGTTAAACTAGCCCGCACTTACAGTCATCGAGTTTAGAGGCAGAAATGATCAGAACGATTCTGTGGATTACTTAAGGACTTGAAACAGCAGAAGATTCTTGGATAAGTGACGTAGATGACATAGACATAGATACGTGATGTCTAAAATCGCAAAAAACGTCATTGATCCAGGGAGTTCAGCAGGAAGTGTTTTTGAAGCTCGGAAAGGAGAGGATTTTCTAACCAGGATTCACCAAACTAGCTTGAATAAAGCTAAATGCAGTTCATATACTTGGAGTGGTAAGTGAACTATTGGAAAATTCATATGTGCAATAAATACATGCTTTAGACCGCTTTAAACAGGGGGTTTGGGGGTCCTTCCCCAAATGAAATCTGACCATATTTCCTGTTTGTTGGAGCCTTTTAACTCATGTTCAGTTCATTTAAATACATGATATTCATTTGTAATATTAAAATGTTATATTTTATTTACTATTTAGCTTTATCAGGCTTGTGGCTTTGGCAGAATTAATATATTTGACAATCCAAGACCATTTTGTTGGTCTTTTTCTTGTTTAAAAGTAAACTGCACAACTTTACTGCGAAATTGAGACAAAAACAACTGCTTCAGAGCCTTGCATCTATGATGTTAGGGAAGGGCGTCTTATTGGGGGCCCCTTCAGGTTGGGGGCCCAAGGCAGTTTGGCCTGTTGCCTAATGGTAAGAGCAACACTGTGTATGGTTTACTTTATATATGTCTTGCGATCTTACGTACATCTTGTAGTGTGTCTTTTTCAGTACAAGATTGAATAAACACAAGTTAAGGTCATATATTATGCATTTATAAGAGATTTAACCCTCACCGTTGGTATTATTTGTTTAAATTGTAGTTGTTGTTGTTTTAAAAAAGCGGTTTGAGAACATAGGATTTATTTTCTTTCTACACGCTTTCATTCATTTTCTTTGTATGATTAAATTATATAAATGAAAAAAACAAATAAAAAGATGAAGAAGGCACAGTTCTTTAAAAGACCGAAGCAGTTTACAGGCTATAAGGCTAATAACGATAGCTGCTAGCATGCAATCGGAGCTCTGAAATGGTCCAAATGGATCTAAAGGTATGTTTTATGGAGAAGCAACAACATTATAGTGCAGTTTTCTAAGAATCTTTTAATCTATATTACAGAATTTTCGAATAACAACATTTTTGAGTCGTGTAGCTTTAAATTGAGACAAATAACCGTCCTCCTGCCCTCTCGTTCGCCTGCTCTCCGTCTCCTCGCCGGCTCTCCTCTCTCGCGGCGGTGAAATACTAATGTCTGAGCTGTTGGGAGCTGACAGTGGAGGAATAGGTTTGATTCTGTGTGGACACTTGTCAGGATCAGAGCCAGAGGAGACGGAGGACACAGAGAAGTGCAAGGATCCAAAACCGAGGGGAAAGAGAGAAGAGAACGTCGACAAGAGCAAATGTGCCTCTGCAGCCGGACAATCGTTTAAGAAGAGCTTATTTACCATTTTGAAAAGTCTTTAGAGGCTTGTAGTTGACTCTTTGTATAGCAATGTTTTCAAAAAGTTAAACGTATTTCACTGCAATCAAAATATTCATTGACAAAAAAAATCATTCAAAATCTAGTTTTACACCAATCAAGTAGAAGTTTGTGGAAAAAAGTTGAAAAAATATCTGTTGAAAATTTCAGGAAGTAAAACAAACTGATGACATCACACTGGGGCAGACTCAAACTCATTCCATCCAAAGGTTCTGCATCATTTACCCAAAATAATTTGACCCTTCAAACATCAATTCAACAAAATAAAGGCGTTCACATTAGGGCTGGGCTGAGCTCGTCCCTGTGACAATCTCTTTTTGTGAAATCGTTGGATTGTGATTCACTGTTTGTCTCTTTAATGCAGCTGTCTGTTCAAACACACTTTTTCTCCTGTTGTTTAGCCTCTGAAGCCTCTGAGCAGATGACTTTATTTACCTCTTAAAGACCAGGGCTGCACAATTAAACCAAATCGACACGAAATCACAACTTTAATGGATATAATTAGCAAATCTTTAATTTTTGAAGTGCAATAATGTCTTCAAAAAACTACAAAATGTCTTGCTTTGATTTGAATAAAAACTGCTAACACTGTAGTTTGGATTTGTACAAACATGTTCTGAAGCAAGCAACCAAAATGCGTCCAAAAGCAACAAAAACCAGCCTACAAACAATGAATGTGACTCAATGCAACAAAACACAACACAAGTGACAAAAACGGGACTAAAAGTGAAAGTGAAATACGACAAACACAACTGAATGTGACAAAACTGCGACTAAAAGCGATAAAATTGTGTTTAAAATGTGAATTTGAACAGAATCTTATTATTAAACCATAAATCACAATCGCACTGGTCAGTATAATTACAATTAGATATTTTTCTACATCGTGCAGCTCTATTAAAGGCAATAGAAAAATGCAAAGTGAACATGAATCGTGATAAAATCGAAATCATGATCTGGCTCCAAGAAAATCATGATAATGATTTTTTGCCGTATCACCCAGCCCTAGTTCACATATATTTAGATTTGTAAAATTAAAAAATCTGTGACATTAGCTGAGTTTTAGCCTACTGTATGACGTCATTCCTAGTGTAATGTCATCATTTACAACCAGGAAGTGATGCTACGAACTAATGCTGCGTTTTAGTCGGTTATTTCCCACTTGAAAGATACGAGCTCCGACCTCAGAGCGTTCCAGCTGAATGAACTCATATGTAAACAATCTGGCTAATGCTGACTGTAAATAACAGATTATTTTTGGGTTTATCCTGTCACAAATGTTTACATGGTTTATGTGGTGGTTAATCGCTCAGGTTCACTTCTTGTGGTGACTCTTATCGCTCTAATACGTCACTGTTGATCTCGTGCGTGAAGTGAGACCTCTCGACCAGCTCCAGTTCACAGTAGGATTTACCAGTTCGAGCGGCGTTCCAGGGCATTTTTTCAAGTCGGAGGTGGGAAATATCCCAGTTACCAGTTGCTTGGAACACACCATAACTCCTAACTAAAAAACAGCTAAACAAGAGAATTAATTTTGTATATTTGTTTCCTGTATTTTAGTTACATGAGTAGTCCAACCTGTCAGAGGCACTTAAAGCTTTTATAGTGTCAAAAGCTGAATAATCCATAAAAAAGGACATTTAACAAACATTCTATCTTTGTTCTCAACTCAAAAGCCTCTGGTCTTTGCCAAATGAGTTCACTAACGCAGGCAGACCTTGGCGACTCGAGGCTGAATGAACGAGCCGTGATTACGATCGAGTGGAAATGAACGTCGAACACCGAACAGAGAGGGTTAGTCACACTCACCTGTGACGGAAATCTTTGTTTCTTTAGAGAGCGAAGAGGAAAGAGCAGAGCAGAGAGGCGTTAGTCAAGAGAGAACATGCAGAAAAGTCACACATCATGGGCCAAGAAGAGTTTATACGATTTCACAAGTTGTTTTGAGAAAAGAGATTGAGGAAGAATATTATCAAGCAACAACTTTTAACAATTAAGTCTTTGGAAGTTTATTTTTTAAGGTGAGACACTGCAGGTGAACAGGAAAAAAATCTTAAATTTAAAGATATCAATTTGAAACATCGCCTGTAGTTTATTCACATAAATGTAAGAAAAAACAGTATTACAAAATGTCCATCATGTAATGTTTTCATATAGAAATAAGGCATTTTATGTGGAAAAATTACCAAAACTACACATATTTGGGACATTTAAATCAGAAAAATTGACCGAAGCAGGTTAAAATTTCTTGGTTCATTTTGTACACATATTAGTTACAACCTTGACAGAAAGGATTTTGGATTTCTCATTTAGTTTTTGAGTAAACTAGATCTGACTGAAAATTGGCTTAAAAATTAAAAAATTTCTTCATTTTCTTCATTTTTAAGACTTAAAACTTCAATAACTTTGACTCTGAATTGAATAACAAATCCTTGAGTACCTTCTGTCAAAATCAAGATTATAAAGTTTGGTGTTTGTAGGAGCTACTTTAAGGCTGATCTTTATGTCTTTGTGGGAGAAAAATGCATTTTAAGAAAACAACCTTTGAAGTTACAACGTCCCAGAGAAATCTATGGATGAAGAGGATTACATGGAAGAATAAAACATTTATAAGAGCAGACTGGATTAGTTTGCTGTTTCAACATGAAAGCCGATATGTTGAGTGAGCGAACTGACCAAAACACAGAGTTTTGCCTGCAGTGTCTCGCCTTAAAGGTAAATTGTGTGATGTAATCCCTCATTTGTGATTTGTCCAGTAGTTCATGGTAGAAGTTTTCAATTAAAGTTGAGATGCTGCAGCGAACCATTCGGAAGCCATTTTGATTGATACTGGATCAGATGTTTAGCAAAAAACGTCTCGACTGTCATTGAAACCTTTTTATTTTAAACCAAATTTCCTTAAAGCAGAACTAAGTAACATTTTTACCTTATTGAAACTCTTTGTAAGTCCGTGTGGTGGTGGCATATGTGTTTTCATGTTTGTCGTCGCCCCCTGCTGTCTCGGGGCGGAAAACCAGTTGCAACATTTGCCCCCATCGATCCAAAGACAACTCTCCCTCTTTTTTATATCTGGCGACGTTTTTGTATGCGATTGTTGTTGTATTTCAATTAAAAACAACAAAAAAGCTTTAGCGTCTTTTGACTGGCAGTGTATTTTCACAAGAGAGCTGCATGGGGAGCTCTGTCGCTGAAGTCACTGAGTTCTGCTTTGAAGGTAAATTTGTTGATGTAATCCCTTATTTTTCCAGTAGTTCATGATAGAAAAAGGTTCAAATAAAGTTGAGACGTTTCAGTGAACCATCCGGAAGCAGTTTTGACGATTTGAGGATTTGCAAAAACATCTAGAGTATTTTGGCAACTTTTTTCCAACTTTGCTATAAACATTTACATTACATTTTCTCAGTTCTAATCCAATGTTGAATTATGATTGTAGGAAATTATTCAAATCAGTCGATAAGCAAAACACACTTAACCTTGAAATAAAACACGTCGGAGTTTGAGTTTGGTCTTAAAACATTTAACAAACTAACTGGCCAGTGGAGAATGTTGCAAAATGACAATATTGTTTCATCAATGGTAAGAGCAAACTGTAAACTTTCTCCAGCTCAGAGTAAATGAACTGTAAACAGAGAGTTGGTAAAAGGTGGACGCAGCACTGCCTCATGGTCCAGAAGTCACTGGGAGGAAAGTGAGTTGGACGCACTGACTGCAGCACAAATCAGATTTAAGAATGACCTCTCTCTCATCGCTGGACTTTTACGTCTTAGTGCTATTTACGGAGTGTTTTTTTGTTTTTTTAAGTTCTAAACAATTGGAAAACACAGGCCTGGAAACAGAGTGGATCAATGAAAGCTAAATCTACAAATAAATTAGAAGTTAAGACATTTAATAAATTAAACAAGTTTAACACCAATTTGAAACTTATTTTGAATTAATTAGGCTGCATTATAGGCTGAATAACAAGATTTACTAATAGAGGTTGTTATAGAAATTTGGAGCTGTCAAATTAAATTCTTAATAAAACAGTTCTAGTTTTTTTTTTTACCCATTAAAATATTCAGAAATTCAGATATTCATTAAGATATTCAGTGAGGAACAAAAACAAACTAATAAACGAAAAGATGCCATGCTGATCAGCAGAGGTGTGACAAAGTCCTTGTTTCCAAGTCCACGTCAAGTCCCATGTCTGTGGGCCACAAGTCCAATCCAACTCCAATCTAAATCCAGTTCAAGTCCACTTCAAGTTCAATTCAAGTCCAAGTCAGGTTCAATTCAAGTCCAAGTCAGGTTCAATTCAAGTCCAAGTCAGGCTCCATATCTGTGGCCCACAAATCCAATCTAAATCCAGTTTAAATCCAATCTAAATCCAGTTCAAATCCAATCCAAGTCCAACGTCAAATCGATTTTTAGTCCAGGTTAAGTTCAAGTCCTGGGCTTTAAGTTTTAAATCCTTTCAAATCTTCTTAGAATATTACAGAATATTTTTGTGATTTACATTATTTTTATGAAAGGTTCTTCTCAAAAAGGTCCAAATGGGGGACTCCCTTGAAAACAAGATGAAGTTATTCCTCTCAAAATACATAATGAATACAGTAAGTCACACATACACAGTGTGACATGCACCGGTCTGATCGTCTAAATCAGACACTGAAAGTACAGCTTGGATTTTGAAACATTTTGAAGACAAACACAAAGTCTCTGGCCTTCAAGTCAAGTAAAGTCAAGTCACCAGTCTAGTCCCAGGACCTCCTCTGCTGACCAGTGTCTCCTTCACACACTTTCATAATCCCTTCACAGACACATGCCGTCAGTACCTGAGCTCCATGACGCTGGTCACGTTGCCTGAAGGAAAGATGCGTCTGATGTAGTTGAAGTCTCCCACAAACACGCTGCCGTCGGCTCCACAGGCCAGAGCCAGAGGAGCCAGCAGCTTGTTGCCCTCCGCCTGCCCGTTACAGCTCGGGCACGAGATGCTCCGCCGACGGCCGTTTCCTGAGACACCAGAGAGTACATTTTAATTCAACTCTGCAAACAGCTTTTTTGTTGAAAATCAGATGGAAAATTTATTCTTGGGTGCCCTTCTTTAGTAGCTTTATCTTTATGGTTTGTCTGTGTTTGTCTCCACTTTAAAGCGTCTGTGGGTATTTTGAAAAGTGTCATTATTTGTTACTGAATTGAGAAATCCTCGTCCTCAAACTTGAACCCGCCATCGGTTGATAAACTTTCTTGGATGTCGTAGATCTGGAACTTTC
The DNA here is from genome assembly GCA_019453435.1 of Rhinogobius similis. Taxonomy (NCBI): domain Eukaryota; kingdom Metazoa; phylum Chordata; class Actinopteri; order Gobiiformes; family Gobiidae; genus Rhinogobius; species Rhinogobius similis. The sequence goes on along the minus strand of CM033622.1, from coordinate 28,436,449 downwards.
CACTTTGTTTTCATAATGCCAAGGAAGGAAAACTTAAGAGTTAATTTGCAAAAAAAAAAAAACCAAGATAAGTGCTTGAATACAATGTTAAAAACTGAGAATTTAATCGTTGTCTAGAAGTGTTTTCAAAAGTGTTTAGTGAAACACAAATATCCCTTGTGCTCTGTTCATTTGAGCAATGCACAATTTGGTGAAAGAGCAATATAAGTATCATATAAGTATATTCATATCAGGAAATTTTATATATTTTTTTTGCATAAATTGTATGTTTTGTGATGATGGTGATGTTTTGGTCGACCCATAAAAGTTTCATAGCCAAGAAATAAAAAATATAACAAAAAATCTAGATGGGGTTAAATGGACCTGAAGATAGTGGGAGAGATTGTATCTAATCCCGACCGATGTGTGGAATCAAAAAGAAAAAAATATACATATTTTTGAAAATGCATTCATTTTCTGCCGCTTGTTCCCGTTGGGGGTCGCGGGTGACTGGAGCCTGTCCCAGTAACTTTGGGCCTTAGGCGGGACACACCCTGGACAGTGGCCAACTCATCACAGCAAACACAGAGACATGGACAGACAACCATTCACTGTCACATTCAGTCACTCGGGGCAATTTAGAGTTGCCATTTGACCTGAGCACATGCATGTGTTTGGACGGTGGGAGGAAGAGAACCCACAGTAACACAGGGAGAACTCACTTTTTCTTTTAAATGTTTTTGGCAAAAAGGTTTGGGTATTAATCAAGATAACATAACGTATAAATCAGCAATCAACTGACCAAACCACAAAAGAAATGGCAATAATAATATTAAAAAGAGAGCGATAATAATATTTTAAACAAGAGAAGAAAAAAAATATAAAAAGAATAATTTCTGTATATATGCATACACACACACACACACACACATTAACGGAAATTAACTCTTAGGATCAAACAATACGTATACTTAAAGGTGCACTATGTAGATTTTCTAGTTGAGGATCTTTCACCTGATTTTCTCAACATCTTTTGCTTTTTGATGTCACTTATTGATCATGTCAGTTGGAGAGAGTTTTGTGGAAGGAGCTGAATCCAAGCTCAATTACAACTTGTGTGAATAATGTACACAACACAACTCCAGGTGTGCTTTTGAGGAGCATTTTCACATGACTAAAACTCCAAAAAGTAAATGAAATAATGTCGTTTGCATCACGACAGAGCAGCAACGCTTTAGTCCAAGTCTTCTGTCTCAGGTTTGAGCACTTTTCTTTGCATAAACATTGTAAAAACTGTTGCAAACTCATGTGTCCTCCTCTAACTGTCTGTAAAACAACCCGAGACTTAAAATCTCGACCTGTTTTGGAAGTGTGCACCTCTGTAAGCGGTTTTAAACAAGTTAACACCAGTGGAGCAGGAGTCGCACAGATGCACATTAAGCTGCCAGCGCTGCCTCTCAAAAGCAGCACTCATGTAATTATTCAGTGCGCAAGAATTCACTGATTTGAGTTAAATACAGGGTACCGCCCAGCTCTGCTCCGAACATGAACCTGTCTGAGGCTCAGCGGGGTTTCAAGTGCTGCTTCAGAGTTTTTTATGCATTATTTGATGCAAAGCGATGGCCTTATTTTTGTTATAACCTTAAAAGTGCACAACTTTTCTAATGGACAATCTGCAAGCGGGTGTTACTGCTTTATACAGATTAAGAACACATGACATTTACATGATACGTGTCATTTTATTGACTTGAAAATGTTTTCACAGAGATTGCAGATGGTGCCGTGGTTAAAGCACACACTTTGTTACAGTGACTTTTTCTCTCTTTTAACCATGTTCTAACAATCTTCCGTCACGAAAAACACACCTGAAGTTGCATTCACATTACATTTGAGGAATGTTTATTAAAAAATCCTCTCCCTCCGAGAGTGAAAAACACTTCCTGCTGAACTCCCTCAATCCGGGACATATTTTCAGATCCTCTACGTCACTTGTCCGGAGAATGTTCCGGTGTTTTTAGTCCTTAAATCATTGCTAAACTTGTTCTGAGCATTTCTGCCTCTAAACACGATAACTGCTGCAGCAAATCCGCACAAAGTCTTTTCAGCGCCAACTTCACTAGATTGTATATTGCACTGGTGCCATCTGCTGGCTGGATGCACTCAGTAAGTGTAATTTCATACTGGCTGATAAAAAAATGGATGAATAAGAAACTTTTTCTTTTTTAAAACATGAGATGGTAAATTTATGGCACTCAAGGCTGATAACATTTTGAAAAATGCAGAATATTTTTCCTTTAAGGGAGTTATGTTTGCTGCCACCGAGGAGTCATGGGTTTCTTTCCAGCCCTCGACAACTGGCTGAATGTCTCTGCCCTCTCGCTCCCATTTCACACTACTGTCCTGTCAAATGTGAGCAGTCTACATACTTCAGTTTTATTGTGAATTCTGTCTAAAGCACTTGACTTTGTGCCCGAAAGGTGCTCCACAAATAGACTTGACTTGACCAAAAATGTTCCACGGTTTGAACTGAACAAAACGTATCTAGTTTTTTAAAAATGGCATGTTTTTAATTGCAATTTTTTAATTGCGAGCTCGCTTCTCCACAGAGGTAACATGTGGTGTTAATTGCTTGTCTCACTAACAAAAAAGTTACATTGTGCACCTTTAAAACATTTGTCAAGCGACCGAGCAGCATATTTTGACATTTAGGAAGAGGAAGGATCTAACATAACTGTAGTAGGGCTGCACCAACAATCAACAAAATAAATAATGGTCATTTTGCTAATGCTAATCGTTATCTGGACTATACAGACTCTAAAAAGACAGTGGCGTTATTAAAACAAAATGTCAAAAAGTTAGTACCTTAAAGTTTATACTGTTTATTGATTTAAACTTAGATCCCGAGTGTCCTCCAGTGTAATAAACAAAAAATTATATTGTATACAGTATATTATATAAATAGTGGCCTGTAGTTCCTTCAGAGCAGAGGACTTACCCATAATGCTGCTGATCACAGGTGGCTGCTGGGACACGAACACGTTCTCTCCGTTTCCTTTGTACAAGATTCCTGTGGAAGAAGAGATGATCAGGATTAGGACACAACTTTACAGTGAATCAAGTGAATTAATCTCAAAGGACAGAACATCGAAATGTAGTCAATGATTTTAAAATATGCAAATTATGTTGTTAAGTTGTTTCAAAGTTTCAAACGCACCAATGCAACCAAACCACACAAGAAAAGGAAGTGGATATTCTAAACTCTCACAAACCCTTTGGCAGAGTGGCTAACACGCTCATCTCACGGCAAAAAGGTTGTGGGTTCAACTTTCTAACCGACCAGGCCCAGAACATGCAAACTGTATGTGGAGTTTGCATGTTTCTCCTCGTGTCTGGGTGGGTTTCTCATCAACACAAACACGCAGAGTAAAACCCTCCCGCTGCAGAGCCCACTGAAGAGAGTTTTTGGGGGCGTGCACAGCTCTTTCCACTCCAATCCACTCTCAGCATTTGTCTCGTACTTTCAAGTTCGCGATCGATGCTTAATAATTAGATGCAGCACTGCAATTTGATTTAGTCTCAAATTGCTGTTTTTAGTCGGGTACTCCACCTAAAATAATTCTGAACATGAAAAACACATGGCAGGCGCACGACTAGATCTGTCACAAAACGTACCGTATCAGCTCAAATATTTGCAGGAACACTACTTTTTGGGGCTCAGTATTTATTGTGTTCACATTTTCTTTGCATTTGTGGTGAAATATTGTCATTTTTTTGTTACACAATAAGATTTCAGCTGTAGAGGATCAAAAAAGTATCTTCTATAACTAATTATAGATAATAATTAAGCACTTTAGAGTTTCATTTTGCAGTTTATTTGTTGCAGATTTAATTCTTTTTCAGCAAAATAATACATTTAGAAAAGAGTCCACTGGAATTATAGAGTAGTTTCAATTTTATCAAGATAGAATGTGTAAGTTTGTTATTATGACAGCCTTATACACAACTGCAGAATGTTTATTTTACAAACCAGAGATTTGCACAAACGTCTCATCCCTTTGCTTTGGTCGAGTCGAATCCCGGGAGAACTTTTTTGATCAGAAAATAAAAGTCCACACATTCAGAGGACACGGGCAGCACATCCTTCAGCACAAACTCCTCGACGTCTGCATCGGCGATCGGCCCGGGCAAAACGAACAGACGTCGGGCGGCGAGATTACATTAGTGTTTAGCTGATTGTACGGAGTCAAACCAGAGGAAAAGACAGGGCTGTTCTGATTCTTCAAAGTGAGACATCAAAGCACGACCCCCTGTGGTGGAATGAATTATTAACACGCTGACGCCATCTTGGAAAGCAGCTTCTAAGTGTTTATCGGCGCGTTTATCTGTCGGAGAGCGAGCCTTACGTTCTGTCGAGGGCTGGTTCACTTTCGAGCTAAAAAAAGTGGGTCGGGAACATCTGGATTTCACTGTGTTTTAGAGAATTGGCAGAGCGTTATGCAATGTTTGATTTGAATTGTGCGAGGATCTGAAAGGTTAACTCCTGTTTTCAGATTGGCTTCAAGAGAGACTTTTTTTTTTTTTCTTTTATTTTTTTTTTTACGAAAGTATGGGCTACAGAACTGAGAAATCGTGTCTCCTCTACAATGTTTTTCTTGTTTTTTTCAGTGCCACAATACAATTTACAGCAATTTAACACATAACGTAGGTCAAAATGGAAAATAAAGCTGAAAATAAAACAGAAAACAAACAAAATGACTTTCACTCACATATTCAAATACAAGATTAGATGGCACTCAAACAAAAGGAATATCGTGAAGCAGCAAGTGGCAGATTGTAAAAAACTAAAAATTGACAATAAAATGTTGAAAATAATAATAAATAAATAATAAGATAATAAAAAATAATCCCTCTGTGATGTCATCAATGAGCGACATCCAAAATGCAGAGAAAATGTACACACAACCATATAATAACCTAGTAATCTAACACAATAAAGGTATTATTATTTGTCAAATCCTAACTATTGCGTAGTTTATATGGATGTTGGTCCTTGTTTACAGTCTGGTTGCTAGGTAACAGTTGTAGAATTATGTGTCATGTTTGTCGCTCATGTCCAACCAGGAAGTAACATTATAAAACTAGAGAAAAAGTACAATTCCAACTAAAATCTTAAGTAGGGCTGCAACAAGATAATTGATAAATCGCAACAAACCGATTATAGAAATGGTTGTCAACTAATCAGGTAATCGAATGTTCGTTAACTGGTCTATAAACTGGCTCCAGAACATGCCATGAGCTGAGAGAGGAGGTTTTATGACTCAGACAGAGCAGGAATCACACAAAAATGACACACATTTTTGACGAAAACACCATTTTGTCTCACCAGGACGTCCTCAAACAGCTTCAGATCAGCTTTATTTGGGTAAAATTGGCTAAAAAATCTCATATTTTCACACGCTAATCAATTAATCGGAGGAATAATCGCAAAATTACCAAAATAATCGTTAGTTGCAGTCGAAATCATAAGTATAATCATGTTAAACGTATAGTCCAACCTGTACACTTTTAAATACACACAAATTAAATCAAAACGCAAGGGATGTTTTGATAAATTATAGCGTTTAATAGTTGAAAGTTGAGCATATTGTGTCCGTTGGTGCAGTTCTGGGCCGAGCGTTGATGTGCAGCAGAGGAAGGCCTGATACTGAGAGTCCAAACCTCAATGCTATGCTAATGTATTCCCTGTGATCCAAAATGCCCCCCACTGAGCCGTCAGAGAGCTGGGCTGCTGTTCCCACAATGCAACGGGCCAAACCCAAGTGGGTCATCACCAGGTTTCACGACTGCACCGGGAAAATATATGAGAAAGAAAGAACGTTTATACAGTAGAGAGAGAGTTGTCTGTTTAACTTTGATTGAACAAACACTTTAACAACTGCATTTCACTGTGACATTAGCAATTTTACATATTATAGGTTTTTTCCCCACAATTATGTCTTACTTTTATGGTTTCAGAGCACATTTCATTACATTTAGATCATATTTAGAACTCAATTTTATGTATAATTGGTTTTTTATGTTTAATGTACTTAATAAAGTGGAAATAGCTTGAATATTTTAGTTTTTTGTTAATCATATCAGCATGTTTTACTAATAATTTGCCAGTTCATGGGTTTCAGCTTCCGGTTTTCTTTTTGCCATTCAAAAGATACAGTATTTCGTTTTAAATTGTTGATCTCTATGGAAATTAGGGGTGCAAATCTGTATATTTTTCATGTAAAATGTGCAGAACTACATGGTGGAGCAATGGTAATAGCGTTACTTCATTTTTCATTTCATTTCATTAGGGCTTTTTTTATTATTATTTATCCTGTGGACTGGCATTTTCACAGTTTTATTTGTGCCTCGTGTTTCTGGGACATGGATTGTACTGAACACGTTAGCTCTTCATGCTATCTGTTCAGCTGCAAACGTCTATGAAACATACTACAGCCCACACGCTTTGTCCTCTGCACGAAGAGTTTACAACAGTTTATCTGCGAGTTTTGCACCGCAGCTGCTCTTCAAGTCCGTAACACGAAGCTGTCTCCGTCGGACTCGAGATAAAAGTTTCTGCAATTTGCAAAAGGAGCGCCACTACCCGCGTTATTTTGAGCGAAAACCCAAACGTGAACGAAATAAAGCCTCAGACCATTCCTGTGCAGATCGATGTACTGGACGGCTGCAGGACGGTCAGCAGCATCAGTCTGAGTGCTCCTCCAGAGTGACAGGAGGAGGAGGCGGGGCCGCAGCTTCAGTCAAACTTTAAATCCAATTATTGACATGTCTGCATTTGTTAGAATCGGCGATGCATAGAAAAATATATTCCCCTGCCTCAATGAAAACTGTCCTAACGGTTGCTCATCATTCAGATTTATCTTATTTTTAGTTTCAGCATTTTGATCTGACGTCATTTTAAAGTCTATATGAAGGTTCTCAAAATGTTCTAATTATGACTTAGTTTGGTGGGAGGGCACCTGTGGCCATTATCAGTGGTGGAAAGTAACAAAAGTAAAAGTTAAAAACTGTACTTAAGTATATTTGTTTTAGATCTGTACTTTACTTAAGTTCATTTAACAGTAGATACTTTTTACTTTTACTTCACTACATTTCAGAGCGTGTATCTGTACTTTCAACTCCACTACATTTTTGAACTGGACTGAAAAGTTAAATTATATTTCCTTAAGGAAATTTTAGACCTGCTGAAAAGACTGAGGGGTTTATTTATTTTTTTATTATTCTTTTATTTTATTATTATTTCCCTAATTAAAAAAAATAATAATCAGGAATTTGCCTATAATGACCAAAACTCCACAGAATAAATCAACCAAGATTACATTTTGATTATTTATAATATAATATATATAATAGTTCTCCAAATAATACAGTACATTTTGAAGGAACACTTTTACTTGAGTAGATTAAAAAATTTGATACTTTTACTTATTACTTATACATATTTTTTTGCTGCTGTATCTGTACTTTTACTTGAGGAACAAAATGGAGTACTTCATCCACCACTGGCAACTATTTATTATAGTTTTACATTTGCAAAGTTATAGTTTGTGAAGAAATTTTGAAAAATAGATTTTAAAAAATACAGGAAGTAGTGCAGAGTTGTAAAACCGAATCGCTCTGTGATATCATCAAAAAGAGACACAATACAAAGACGGTTTACGACGCATTTTTCTGACAGTTTAAACGATCATTCAGCAAAATAAAGTTGTTATCAGGTATTATTATTTGTCACATCATAACTATTTTGTAATTTATGTGGATTTTGATCCTTGTTTCCAAAATGGTTGCTAGGTAACAGTTGTTGAATCACCTCTAACTATGTCATATTTTCTCATGTTCAACCAGGAAATAACATTATAAACTTTACAAAAACTATCAAACTGGGGCCAAATCGCCAAAACGTTTAGTAAAATCTTAAATATAATCACGTTCACTACGTTTTAGCGAAAAGTATCGTCGCACCCGTCATATACCGTAGACTTTAACGCTTGTTTTGCCTCATTTTGCCTCCTCCATTTTAAAGCGTCTATATTAGTCATGGATGTCACAGTTAAGGACACTACATCCTTGGAGCTCTGCCCTGAAGTTTGTGAAGTGCTACTCCAGCGAGACAACTGTAAGACACTCCACGTTTTGATACGGCGCTCTTCCCCCCGTCAGTGTTCTGCATATCTGCCTTTAAAAAGAAAAAGACGACGAGACCTTTCTGCTGTGAAGATGCTCTGGTTAACTCGTCTTTTATCGCAGCGTGAAATTTCGCTGTTGGCCTCGCAGCTCCTGAAACAGTGCATCTGGCTCCCCTCGCTCCCTCTCCTCCTCCTCTTCGTCTCTCTTTCTGTCTTTTTTTTTTGCGGAGGAGCGTCGTGCGCATGCCTCTCTCTCTCTGCGCTCTTTCATCTCGGCTCCATTAGAAGGTGCTGATTGATCAACAGAGGCCGGACCAGCAGGGGGGGCCGCATGCTGCGCGGGACGGGCTCCACGCAAACCCAATGACATGTAGATGTATGTGGGCGAACGTGAGCGGAGTGAGGAAGGAGGGAGAGAGGGAGGGACGGGGAGGGAGCGAGATTGAGGAGGGAAGGGATGTTAGAAAAAGAGGCAAAGGGAAGAGGGAAAGAGACGGGAACGGGAACTGTAGAAGAAGAGAGGAAAAGAATGTGAGGGGGAGAGCACAACAGATAGAAGTGGGAGAGAGGGGGAGATATAGACATGAAGATGCAGAGCTTGAGGGAAAGTGAGGAGGAAAGAGAGAGAGAGGGGTGTTGTAGAAGAAGAGAGGAAAAGAATGTGAGGGGGAGAGCACAACAGATAGAAGAAGGAGAGAGGGGGAGAGAGGGGGAGATATAGAAATGAAGATGCAGAGCTTGAGGGAAAGTGAGGAGGAAAGAGAGAGAGAGGGGTGTTGTAGAAGAAGAGAGGAAAAGAATGTGAGGGGGAGAGCGCAACAGATAGAAGAGGGAGAGAGGGGGAGATATAGACATGAAGGTGCAGAGCTTTGGGGAAAGTGAGGAGGAAAGAAAGGGGAACGGGAACTGTAGAAGAAGAGAGGAAAAGAATGTGAGGGGGAGAGCACAACAGATAGAAGAAGGAGAGAGAGGGATATATAGAAATGAAGACAGAGAGCTTGAAGGAAAGTGAGGGGGAAAGAGAGAGATAAAAAGAAACAAGCAGAGAGATGGAACACACAGTAGAGAAAGAGAGTCACATTTTGGCCCTGGTCCTTCAGACCGGTTTAGGACACTTTGGGAGAGTTCTGGTGTGTTCAGGGCCCGGCTCTGGATCCAGAGAGACTGAAGTCACCCAAACATTACACTCATGAAACAAAATCTACATCTTACCAGAATTATACTTCTTTTGTTTAATTTTATTTATTTATTGACCTTTATTTAACCAGGAGGGTCCCACTGAGATTCAGAATCTCTTTTTCAGAGGAGTCCTGGCCCCAGAGGGAGGAGCCTGTTGTACATGTTTTTAGTGGGAGGGGAAACTGGAGCACCTGAAGGAAACACGGGCAGAACATGCAAAGGCCAAACATAGAGGCCCTGGCTGCCTGGGAGTAAATCCGTGAAGCGAGAGCGCTGTCCACCGGAGCAGAAGGCAACACTTGATCTTGATTTTCAGTTTGAATACAGACCGTGAAAGCGGGGCCTCACGATCCCTCTGACTTTTTGCGTTTTAAGCAGGAGGTGTCAGAAAAGTTAACTGGCTTGTGGCGGCCGAGCGTTCAGCATCGACGCTTTTTGATCCTTGGATGTCGGCTCTTCTTATCCTTGTGAAGCAGATTTCACCAAGCGTTGGATTGTTCACCCACTAATGGGGAACTGGGATTAGACCGTCGTGAGGCAGGTTAGATTTACTTCTGATGATGTGTTAGCAATAGTAATGTGAGCGCACTAACAGCTGCGCTACAGTGTCGCCCATAACTTTGTCTTGTATGTTTGTTTTGCTGAGCGTGTGGGCTCAACAGGAAAATATGAGGCTTTATCACACAATCAAGTCGACGTTTGGTAAGAAATAATTATTTTTCATGCCAACAACCACAATCCACAACCTAGATTTCTGAATTGTAAACCTTTCGACTTGTCTCAAAACCTATTGTTGTATTCACCTTATTCCGCCCCGCCCACTTTTGCCTCTTTTTGCCACAGATACGCACTTTTGTTGTAAACGCACAATTAAAGCTAATGACGAACGAGCGAAATGTCTTGCCGCTAAAATGTTACATAAAGTAGGTTGATTTGAGTAAAATGTTTAATGAACACGAGCAACAACAAGTCAACAACGCTCCGATTTCCTGGTCAGTCTGAAAACGGCTTTTTAGTCCATGTGGAACTTATTTTCTGTTGAGCTCGTCTGCTCCATGTAAACTAATACAACGGAAACAAAACAGCGGCGCGTACGGCAACTTCAGGAATAAGGTGAATAATTAAAAAGAAAACTATTGTGGATTATTTTCTGTTTACATCTGCTTTTTGCCGTCTTGTCTTTCCATTCTCTTTTGCCTCTCGCTCTGGTGTGTAACTCCCCCTCAGCTCAAATCACACCCGGTACAGACCACTTTGGAGGCCACTACCTCCGAGGGTCATCCACGTTTGAGTGTAATCTGCTCCAGAGTGAACCAGTGGAAACAGGCCTCAGACAGAGGGCTGAAGACGCTCCCGCTGTGCCCAAAGTGAAGCCAATGAGGCTCACACCAGAGTTTGTGTCCATGTCTGTGCATCTGCCGAGGGTGTGTTTGTGTTTGTGAACGAGCTTTAATTAGCCGATTAGAAGGACGTGCTGTGAGAGGAGATCAGATAAGACTAAAGCTAAAGCATGTACAGTGTCCTTGTATCACAAACACTGGATATGTTCAAATGCACAGCACACATCCGATCGCTGTCTGATTTCAGGACCAATCAGATCATTCAAATGTGAACAGTTATATCTGATCTGATTAATCTGATGTCTTTTTGATTGTTCACGCCTGAGCAAAAGTTTTGACAAGAGAAATTATGCAAAAGAGAGAGAAAAAAAAGGATAATGTGGAAAAGTTACACCTAAAGCGAAATCAATATAATATTTATGCTTTTTTAAGTTTTTAAAAACATAATTCAGCATCAATCTAGGCTTAAATGATCAGAGCACAACAGGAAAAAAGGAATGTTGTAGGATTTTAAATATGATTCGTTTTGTTTAGTTGTGAGTCCTTTGTTGTTTTTTGTTTGTTTGTTTATGTTTTGTCAGTGTTCAATGAGTGGGTAGATGTAATAAAAAAAATCCCGACTTCCTTTAGTTTGTCTATAAAAATGCAAACTAATGTGGCAAAGACAAAAATAAAAGAGAAAGGGTTAAAGATTGAAAGAGTTATTTTAAACTGTAAAGTCACATTTTAGTCACTGTTAGTTGCTTTTAGTCATGTATCTGTCACTTTTAGCTAGTTTTTGATGTTTGTTGTTGCTTTGATGTACATTTTTGACTCTTTTTGTCACTTTTGGTCAAGTTTTTGTCGCTTTTTTCGCAACTTTTGCAACAGTTTTTAAAAATCTAAACTCCAGGCTCAGCAGTTTTTACGCAGAATCAAACTGATTATTTTGTTGCTTTATTGCAGCCTTTACAATTTGCTTATTGCGTCCATTCAAATTGCAATTTCGATTCATTGTGCAGCCCTAAACGCATCAAAATCTGATCGAATTATCGCTTTATCTGATTATTATCCAATTGTGTCTGGCCTCGTGAATGTAAAACTGCTCATAAATGGCATAAATTCTGTTTTCTCTTTGGCTAAAACTCGTCAGCTCACAAACTAACCATTTTGAAAAGATTACAATCGTGTTTTCCTCGCTCATTAACGCGTTTCTGTATCGGCGGATCAAACGCTGGAGGACCCACGCCCGTGATCGCCCTCAGCTCCGTTACATCGGCGCCCGATTGTCCGCGATGAAGTGCTCTGGACGCGCGGCTCGGTCACGCCTGGCACTCAGCGTCTGGATGGGTTTGAATGGGTCGGATGTGCGCGAGAGGCGGCTCTGACGAGGTGACCTTTGTGATAAATGCCACAGTCGGCGCAGCTGTCAGTCACCGGGAACAAAACGCCGCCGCAGAAGGGGAGACGGACGTTTTACGCGGCCCAGATCGGGATGTTCGTGTGATACTAAAGCCAGGTTTTGTCGAGAAGTCAAGCGCAAATCGTAACTGAACTGCACGTTTTGATTGTAACGTGGTAGGGCTGGGCGATACGGCAAAAAATGATGAAAAATCACGGTTTTCTTGGGGCCAAATTATGATTTCGATGTTACCACGATTCATGTTCACTTTGTATTTCCACATTGCATAAAACAGAGCTGCACGATTTAGAAAAATATCTAATTGTGATTTTTCTGACCAGTGCTAGATTTGCGATTTATGTTTTAATAATAGGATTCAGTTCAAATTCACATTTTAAACACAATTTTGTCGCTTTTAATCACATTTTTGTCACGTCCAGTTCTGTTTGTCTTATTTAAACTTTGTCGTTTTGAGTCACATTTTGGACGCTCTCAGTTGCTAAACTACTGTGGGCTCAACATTTCTGTGTCCAGTAAAACCCATAAATCCTCGATTGTTCTTCAACAAAAAATACAAAAAATTCGTCATTACTTCCTAAAACATGATGTAAAATAGAATAACAAATGTGTTTAAAGCAGCCCTGATGTCACTCACATGTGTCTGAGGCTTTTACTTTTACAAAATCATCTACGTTTTCATATTTTCTGATATTCTCAGGTTAAATCCCAGTTTCTCCAGTGAAATCACATTATGTTGCACTTCACTTTTGCCTCCATTCCAGAATTTAGAACGTTTTGTTTACAAACTTTAAAAGCGTCTATAGAAATCATTGCTGACTTGTCGACTACTAAAACAATCGTTGGGGACAGCCCTAGTAAACAGTGTATTTACAAGTGAGAGATCATGATTCACTCCAAAATCTCCAACTAACGTTCTCTGCTGTTGTCCCGTTCTCTCTCCCCCTGTCTGTCTCCCCCTCTCCCCCCTCTCTCCCACAGATCCAGGCTTAAGGAAACCCTCAAACACAACAGAGGAACATCACACGCTCATCAAAGTCCTCCCTCCGCCCCCCTCGCTCTGAACACGGGCGAGGGAGCAGATCTTCAGTGTCACTCCAGACGCGCAGATCTTCACTAATAAACGCTTTAACAGTCGCCATAGCAACCGCTGTAATTGAATATGTGTTTTTCCCAAGGAAACAAAAGAGGTGCGTGTGTTGAGCAACGATGGAACGATTGGTTTAAAGCAGAACTAAACAAGGACCAAACCGAGATCAAACCCGGACTAAACCAGAAAACAAGACAAAATATAACTTTTTTAAGATTTACAGCTGCTCAACTTAAGGCCCGGAGCCAGATCAGGCAGAAAATGATCTTTTAGTACTTTTAACTTTCGAGTGGAGAAAGTTTTATTTTTATTTTCAACTGCAAAACTGTGAAATACTTAAATAAACAGTGAAAGATTAGACAAATTAGAGTTTAAAAAGCACCTGAAATGAGCTTTTACTGAAAACCTATGCAAATTCTTTATCTATTATCGACAATAATTCAGCACATTTTCAATTAACAACAAGCAGATGTAATTAGAGTTTTAATATTGTCGTTTAAGTTTTGAAGAACCATTATTTTTAATTCATAATTGGCCAGATTGTTGCCTCAAGGTCAATCGCTCCCAACACCGAACATTAGCATTTCTGTGTTTCAACAAACATTTATCCACATTATTTAAAGAATAAATTATTGTTCCCATCAGTAGAAACTGCATTTGTCATCTCAAACTTAAACTTTCTGTATCATTCAAGGGAGCTTCTTTAAGGCTTATCTTTATGTCTCTGTGGGAGAAAACAGCATTTTAAGAAAACGGCCTTTGAAGTTCCAATTTCCCAGAGAAATCTAAGGATGAAGTGGATTAAATGGAAGAATAAAACATATTTAAGAGCAGATTGGACAAGTTTGTTGTTTCCACATGAAAGCCGATATGTTTAGAGAGCAAACTGACCAAAAAACTGAAAAAAAAAAATTGTTTTCTGTAGCGTCTCGCCTTAAACATGACCCAACTAATCAACTTCATCATTATCTGCTGTTATTGCTATTGTTATTATTGTTAAACACCTCATTGCGCCCTCTGCTGGCATTTATCGTACACATATAACATACAAGGCCTCACAAACCAAAGCTAAAGAGTCAGCATCCAAAAGTACTTTACAGTGTTAGAATAATGCCTTTAATCTCCAAACATGACCTCTCTCTATATTAAGACTCGCCAAAGATATAGTATTCAAATTAAAATCCTCACTTGCTCTAATAAAACACATTAGCAGAAGTTGTTCTCTTCGCCGAGGCCCGAGGCGGTGCAGTCGTAGCATTAATTATGAGCCGGGATATCACTGTTTTACCAGAGTTCTTTGGGAATCACTACATCTTTTATGCATTATTCTGGAAATGAAGCGGCTCACGGTGAAGTGGCTTTATTTTGCTGCGTGTGTTTTAGGCCTCGGTGCTCATTGTGGTGACGATAGAGTCTATTTTAGATTGTTTTCTGTTCATAAAATAAAGCGGTGGCATCTCTAAAGTGGAACTCAGAGCCATTTTCGGTTCTGTTCTTTGTTTATTGAACTAGATAGAGTTTTAATTATGTTTCCGTCGCGCAATAAAACTGTTTTAAGATCTGGTTTGGCCGCTTTGCATCTGAAACTATTTGAATTTAGCACCAATGTCCCTCTGATGTAAATGTAATATGGATTTTGAAGTTAAATCTGTGCAAACGTCCTGCCTTTTACTATTTTAAAGATGCAGTATGGGACTTTTCTGGCAGAAGGTCCACCACCTGCTCCTTTTTTGAGGATGTGCTTGCTTTTCTTCCACAGTTTGGTATGTCTACATTTCTAGCTTCATTTTGTTGATATATTGACATTTACAGAGAGTGTACATTTCCAAAAAGTCCATCTTTGAATCTAACTAGATTTGACTAAAACTGACGGAGTTAAACTTTTGCAATCTGTGAAAATGAAAGAAGAAAAAAAAAAGAAAAAGAAAACAGTGTAATGTGGTTGTTTTATCTGAAAAGCAAATAAGTTGAGAGGAAACTGAGAGGAAGGATATTTTGGTATGTGATTCTAAAATGGATTTATTAAAGTTTTAAGTCTAAAAAAAGCTGAAATTTGAACTTTTAGGCCAAGTTTAATAATGTATCTATAATCCCCCCTGTACATTTTGTGGTAACTATTATGTGTACAAAATAAACCAAGAAATTTAAATCTGGATCTGTACAAATATGTGCAATTCTGACTGTTTTTACACATAAAATGTCTTGTTTCTATGTGAAAACATGACTGTAATATATTTTTATTACATTTATGTGAGTAAACAACAGAAGATTCAACTTTATATCTTTTTAATTTCAGATGTTTTCCTTTTCCACTTCAGTGTCTCGCCTTCATTTTTTGTTTTTTTTGCATGAAATGTAGACAAAATTGACTTTCATCTAAAAACTAAAATAACTGCACTGTAAAACACACTGTAAAAAAACCCTCGTTTGCTCATTGAAGCTGTAGCACCCAGACCCCGTGGATAAAGATGTACAAGTCGCGCTCCTGAAGGTGAACCATGTGGACAATAACGCTGGATCTTGATAAATGACGCTAACATGCCTCCACGAGTAAATACAGCTCTTATAAATAATGCATTATTCCTGTCTTCTACGGTTTGATAAGGCACTCTGCAGCTCAAGGACCCGCTGACAAAACAAGCACCGGTCCAAACGCCTTTATCTATAAATAAATACAAAGACGACGCAGGCATTTAAACGTACGATAAGCACGCAGCTGGTCCTGTCTCGTCAGATTCATAAAGAACTGCGTCTGTAAATGATGATGTATACAAAAAGTTATGTGAAAAAACAAATCCTCAGCGGCGACAAGAATGAGCATGTGTTCTGACAAGACAAACTGACGGATTTACATAAAGCGACGCCCGAGAGGAAGCGACTGCGCCTGATTTGCGTCGGCATAATGCATAAATAGCTGCGTAGTTTGCGAAATAAAATCGAAGTGCCTTTTTTCTGATTTTACATGTTTGGTTTAATAATGGCGTTCACGTTTCAAACACAACCAGAAGAAAGAAGAAAAATATGAACTGGCAAACTAAAAGAACGACGTGTTTTGAGACGTTTTTGATTCTCTTCGTCATGTTTTTGTCTCTTTTAATATTGTTTTTGACCCGAATTTGTCACTTTTTGTCATCTTTTTGTCACTTTCAGTAGTGTTTTTGTCATAAAAGTGTTTTTGTCACCTTAAGTATTGTTTTTGCTACATACAGTTGCGTTTTTGTTGCTTTACATTGCATTTCACTCTTAATATTTGTGTCACTTACAGTCGCATTTTTGTGACTTTTAGTAGCGTTTTTTGTCACTTTTAGGATTGCTTTTGTCACTTACTTGCATTTTTTTCATTTCTAATTGCATCTTTGTCACTTTTAGTATTGTTTTTGTCAATTATAGTCGTATTTTGTTACTTTTGGTAGCATTTTTGTCACTTTTAGTATTGTTTTTGTCACTTTTAGTAGCGTTTTTGGTAACACTTTTTAATAACTACACTTATTCATGCCTTAATAAAGCATGAACAAAGACTTAATTCATAATCAACAAATAGTTTATCAAGAATGATTCAGGCTTAGTAACTATTTAACAAAATATTCTAACCCTAATTTTGTTGCTTTTAGTTGAATTTTTGTCACTTTTAGTATTGTTTTAGTCATTTATACATAAATAATGCTGGTTTTGTTGCTTCTAGCTGCGTTGTTTGACACAACTTTAGTCGTGTTTGTTTCGCTTTTAGTTACGTTTTTGTCACTTTTTACAGTTTTAGTTGCATTTTTGTTGCCCAAGTCATGCTTGTGTCACTTTTAGTCATGTTTTTTGTGCTTTTGGTCGCTTTTAGTTGACTTATTGCTGTTTTTGTTGCATGTTTAAGAACTTGTTTTAACAAATCTAAACTTCAGGGTTAGCAGTTTTCATGCAGGATGAGACAGAATATTTTCTTGTTTGTGAAGGAAATTACAGCAGCCCCCAAAAACTGCACCCTTTGTGATTTGCAAACTGCGTCCATTCAAATTCCATTTCCATTTCGCTTAATTGCGCAGCCCTAATAAACACCGTACTCTAACAGGAGTGGAGCGGCTCACAAAGACATATGCGCCGGCTGAGTCTCGCTGGGACAAACACAGATTGCGAGGGGGCTTTGCTGTCCCTTCCAGACAAGAAATCGCACCTAGAGAGCGGCGCGCACGGATATAGACAGAACAAAATCCCCAAATTACACCTGTGAATATGTGACGAGGTGTTGAAAGCCCAAGAGGGAGGGAGAGGGGCGAGGGAGAGCGAGGAGTGATGGATTGGGTGACAGATAGAGGACAGCACCGCGGGGTGGGGGATGCGTAAAGTCACAGCATCTTTAAGGCCGGGAAATGCATCTGAAAATATGTTCTGTATGTGCATAATATGGATGTGTAAGCGTTTTATGTGTAACACGGTCCACTGTATTCAGCACGATAAGAGCGTCATCGCGGGTTGCATTCAACGTGTTTTCAAACCTGAATAAAATACATACAGAAAATGTAGATAGTCTGCCAGAAAAGCACAAGATATATAGGTCAACATTCATGGTTTTGAAGCGGAGGAAGGTGTAGCCATGAATAAAACAACTTTACCCAAGTAAACATGAAAGGTGGTGACTTTAGGGCCTGAACAATATATTGTCCAATGTTTTGTATGTCCAATTTTTGTTTAGCACAATAGAAATGTCACATACAGTCAAATGCTTTATTCATGTGTGTTTTTACATTAAAAAAAACAACATACATTTCAAATGGAGAATGTTGTGTTTTGCAATTTAGTTTCTTGCAACACTGATTATTGTGTTTGCAAACACTGTATTACAAAAATGAATGTGAATTTTTGTAAAAACATGTCTTTGGTCATATTAGTTAAATGTTAAAGGTTGGGCTATTCACCTTTTTCCGCCCCGCCCACTTTTGCCTCTTTTTATGTTTACGGTCTGCACTCTTGTAGTGAAGGTGTTCAGGTTTGACGCTAACGGTGTTTGCGCAAATGGCCAACGAGGGAAAAGTCTCTCACTATAACATTATATAAAGTAGATTGATTTGTCTAAAATGTTTAATGTACACGTGCAAAAACAAGTCAACAACGCACCGATTTCCTGGGCGGCCTGAAAACGGCTTTTTAGTCCATGTAGAACTTATTTTCTGTTGAGCTTGTCTGCCCAGTGTAAACTACAACAGAAAAAGATGGTGGCGCCCACAACAACTTCTGGAATAAGGTGAATAGACTTGTGTGGTCCATTGTGAATGTTGGTGGGTTTCACTATTTCTTACAACTGTATTGCATTATTCTATGCTTGTCTCTCTGTTTTTATTGTGAAATGGTGCACAGTTTTGTATATATTACATCTATTTATTATGGATTTTTTTCACATGAACTATAACAGTCATTCTTCTTGTTAATAATATTTATGAGAGGAATTTCAACATTGGAGGCGGGATCTTCTGCTCCTCCCTGCATAACGTTGAACCCACACCTGTGTTCTCATGCACCCTGAGGAAGACTTGACTGAGCTGAAACACGTTATACATTCTTAAGTGAATAAAAGCCATGTTTAAATAAAGGCTTTTAAACTAATAACCCGTCGGAGTGCCTTGGATTATTAGTCTGTTTTTTACATCCTTGGCAGGTTACCATCTTTATTTTAGCACCAAAGGAATTCACCCGCCTCCAAACAGCTCCTGACTGGCTCCCATTTTTAATATTTTTACATCCATGAGGCGCTCCCCAACTTTATTATTATTTTTTATTATCCAGTTTGTGTTTTGTAGTCAATAGTAACTAATCACCAGGAGCAGAAAAAGACGTCATTTTACTTTTATTAAAGCTGAGGTTCCTTCGGTAACAGTAGAAAAAGGAAGTAGGTATTTATGCCTTTCTAAGTTGTTTGTAGCTCTCACAAACCATTTGGACATCACTAATATTCAAATGCATGGATTTTTTGCCATTAGCACAGTTTTGGAACAGATTTATCAGACAAAAAGTGAAGCAGGATGGACATCTTCAGCTCATCAGCTCTCGTCCCAAAGCGTCAATCTGTGACTCAAACAGCTCTAAAGACAACATGTTTTATAATTAGATGAAGATAGCGTGCAGTAGTATGCTTTTTTTCCTCAAAGTTTTGTTTTTATGATACACTTTCTGGGGAAAAACAGAAATTAAAATGTCGCTTTGGTGTTATTTCAGAGGAAGATTTCATAATACTTGGACAAACTCTTAATTCTCGACAATAAAAGTGATTGTGGAGCATAGACAGAAACGCACTTAGGTCACCCACAGTGAATACTTCATTATTACATTTTCCACTTTTCACATTTCAAGTTGTTTATCTACAGTGCAGACAGTCGGTCGCAAATGAAACTCCTGATGACAGAAGTCAAAGGAAATGCAATAAAAAGCAGCAAGGCAAAAGTGCTAATAAACAAGCAAATACAGAAGCAAATACAGAAGAGCGAGGCGTGTAATATGAGTCGTTCAAATGAAAAGAACATGCTTTTTGTCACAAAGTTAGACGCGGAAACTTGTGCTATTGTCGCGTTCATTTGGTGTGAACATAATGGAAAAGTATCTAATCGAGCTTTTTGAGGGGATTGGATTTGTATTTCGAAACTTGATTATTTTGAAATAGCAAATTCTACTATGGAAAGCTCTAAAATACACGAGTACATATGCACCAGTTGGGGAATCATCATCATCATCATCAGCGGAGCCGCTCAAATCTCCTTTCGTTTAACTTTAGGCTGACTGAAAATTCTCTGAGATGTAATGACGTAATCCTGATCTGGATTGGTTAAGAAATGCAAACTTTTAGCACATTTTTATTCCAGTATTTTCAAAGACACTGGCTGCGGTTATACACACTCAAAATCAGTTTAATTATCATATTTTTTAAATTATAAGTTGACAAAATCTATTGCGAGTAATCTACTTTGTTTCTGATCATGATCCTTCTGTTTACTCGCGTCAAAATTTGGGGTTTTAAACAATTTTAAGTCCAGAAATCTGACTATAATCAGATTATGGTGCACATGCAAACAGATTCTTCCACAGAGTTCTTATAATTTCTAACATAGATTTCTGTCTAAACGATTAAGTTTGGGAAACAAATACAAAATACCCATACTTTAAACTTTTGATCAACTTTTCATTCATGTTTATATTCCCCAGTTATTCACCAAAAACAGGTTGAAACTTCTGCATTTTTATAGTATTTTTTCCCATAAAATTTCAAGATCACTAATTGCTTCTGAAATGGAAAGAAAAGCAACATTTAGCAAACTTTTGACTAGTTCCAGTAATTACAGACATTCACCATAAACCAGGTCAAAACATGGGCAGAATCTGATCATTTATCTAATATATTTCTGACTAAAGGAATGCAGAACCTTTAACCAATTTTTGTTAATATTCCTAAGAGGAGTTATTACCAAAAAAACTGGTCAAAACATCTGGATTTTGACAATAAAAATAGCAAATTCCTCATAAAGTTGTAATAATTTCAGACCAATTGGTAAAGAAAAGGAGTGGAATATAAAACACCTGCTCTTTAAAACTGTATAAGGATTTTTTCCCAATGTTAAAACCTCAGAAATTACAGAAACATGACCCATAAACCAGGACAAAACCATAGAATCCCACCTGCCCTCCAGCTCAACATGAAACTTTAGCTCTTGGAAATATTCCGGCGTCACGTGAGCACAAACTCGTCGAGCGGACAAGGACTGACAAGGAGACGCGCACCACTTTCAGCTCACATTTTCTTCCCTCGGTCGCACAAAAGCAGCACGACAACCGCTGTTTTGACAACTGCTGCGACGAGCGCATTTTAAAACGCAGTTAGACTTGGACATATAATTAGCCAGCTAATGATGTGGAGATGTATGGAGCGAGGAGTCCAGGGGAGAACCATAAAGAAGGAGGCATTTTCAGAGCTCATTTGCACAATAATATACAGGCAAACGTCTCAGGGTCTGTGGAGCTGAAAAGAGTTCTGTCTGGACAATTATAACTGTACTTTTGTGTTATGAATAAGTAATTTGAATGTGACAATTGGGAGATGCGCTGAAATCACTTTAGCTGCTATTTAGACATAACCATAGTCATAGCTACTTATTGTAACAGTGTTGAAGCTTTAAATTTTTACTCTAATTGCACTGCGTTAAATTTAAAGTGCACCTGACGACACATTTCATTAAAACGTATTAAACATGATTATATTTAAGACTATTTGACTAAACTTTTTGCCAATTTGTCCTCAGCTTGACCGTTTTTTGCAAAGTTTGTAATGTTACGTCCTGGTTGGACATGAGTAGCTGATCAGACAGAGATGATTTCACGCCTGTTACCTAGCAACCGCACTGTAAACAAGGGCCAAAATCCATATAAATTACACAATAGTTAGGAATTGACAATACATATAACATGAAAACAGATTTGTTTTGTTGAATGGTCGTTTAAATGGTCAGGAAATTGTGTCAGAGTTATGTAAGTATTTTCAATGGTGCGTCACTTTTTGATAACATCACAAAGAGATTCTGTCTTAGAAGTCAATTTTCCTAACAAACTGCAATTTCACAAATGTAAAACTGGGATGAATATTTACCACAGGTGCTATCCACCAAACTAAGTCACCAAAACGCTTCTAGCGACAAAACAGCGTCCAAGACACAAACAGAACTAAAAGCAGCAAAAATGCGACAAAAAGCAACAAAAATACAACGCATCTAAGTGACTAAAATATGACTTAAAGTGAAAAAACACATCTAAATGCATAAAAAACATGACTTAAAGCGACCAAAAAACATCTAAAAGCATAAAAAACATGACTTAAAGTGACAAAGCGACAACAAAATAACAAAAACGCACTTAAAAAAGCATCAGTAAACACAACTTAAAGCGACAAACATGAGACAAAATGCAAAAATACAACAAAACCGTTCTGAAACACGTGATTCTTTTATTAGTTTGTCGGTTCGTATTCATATCAATTCTCCAGGTTGTGTTTAAAATGTGAACTTTGAACAGAATCCCGTTATTAAAACATAAATCACAAAACCGCAAATGCAAAACTGGTCATAAAAATTGCAATTGGATATTTTCTATTGGAAAATATGAGTTTGGGCATTTAGATTTATTTAACAAACTAAAATCAGTCAGAAATCAGAAATTAGATTAGCTGAAGGTCTAGTGTTAAGCGTTAAGCCTTGTCGGAGCTGAAATCAAACCCACAACCTTCAAACATTACATCGTTTTACGCAGTGGCTCTTTAATTTCCCACAAACGTTGGACCCAAAGTCGCTCGTTAAACTCGTAACGAACAAAGAACAACTATTAACAGACGCGAGGTAAAACAGGAAAGACAATCTGAGCTGCAGCGAAGTTCAGAACAGAAAAGGATATTAGCCGCCGGCGCTGATTGTTGATGTATTTCCTGTTTCGGCGTCTTTGCATAAGTCCGACCTCCCGAAGACGAGGGCGCACACTCGAGGCGCGCTTTAATTGAGTGCGTTTCTGTTCCTTTGTTTTGCTGTACGGAGCCGGTTGTCATGGGTCACCGCGGCAGCTGTTTCGCCAGAGGATGTGGACTGAAGACAGACTCGATTATGTTTTTGAATAGTTTGGAGTCACGGAATGAAGAATGAAAATAAGAAATGCTTGAAGAGATTGAAAATGTAAGGGTTGCATGGTGTTGGAGATTGTTGGTATGTAAATATTAAAACAACTGTCACGAGACGAGACACGATGTTGGGCCCAGGACAATGGGACAAGACGACATTTTGAAATCATTTATAAAAAATAAATTGTGCAGTCCAGTTCAACTATTTAATATATTTATTCATCGTAGCCAGGGGAGTAGACGGGGGGGACAAAGGGGTCTGTTGTCCTGGGTCTCAGGGGCCCAGAATTGGAGCCTCTCCCTATTAATTCACACTAGAGCGGGGCCCAAGTGAGGCCTCTTGCCCTGGGTCCCCAAGTTTCTCTCGACGGGCACTGCTTTTTCGAACTATATCTTTTCTTTTTGTAACTCCTTTTTTGTCTAATCCAAATGTCAACACAAGAAAAGAATAAGATCAATAAAACAATCAGCCTTGTGGCATTTTATCTCATGAGATCTTCTGGGACCACATCAAGTCCCATCCTTAAAATATACAGTTTTTGGTAAATTAATCAAACTAAATCAGAGGAGTTACAGTGTCTGATAGGGCTGGGATGATAAGGCTCGAAAAAATATGTACTGCGATTTCAATATATTACGTGACACAATATTTTGGAATTTGATATGAAGAACCATTGCAGTACTTTACCCATAATGATGCAATACTTTGTCCTATATGAATTTAAATAGATGTGCAAGTCAAGCTTCTAAAAGTGATAAACTAACTGTAAATCCATCAGGGGTTTTTCAAAGAGTAAATGCACATTAATGGCTGGAGTTGTAATACAAGCTTTCTACCCTTTTTATTCAGTCAGGACCAAAGCAGCCATTAACGCTGATGCCAAACAGTATTTACAGTTTGCAGTATTTGATCATGTCATAATGTTTGACCGATCAAGTAGTTATTTGTTCTCTCCTGCAGAAGTTAAAGCAGTGAATCACTGCAGCTTTATTACAGTTTTTCTCTATTGGTTTGGCTCATTTCTTGAAACTGAAATTACATTTTCAAAATAACATGGACAGTCCTCCAAACCTCTTGGCAATTTGTTCACAACAGAAAGGAACTTCTCATTCATTTGATCAAATGGCAGATGCCTAGTTCATGTCTCAATTGTCTGAGTGCATCTTTGCAGATGATTAAGTACAAGTCGCCTACAGTTCACACAGTTAGCTACATTTAGTACATTTTTCAAATGAATAGATCTTGTTGATCAAAACTGAAAAGTCCTCATGCACAATAATCTGTTTAATTGTCAAAATTGGTCAAGGATATAATACTATGAATACTGTATATGAATTTCTTGGAATATTTGATAAATTGAATTGAATAAGTCCTGTATGGAACTTACTTTATGTGTATGAATAAGAATAGTTATCATTTCCTGGTAGTTTGAGTGCAGTCTGTGATTTCAAACCTTGGAGGCTCCTCTTAGTGTAAATCCTTCTTTTCTGTCCAGTGTGAGCTGGTCCTCTGCCAGTGACACATCTGAACATTTTGACTTGCAGTGTTTACACAACACCAAGGGACAATTCATTTTGGGGGCACTGACTATTTATCTGTCGATTTATCTGTCTCTGTCTGTCTGACTATCTATCACCAGAGCCCATAGCAATTATTATTGTAAGCAAACCTACAATAGGCTAGAATATGTCTACAATAAAATATTTAAAGGTCCCATAACATGCAAAATCGACTTTTCAGAGGTTTTAACCTTCCTCCAGTGCTATTTGGGCCTCGTATGTGTGCCCAAAGTGTTTTTTTGATTGATTCCTGTTAAACTGTTATGTTATGGATATTGCACAACGCAAAATTTTATCAACAAAGCCCTTAGAATAGACTGTTAATAGCGTATATATTAATGCTACTATGTTTTAATAGTCAACATTCGGAGCACTGTTGAGTGCACAGAGCAATTGAGGATGGGGTTACTTACTTATTTTCCTGGCACTGGATGGAATTTATGGCTAAAAATCCCCTAACTTTCTAAAACTACTTAAATCCCATTTGTCAAATGCTACATAATATGTACAATAGTGGAAGGCAAAAAGGCAAAAGTGGGCGGGACGGAATAAGGTGAACAGCAAGATTTGTAAATACCCTTTCAATTCTAAAGAAATATCACGACAAAGAAATATAAAAATTGCCTTCTTATTTTAGTTCTTTTCAGGAGTAGCTGTTATTCCTCAGAGGAATTTCTACTTGGAAACTTGGGCAGGTTTTCAGAACCCAGAGTTTATCAGAGTTGGTCAATCCAACAATCCAGCATTTGGAAAATGTTTTACATCAGATATTGATAGTACTGGTGTTATTTTCACTTTAGTTGCTCTCTAGTTGCTTGCTGTTGAGCTTCTGCAGTTATAAATGCTCTGAGATGCTAATGTTGCTAATGTTTACACAAAGCTAATCAGAAATTCACATTCAAATGTCACTTTATAACTTTAAGATGTAATAACACTGTCCGGGTAAATAAATTAACTTAATTTGATCCATATTTTGGTTGATTTGAGCACCTTCTTGGGTTTGACTGTTGGATTTGAGTTGTTACAGTCAATAAACTGAAATGTATTGCTCATAGTTTTTCCCAACCAGCCAAAACTAGTAAAAACTCAGAGAAAACGTCTCGTCCCGAGTTCTGACCTCCGAGGACAACTGGAACGCAGCATTATGCAGGCAGTTTGACCAACACTTCTGCCAAACGATTTAATTGTGGATCGCTCAGTTCTGCCCAAGTTCACAAACACGGAAAGGCAGCAGCAGAACACTCTTTTCATGTGTAAAAGAGATGCTGTCAGGTCGTACCGTTCTGCACGTCCAGGATGTGGTGCTTGTCCAGGGTCCAGCCGCCCATGTTGGAGGCGTCCAGCTCGTAGCCCTGCAAAATGGCCGTCCTCTTCTCCCACAGGATCAGGTCCAAACACGACTCGTACTCGAAGCCCACAGACACTGGAACAAACACGGACAGCTATCAGTATTTGGAATTTTGGTTAGAATTTGTTTGAACTGTGGAGAGAGAGGTGTTGATTTTCTGTTCTCATCAACATTTTTGGTGTTTTCTTGCCTGGAATTTTCCACGGTATGACATTAAAGTTAATATTTCTTGGATTGATTCAAGTCAATAACAAGTCGTTTTATTGCCAGAAAATACTTTTGAATAACTTTATCTTGCCTTCTGACTGTTACCTTTCCACAGATCTGACTTGTAACTTGAACATATTAATGCTATACTGTGGAATATACCAAACAAAGCAATAATACCATTAAGTTAAAAATCGCTTAAAGTTAAAGGTGATATGCTAAAATGTAAAAAAAAAAAAAAAGAGTTAAATAATAATAAAGGGCTCTGTGCAAGGTGGCAGTCGGCTAAGCTAACAGTTTCTCACAGCAACTTTAATTAAAATGTAAAATATAAAATAAAAAGGGTGCACGGTGGCAGAGCGGCTAGAGCTTCTGCCTCTCAATAAGGAGATCGTGGGTTCGAATCCCAGACCACCCTAACATCACACGATCTCTCTGGGTGGAGTCTGCATGTCCTCCCCGTGTTACCGTGGGTTCTCTCTGGGTTCTCTGGCTCCTCCCACCGTCCAAAGACATGACTGTGTAGGTTAATTGAGAACTCTAAATTGTCCCTAGTGAATGAATGTGAGAGTGAATGGTTGTCTGTTCTTGTCTGTCTCTCTGTGTCAGCCCTGCGACGAGTTGGCCACTGTCCAGGGTCTAAGGCCCAAAGTCACTGGGATAGGCTCCAGTCACCCGCGACCCCTAACGGGAATAAGCGGTAGAAAATGAATGAATGAATGAATGGAATATAAAATAAATAACAAATTAAAATTTAAAGTACAGTCTGTCTGAATGTTTTTTTTAATGTGTGGATTATTTCAGTTTATTTTAATTTGTTTCTTTAAAAAAATATCAACAGTAGAATAGAGCTTGGGAAAGAACGTCAAAAAACATGGAAATCCGCCATGTTTGTTGTTGGTGAGTTCAACTTATGTAGAAAACATTAGCCAAAACAATGTAAAAAAGTGAACACAAATATATAATGTAAGAATAAAGAATAAAGACAAGAAACTGTCTGCAACAGTTCTATTTATATGTTTAATGGTGTTGCTGAATTAAGATGGGAATTTAGGAAAACGTTTATGCATCACAAGCGAGTCGTTAGTTTCAGTTTTGTGGATTTAACTGTATGGGAAAGTGAAATTCTCTTGACCAAAGCAAATTAACCACCACATGCTGCTTTTCCTGAGCCAAAGCTCCCAAATAAAAACATACGCTCTGTTTGTCTCTGTGAGGAAGAAAACTCATAATGTCAAGAAAACGACCAACGCCAAACCACAGAAAAACACACCCAAGATCTCCAAATCTGTGCCAAAAGCAGCTTCCGACATTTCAACAGCAAACAGCTCTTACATTATTGTTATTATTATGGTTATTACTATGTTGTTACTAGTTGAGAGACAAAATATTGTTGAATTTGACTTGAAGTTATTTATATATCTGTATGAATATGGTTTTGTAAATGTTTAACTTTTACGTGATGCAAAAGTGATGTTCACAGTGTTGATTACTAAAATAGTGTGATTGTAACTGTGACTGTGAGGATGCATAACGCTACTAAACAGGGCTAAACCAGGTCTAAACCAGGACTAAACCAGGTCTAAACGAGGACTAAACCAGGTCTAAACTAGGACTAAACCAGGTCTAAACTAGGACTAAACCAGGTCTAAACTAGGACTAAACCAGGTCTAAACAGGACTAAACCAGGTCTAAAGCAGGACAAAACCAGGTCTAAACCAGGACTAAACCAGGTCTAAACTAGGTCTAAACCAGGTCTAAACTAGGACTAAACCAGGTCTAAACTAGGACTAAACCAGGTCTAAACTAGGACTAAACCAGGTCTAAACTAGGTCTAAACCAGGTCTAAACTAGGACTAAACCAGGTCTAAACTAGGTCTAAACCAGGTCTAAACTAGGTCTAAACCAGGTCTAAACTAGGACTAAACCAGGTCTAAACTAGGACTAAACCAGGTCTAAACTAGGACTAAACCAGGTCTAAACTAGGACTAAACCAGGTCTAAACTAGGACTAAACCAGGTCTAAACTAGGACTAAACCAGGTCTAATCTAGGTCTAAACCAGGTCTAAACTAGGTCTAAACCAGGTCTAAACTAGGACTAAACCAGGTCTAAACTAGGTCTAAACCAGGTCTAAACTAGGACTAAACCAGGTCTAAACTAGGACTAAACCAGGACTAAATGAGGAAAAGAAAAAAAGAAGCAAAAAGCAAAACAATATCGTGATATTGACTGCTAGAAACTAAATGCATATCACCAACAGAAAGTTCTTTATCAGACAGGAATGTATTCAAGATGTATCCTGTTTTAGCCTTTTTTTGGTCTTTTTTTTTTTTTTTTTTTAGTTAGACTAGCAAATTAAAGTGTAATTAAACTGCACTTATTACATGAAAAAAGTCAAATATTTCGTCTTTTTCTCACATTGTTTAGGCCTGTTAAAAAGTTCTATTATTTTGTGTTAAAGATGAAAATCTATTGTGTGTTTAGTGCGTTTCTTTTTATTCTCATTGTGGTATCGAGCATTGAGCTATTCCTCAGTATCAAAACTGAGCTTGAAATTTTAGTATCGTGACAGAAGTACAAAGTATCAGCCCCCAAGAAGGTGCACACGGCCCTTCTTTAATATCACTGCATTACAGGCAAGTTAAGACATTAAAATAAGAGAATGTAATCAGAAAATGTGTATTGACTTCTAGAAAAAGGTTTAAACTGAAAGAGAGAGTTGAAATCAATCAAAAGGAGACAAACTCAACAAAACATGCCCGAATTAAACAAACTAGAAACAGAATCAGAAACGGTTTGTTGCCATTCACAAACATAGGAACTTGCTTCGGCATAAGGTGCAACATAAAACGATGAATAATATATAATAAAATATATAAAAGAGGCATGCATAAGATTAAGACTAAAATAGACTAAGATAGACTAACACTATATACAAAATGTACAGTTGGCAGATAGTGCAAATGTGCAAATGTGGTAGTGCAAATAGACAGTTCTTATATAAGATATGGTTAAAGTGGCAGGTGTTACAAAGTGTTCATGAGTCCAACGGCAGAGGGAAAGAAACTGTTCTTGTGGCGGGAGGTTCTGTCACGGATGGACCGTAGCCTCCTGCCCGAGGGGAGTGGCTCAAATAGTCCATGTCCAGGGTGAGAAGGGTCAGCTGTGATCCGACCTGCTCGTCCCCGAGTCCTGGAGACGTACAGGTCCTGGACCGATGGAAGGCTGCAGCCGATCACCTTCTCACTACATCACTACAACACGTTTTAAAGCGCGATCAGCATAAAAACGATACACGCTACGCTGAATTTAATCTAGAATGTACTTTCTAAGTAATGAATACGAGAATGAATCTAAACGAGATTAAAAGCAGCGCAGACAGATGGAGGATGTGTGCGGAGAAAAGAGGGACACAGAGAAACTTAAGAGCCATTGGAAACGACTGCGCTGCTGGCATTTACTGCTCGACTGCTGTGAGGAGCAATAACACTGAGGTTTATGGGGCTTCGAGGGAGCGACGCCAGCTCAGCATACGGCCGATTCACACCATGATGAAGACGCGTCGCAAATGTACTTAACAACGGCAGACGTGGAGTGAGAGCTCTTGAGAAGCGGACGATTTGGAAAAAGAGGCCGGTGTCGCTTTGACGTTGGCACTGTTTGTGACTTTTCTGGCACCTGCTGGTTTTGGAAAGTCCCCCAACATGACTTTAAACTTGTCTGACGCCACGAGGACAAGAGGGCGACGCACCAGGGCAAGTTACAGGAAAAATATTCAGCATTTTTCATATTGTTATCAGCCTTTAAACATGCTCTTGAGTGCCTTAAATGTGCCATCTCATGTTTTAAAGCGAAAAAAAAAGCTTATTAACTATGAAATTATAGTTACATCTAACCAGCAGATGGCGCCAACGCTATGTCCAATCTAGTGAAGTTAAGCGCTGAAAAGATGTCATTGTGCGGCTTTACTGCAACAATTATTGTGTTTAGACGGCAGAAATGCTCAGAAGGAGTTTAGTGATGAATTAAGGACTTAAAATCAGAACCAGATTTATTGCCATTGTCAGTGATCAAACTTCACAAACACAGGAACTTGATCTGACATAAGGTGCAACATAAAACAATGAATAAAGAGGCATGCATAAAATTAAGAATTAAATAAGACAAAACAGTGGAAGACTCTCTGATGAGTGACGTAGATGATCCAAAAATAAGTCCCACATCAAAGGGATGCTCGGAGGGGGAGGATTTTCTGATAAACATTCCTCAAAACAATGTGAATGCAACTGAATGCTACTTCAGGTGTGTTTTTGATAAACAGAACATTGTTAGAACAGGGTTAAAAGCTTAAAAAAGTCACTGTAGCAGAACATGTGTCCTTTCAGGGTCGAGTCTGTGGAGAGGCGTTCCAGTTCATAGTAAAAAGGTGTTTTTCTAGCAATAAAACACCTAATTCAGTAAATGCAATTTAGATGAGGCTAATGCCATACTGCGGAACATTCTAAGCAAAGCAATAACGCATCCAGAAATGTTACGTACTGCACCATTAAAGTGGACATACAGCATTATGCATTCTTGTAGTTTTGATCGCTTTAATACTTTTTTTGGTCACATTTTTTTAACTTAAAATAATGTCCTGAAGACTTCAAATGTCAAAGGTTTACAATTCATTCTTTGTCTAGCAAAGTTTCTATCTTCTATCTATTTTAGTGCAATCAAAATTTGATTTTATGGACTTAAAACTGTCAGTTTTAGAAGTCTGAATTTCTAGCTGTGACACAACAATCAGAAACAAAATCAAAGAAGCTCAGAGAAGACGACGTTGTAAATAAGACTGATGTAACAAGTACGAAAAAGCAAAATCTAAAAGCAAAAAGTGAGACTAAAAGCAACAAAAACATGGCTAAAAGTGAATTCAACATCTAAAAGTGACAAAAATACCACTAGAAGAGACAAAACACAGCTAAGTGATAGACCATGACTAAAGTTTGTGACAAAAATAACAATAAAAGTGTCAAAAATGTGTCAAAAAAGCGACAAAAACATTATCTAACTGCAAAAATTGAAAATAAAGTTGTTGTTTTTTCCCAAATCGTGCAGCTCTACTACACTCACATTTGAACATTACCTTGTTTTATTCATTAAACATATCGCTTCACGTTTTTGCATTAATTTGATCCTTTAATTGGACAAAGGACCTCGGCAAAAAATGACTTCGAAATATCAAACACAACACCTGTTTTACACGTCGACATTCAAAACTCTCAGAAAGTGCCACGATGTCAATGGAAACAGTTACTCAAACATATTAACAAATACAAAGATTTCAATTTGAGCTTTGTTTATGTTGCATTAAACTGTGTGGAAATACCGGATATGAAACTCCGCCATAAAAACGTCTTAAATCGTGATCAAATTGAGTCGTAAAGTGAAGCGAAGTCAATGAAAAATGATTTATTGGGGTTTTTACTTTCACACAATGACGTGGACTGGCTGCAGATGTAATTTTGCTGTTTTTCTTTAACGGCTAGAACTCTGCTACGTGACATGACTCGTACGTCCACAGTGTTTTCATACGAGACTTGAACCCCGGTCTCGTGTAGACGCGGATTATTTTACGCTGTCACCTCTCGCGTCTAATTGCCCGGGTTTGTTTGACTTAAGGTTATTTGTTCTGGCTCGTGAGACACTTTGACACCTTTGCTTTGGTAATTTATGTTTTATAACTTGGACTAATGTATATGTTGGGTCTGATGTAGAAGACTGTGAGGAGAAGTACAGGGTTAAAGTGCCTCTGACAGGTTGGACTACTCATTTGACTAAAATGCTGTTAAGATAAATATATTTCAAAGTTTGCTAAAATACATTACACATTTTATCCCGGTTTAGCTATTTTTTAGGTTTTTCCGTTCACTTCCTGGTTGTAAATGATGACATCACACTGGGAAATTGCCAAGCGAACATCATGTAGAGCACCAAAACTACTTAAAATACACGTGAACACCTTTATTTTGTTGAATTCATGTTTAAAGGGTCAAAAAAGTAGTTTATTTTGTGTAAATTATGCATAACCTTTGTCTTCCTACTGTGATGTCATCAATCGTGTTTACCTTTCTACGGATTTTTCCATTTTTCTCCACAAACGGCTACTTTATTGGTGTAAAACTATATTTTATATTTACAACAGGTATTAATACACCAAATGAAGTCAGACATTTTGTTGTTTGTGTAAGAAATTATTTCACTTCAAAAATTGCGGCCTTTGAGATTTGCCGATTACATCCATTAAAACTGCAATTTTGTGACGATTTGGTTTAATTGTGCAGCTCTGGTCTATAAGAGTTAAATAAAGTCATCTGCTCAGAGGCTTCAGAGGCTAAACAACAGGAGAAAAAGTGTGTTTGAACAGACAGCTGCATTAAAGAGACAAACAGTGAACCACGATACGACAATTTCATAAAAAAAGCAGATTGTCACAGGGACGAGCTCATGGTTTGATTTTTATCACCGTATCACCCAGCCCTAACTTACATGGTATTATTACAATGAGTACAATAAGTAAAAATGGACAGTGTGTGTGTGTTTGTTTATTTTTGTTATGTTTTAGAAATAAATTAGACAAAAAACTGCTTATGATTTCAACCTGTGACATCATTTTTTGGGCAAAATTTCTGAGTCATTTCTGAGGCTCAGAGCAAGAGAACAGGATGAATGAACATGTAATGCCACTCCAGGCTGTCCCAGGGAACAACGTTATGTTGTACTGTATTTTTATTTTCACTTAATAAAAAAAGAAGTTTACATCAAATAAAATGACATAAAGCGTGATGGAGTGTGGCAGAAACTGAAAGGGCTCATTCTTAAGGCCGTGCACTTTTAATTTATTATTTAACACACACTGATCAGATGATTCACAGATGAAAACCACATCATATTTTCAGTGAAAGCTGATTAGATTTTGTAAATTGTATGTATAATATTGTTTTGTATTGAAGTAGGCCTACAACATGTACTATTTTTATTATACAGAACTATTTAATTATTTTAATCATCACAGTTTATACTTATTAAGCAATATTTCTGTAATGGATCTTTTTCACTATTTGCTATTGAGGTGTTCATAAGGTCACTATAATCATTCCATAATCTTGTTCCACTGTGGCCAAAAGAAAATTTCACTTGGGATTGTGTTCTTAACGGGAGATGAAGAGTTTTCTTGTCAAGTTTGATGAGAATGAACTTGGCATTTTTTAACAAAACAGTTACTAAAGGTATGAGGACATTTACCATGTTTTATCATAAAAACAAAAGTACATTGTTGATGAATATTAATGTCATAACATGTCTAAAAGCTCAAAAAAGTCACTTTTGCGTACTGTGTGACCTTTAACACATTACTTCAAGCGTGAAACATCAAAGTAAAAGTACCAAAAATGATGTTTCAAATAAACCCTACTCACCGCTCAACCTAAGCCAGCGTGAATGCATGTTTCTGCGACTTGCCAACAGGTTCGCCGACTGTCTTTGGTCATTTTCCTGCCTGGCACCTCCCGCTCGTACTCGTATCTGGGATTAATCACGCTTTTGGCCGGCTGTGTCTGCGCTGACCGCTCTCCTCCGAGTGAACACTGTCTTATGAGGGCTGCGTGGCTTTGATTACACGCTCCGAGTTATGGCCCGAATCCGCGGCCAAAAACAGCCAGAGTGTTCAAACGACCTGGGTCCGCGCCAAGCAAAAGAAAAAGGACTATTCCGTTACCAGCCGAATGTTTTGAAGACCAACAATTGCGGTGCGCTTAAACGACGGGCCTGAGTTGAAAATCGTCTTAAAATGTGTGGCTTTTTAAGACGAGAGAATGAATTTGATCCGCTGCAGACGCCGAGAGGATAAACGGGTAATTCTTAAATGTTATAAAAGTCTAGACATATTTTACTATAAGTTTAATGGCAGCATAAAAGCATTTGATTTATGGCATCAGTTTTGACAGACATTTTCAAGTTTTTTAAAGTCACAATTTGAAGATTAGTGTTACGGCTGTTATTAATGATTATTTTAGTAATCGACTTGTCAAATGATTGTTTCTATAAGACTTAAAAACAAATCATCAGCCAAATTACAGTTGAAATATGGTGGATGAAGGTGTCTAGAAAGAGAACATATTCGATTAAAGTGTATTATTAATGAAACAAGTGACAAAAACGCAACAGACTTGACTGAAAGCGACGAAAATGGTTAAAAATGCATCTTAAAGCATCACAAACACACCTTAAATGACAAAAAATGTGACAAAATGCAGCAAATATGTAGTTAAAAAAAGACTAAAAGCAACAAAAAGTATCTTAAAACCTTGATTTTCAACCAGTGTGCCGGGGAACACTAGTGTGCCTTGAGGTTTTGACAGGTGTGCCTTGAAAAAAAGTCCAATTGAGTTAACAGACTGACACTTGTGGATGTAACTGACTAATTTACCTTTTCGGAGTGTCCTGAGCTACTTCTGCACTAAAAAATAACACAAAACTATTACTATTACCAAATTTAAAGAACCAGACAGTGGCACAAACATTAGCTGGCTTGTTATATACCATATTTTTTAACTAAATGATCTGTTTTGGTAATGTTTTTGTAGTAGGTGGTGTGCCGTGGTAGCTTTTAAAGTGTGCCACAACCCAAAAAAAGGTTGAAAAACACTGTCTTAAAGTATAAAAAACACAACCAAAAGCACAACAAAAAGCGACAAAAATGCTGTTAAAAGTGCTGAGTGACAAAAATGTTCCGAACCAAGTGATTCTTTGATTGTTTTTCCTGTTTCGACCTTGTTGTCAATTTTCCTGGTTGTGTTTAAAATATGAACTTTGAACAGAATCACAAACAACAGGCCTGAGTCGAAAATGGTCTTAAAATGTGGCGAGGATAAACAGGTAATTGTAAAATGTTATAAAAGTTCAAAAGAAAAAGTCTAGACATATTTAATACAACTTTAATGGCAGCGTTTGATTCATAACATCAGGTTCGACGGACACTTTCAAGTTTTTTAAAGTCACAAGATGTACAAATAAGATTAGTGTTATGGTGGTTATTAACGATTATTTTAGTAGTCGACTTGTCAAACGATTGTTTCTATTGAGCATTACCATTTTAAAACACATTATAAACCAAATAAATGTTGAACTATGATGGCTGAAGGCATATGGATAGAGAATATTTTATAGAACAAGACGCAAAAACGCAACAAACTTGACTAAAAGCGACAAAAAGGGTAAAAAACGTATCTAAAAACATCAAAAACACGTCTTAAATGACAAAAAGCGTCAAAACCCTGACTAAAGGCAACAAATATATAACTAAAAGCAACCAAAAGCGACTGAGATACCACTTAAAGCGTCAAAAACGCAACTAAAAGTGCGGCAAAAAGAGCCAAAAACACGTCTGAAAGTGACATAAACACGTCTAGAAGCAACAAAAAGGCGACTGCGTGACAAAAACACGACTAAAAGTAACAAAAACGTTCCGATCCACGCGATTCTTTTATTAATTTGAAAGTTTATATTTGAGTCTTTTGCCAATCGTCCTGGTTGTGTTTAAAAGGTGAACTTTAAACAGACTCCCATTATTAAAACATAATCACAAATCTAATCTAAACCAAAACATTTTTCATAAATTGTGCAGCTCTAATTCAGGTGCATTTTATTTGATTTAATTATCAGTTGAATGAACCACACAAAATATGAATATCTTAAAACAACAGGCCTGAGTTGAAAATGGTCTTAAAATGTGGCGTTTTAAGAGAATGAATTTGATCCTCTGCAGACGCCGAGAGGATAAACGGGCAATTCTTAAATGTTATAAAAGTCCAAAAGAAAAAGTCTAGACGCATTTTATTACAATTTTAACGGCAGCATAAAAGTGTTTGATTTACAGCATCAGTTTTGGCGAACACTTCATGTAGTCGTCGTCATTATATTTAGCTTTTTCATCCAAAAAAGTTCTAAAAAAGCCCTAAATGTTTAAATTGGTTTTGGAAAAAGGTAGATGGGATACTATAACTGACAAATGACTGTTTAACTAAATCTGACTTTAAACCGGATTACAAAATTGTTCATGGAGTGACAAATATTAACATTAAAATAGAAAAATCTGATCTAATTATTGGGTTATTTGATTTTCTACTTATCTGACTAAGGCTGTATGAGAATTGTTTTATTTTATTTTATTTTTTTAATACATTAGCAACCAAATAAAGGTTGAAATATGGTGTTAAATAATAAATAGTTTATTCTTTTTTGACATTTTGTTAAATTATGTCACCGACTTTGTTATAAAAAAGGTCTTTTCATTTGTGTTTTAGAGTCTGTTTAGTCCAGTTAAAGATTCAAACTATTAAAATACGACTACAATGATATCTTACAGTCAATTAGTCACAATTAGTCGACCAATTGTTGCAGCTCTCATTAGCATATTGCGCACAAAAGAGCCTTTATGTATAAATGAAACTTGTTAAACACTTTGACAAAGCTGTACTCAATGTAGTGGAGCTAAATTAGATTAGCCCCAGGACAGATTTATTGTAAAAGCAGCTCTGAGGATCAAAATGAATCGTTTTATTCTCCGAAAACCATGAAGTGCGCTGCTAGACAAAACTAACTTTGGCCTCTGAAAGCTGTGAAAAGCGCTAATAACCTCATCATGGTGAATAATTTGAATACGTGAGAAAGTGAGAAATAACTAATTTATAATGTATTGGTTCTGTTTTTCATGTTTTCTTTTAGAGTAAAAATAATGTACAGCGCCTTTAAAGCAGAACTAAGTAACATTTTACCTTGTTAAACGTCTTTGTAAGTTCGTAAGGTGCTTGCATATGTATTTTTGTGGCGTTTGAAGCTCCCGTCGTCGCCCCCTGC
The DNA here is from genome assembly GCA_019453435.1 of Rhinogobius similis. Lineage (NCBI taxonomy): Eukaryota > Metazoa > Chordata > Actinopteri > Gobiiformes > Gobiidae > Rhinogobius > Rhinogobius similis. Next base: position 28,399,639 of record CM033622.1, on the reverse strand, counting down.
TGTCTCTGCGCGGAAAAAACAGCTGCAACATTTGCTAACATCAACCCGAGGACAACTCCTGAGAAACCCTGACTCTTTTTATCATATTTGGCAACGTGTGATGTTTTTCTATGCGATTGTACTTCCTTGTTTCAATAAAAAAAAAGAAGAAAGCAGCGTATTTTCACAAGTGAGCAGCAGGGGGAGCTCTGTCGCTGAAGTTCTGCTTTAGCTATCACTTTTCTCGGGGAAAATACACATTGACAACGTGCAACGACAATTATTTGAACAATCCTTTTAATGGTTGAAATCTTGCGTCGTTTGTAAAAGTTAGCTTCTCCTTTTTTTAAAACTTTCAAACTGGGTTGTTGTGTTTCTTTCTTTCCGTTTCTTTCCCTACGGCTGCGGCAAACGAGAGCGATCACGGCGCTTCAAAAAATAAAACGTCCGAGACAAAATGATCGGCAAAGACACTCTCCACTCCTCCATCTTATTACCAACCCTGTCAGGCGGTTAATATTCGGCTATTTTTCTCGCAGCGGATGAAAAAAAATAAATAATGAAATGATGAAAAACACACCGGCCTCGCTTCAAGACGTGCATTTCAAACATTCCTCGGGCGACGCTGCTTTTATAATAATGTATGAGCGCCAATTTCAGCCGCGTTACAAAACAGAATAGTAAATCTTTTTTATGCCGCTCCGTCACAGTGTCGGTAATAACTCAGGGGGAAGCGTGTTCTCTCACTTGTCCCTCATAAAGGTGTCGAGGAGGTTAGCGGGCACATTATGTCGCGGCCATTTTCCTGTCAAAGCATTTTGCCAGAACGCATTTGAACTATGGCTGCAGCGGTTTGTATCTGTCCGCGGCCGATAAACTACACTCCTCGCGGATGTTTATAGTATGTTATTACACAAGTGGATTAGAGGTGTTTAACAAGAGATAAATGTGACTTTCTCATTATACAGAATATTTATGTGAGTGTAGCACAGGGCTGTTCACCTGGAGGCCCCAAACCCAGGAGCCCGCCCCCCACCGGCCTCAGAAATATGGAAAATATAATGATAATCTCCTGTCAGTGGTTTAGGCCTGGTATAGTCCAGGTTTAGTCCAGGTTTAGTCCAGGTTTAGTGCTGGTTTAGTCCTGGTTTAGTTCTGGTTTAGTCTTGGTTTGGATTTGGTTTAGACCTGGTTTAGTCCTGGTTTAGTCCTGGTTTAGACCTGGTTTAGTCCTGGTTTAGTCCTGATTTAGTCCTGGTTTAGTCCTGGTTTAGTCCTGGTTTAGACCTGGTTTAGTCCTGGTTTAGCCCTGGTTTAGTCCTGGTTTAGTCCTGGTTTGGACCTGGTTTAGTCCTGGTTTAGCCCTGGTTTAGTCCTGGTTTAGTCCTGGTTTAGTCCTGGTTTAGACCTGGTTTAGTCCTGGTTTAGTCCTGATTTAGTCCTGCGGTAGTCCTGGTTTAGATCTGACTCAGACCTGGTTTAGTTCTGTTAGTTCTGGTTTAGACCTGTTTTAGACCTGGTTTAGACCTGGTTTAGACCTGGTTTAGTCCTGATTTAGTCCTGGTTCAGACTTGTTTCAGACCTGGTTTTGACCTGGTTTAGTCCTGGTCTAGACCTGGTTTAGTCCTGGTTAAACATGGTTCAGTCCGGGTTTAGTCCTGGTTTTGAGCTGGTTTGGACTTGGTTTAGACCTGGTTTAGTCCTGGTTTAGACCTGATTTAGTCCTGGGGTAGTCCTGGTTTAGATCTGACTCAGACCTGGTTTAGTCCTGGTTCAGACTTGTGTCAGACCTGGTTTTGACCTGATTTAGTCCTGGATTTGACCTGGATTAGTTCTGGTTTTGACCTGTTTTAGACCTGGTTCAGTTCTGCAGATGTTGTTAAAGCCTTTTGTACACATTCTTCTTTGTATATTATAAGTGTTGGACATGTTTCTGGCCTCGAGGACTAATCCATCTCAAAAACCTGGCCCTCTGTAACATAAAGTTGTCCTGGTGTAGATGAAGTGTTGGGCTGGAGCAGGGGCCGGCTCAAGGCGTTTAAAACCTGTTACTCTGCGGGCGGCTGAACCATTCACCGTCTGATAAAAGGAAACTATCAGCTGCTGGACTTGTTAAATATGAAAAGAAAGCTGTAACCCTTTTATTTCAGTCAAATCAAACATTCTGAGATGAATCGATCAATTACTTTTAGGTAAATTAGCTTATGTTTTGAAAGGGGAATTATCAAAACTCAACAAAAGCTGAATCTTGTGTCAATCAGACTATTCTACAGACACCAGCTTTACTCCTACATAATTTAACAAAGAAAATGTACGCAGGATTGAAAATGTGATATTCCTCTATGCAGCGCTTGTTCCCAATCATAATTAGAGTAAATCAGACATGATAAGCTAAAAACTACAGAGTCTCAGCTTCACAAAGAGTCCAGCTAATAGTTTGTGCTCCAAAGGGTTCACAAACAGATTCAGTTTGAAATGGGACTCATTTTAGTCAGACTCTTCAGGAAAAACAGACCCTCACAGTAAGGGGTTAAATATTTGGACATAACAATATGATATAAAGACGAGAAATCATGAGTGGACTGTGGAGAAAAAGTGATTCAGGTTCTCATTTGTCAGGATTTTTCTTTTTACAGTTAGAGATGGGCAAATGTAAAGGGGGGTTTGAGGGTCCTCCCCCAAGAAATTCCATGATATGTTCTGTATTCAGATTCGGTCTTCACAATTAATCGAAATCGCAATTTGAATCGATGCAATTAGCAAATCGTAAATGCTGCAATTAAAAAAATACATATAATACAGAATAGAATTGTGATTGTGCTTAATAAATGGCTTTACTTGAGTTGCCCAGTACAAAAAGTGGTTTTAAATGTTTAATGCTAAAGTAAGGAGTTGTAAATTATGACAAACTGTGCAGAACTGAAACTGAATAAAACATCGAGCGCTGACTCACCGACGGCCTCGGACAGTCCGTAGACCCTCTGCCCGTACGCGTCCGTCTTGTCCCAGATGAAGGTGTAGGACAGGTTCGGCTGAGCGGGAAACCACTTCTGGAACAGCCTCCCGACCACCGCGACCATCAGGTGAACCTACGCACAGCAGAAATGTGTTCAAACATGTCTTCAAAAGTGTTACTGAGGTTTTATTATCAGACAAATGTGAAATGTCTGTTTAATGGATCACAAAAGTGCAGAATATCACTTTACAGCCCTAACAGCTCTTATCGTTTTTTGTTTTACTTCTTCAAAACAATATTCACAATCTTATCGAAATGTTGATATATTACCACATTTTATGTATTCTATTACACCTCAAAATTTGGCAGCAAAATGAAAAACAGGAACTAAAAGAAGAGAGAACATTCCCCCGGTGCTAGAGTCCCTTCACTTCAATATTTTAGTTAATCTTTAGTCCGTTCGTGTTGACCCAATTTCTCTTACTTTGTGGCTTTTGTTGATTACTATTTTATTACTATTTATCGTGTAAGTTTTTAAAAGTATTTATTCATTTTGAAAAGTTGTTATTATTTTTGTGAGCACTGGTAGAACAATTGTATTTAATGGTTTTCTGTGCAGTAATAAAGCAGATTATATTGAAATGCAGCTACAGTCATTAAACTATTAAGTACAATTCCAACTAATCTGGTCAAATCTTTTCCTACAGTCTACAAGTTTACAGACATTTGAAAACATCTATGACAGTTAGCACACTCGGACAAAGTCAAAAGAACGTAGAAACAGAGAGTATGTCTAAGTTTGTCTGACCTTCATGAGGTTGAACGGTATAGACGTCTGGGTCATGGTGACTTTGAGGACAGGCTTGTATCCCGCGGCTCTGGAGCTCAGGTAGACCAGGTTCAGGTCACTGCCCGGGATCGAGGTCTCCTCTTGTAAAACCTGCAACGAGGAAAAGAATTTATCACATTCATTGTTAGAGTCACAACTAGGGATCGTCAAGGTCATTTGGTTCATTGATAACCGTGAATATTCAGGTCACAATGCATCATAAGAAGTCTTTTAAGATCAGTCTATTGTCCAAAAATAAATGTAAGCAAAGAGGTTATGCACTGATATTCTTTTGTTCGAAAAATGTTCCTCAACATTCTAACTGAGTTGCAGAATTATAGGAAGAATAAACTGATCAAATTAGTTTCTTTGCCTAATTTTTGTCAAGTCAATATTTTGTTTTAAATATATTTAAAATGTAAACTGATAGTAGTTTCTCTGTTGTTGCTCCAACTGTGCAGAGCTTAGCTAGATTATTTCCTTATGGCTTTAGGCTTTTGATTTAGGACACTTCAGCTGTCGCGCAGAAATTGATTTCCTCGACACTTGGACTCAGACACATATTATTTAAGTAGAGAAAGGTCATGAATTCAACTGTGTGTGATCCCAAAATCTTTTATTTGAAAAATGCTCCTCAACGTTCCGACTTGAGTGGCAGAATTATAGGAAGCACAAACTGAAAAAAATTGTTTATTTGCTTTTCTTATGCCTTTTTTTTGTCCATGGAGTTATTTTTTTTGCTCAAATCAACTTTATACAGTAAAATGTAAACTGAAAGTAGTTTCTGTGTTGTTCTGTCTGTGTAAAGCATAGCTAGCTTGTTTGCTAATGGCAGTTGGAGATTTAGGACACTTCAGCTGCCGCAGAGCAATTGATTTCCTCGACACTTGGACTCAGAAATGTTATTTAAGTAGAGAAAGGTCATGAATTCAACTGTGTGTGATCCCAAAGTCTGTCAGTGATAAATTGAGCGTAGCTACAGTATTCCTGTTGTTTATCTGGTTTTCTACAACTGTTTACTTGATTTTTTTTTCAGATATCAGGTACAAACTAAATATTTATCAAACTTTTATATTTGTTATCAGAGTGGAGCAGCTTTTTTTTTGTGTTTTGTGCTTTTACAGGAGAAAATATCATTACTCACCACTGACTCTCATGCCTGTTAAAATTCAGTATCATGATGTCACCTGCATAAAATTTATTGCTGGTTTTGTTCATTACGCCAGGTTTTCAGGAATTGTGTAATTTGGCCCTCAGAATGACTTTCCAGAACAGAAAAACGCTTGAAAACGTCCTACACCCAGGAGGTCTTTCTGATTCCCAGTCCAGTCTCACAAACAAAGCACTGCCTTCCAAACTGTCCCTGCACAACGTATCGCCGTTTACCTGAATGTTTACGCTGACTGAAGCGCCCGGCTTTGGAAAACAATAGAAACCCTGCCCTCTTTCACCTGGCCTTCACCGGATCCATCTGTGAACCATTTTGAAGTCAGGATTTACAGTTAACCTCAATTACAGAGCTCGCAGAAAAGCTGACGAAACCAAACACGAGCGCTGTGCAATAACATTGGTCATGTACATCTGCCGCTTTCGGTGAGTCACTATTATTCTAGCCTCAAACAAACACTTGGCTAAAATGTGCCAATGATACGAGCTGTAGATTTTGGCGCGTTTCGACTCCAGAAAGGATAAAATGTAATGGTTTTGACAGCTCATCGAGTTCTGTACGGGTAGAAAATCACTTCATTTAGCCTTTAGAAGCAACATTTTATTTGGAACATATTTTCCCTCGACGTGATTCTCTCACTGAAAACACACCGTTGCAGATTTTCTCATTTACTTTGTCAAAACTTAAAATGGAATTGTCACAACATGTTTGATAGCTTTTCAAACCTCCGCAGCGTATTTTGCTAAAAGAGCGTCACTTACCCAAAACATTTCAGATTCGGTTGACAGTTTATGCTTCGGAGACATGATCAGCGACGTCAAAATGAAAAGCTGTTTTGTCAGAACGTCAAAAAGACAATTTATAATTGCGGGTGGTAGTTTTAAAACGTAAACGATTTCATAATGGTGATAATGGGCTAAATCGTGGCAGACATTTGAAGATTTTGTGTCTACAACGCAAACGATGGGAAAAGTTTACGAGTTTATGTTGGGTGAGTGCTGTGCTCTGGAGAGACGGAAATGAAGACGTAGCTCTGGTTGTCAGGGGCGATATGAATATTATACGACAAATTATTATTAGTTTAAAGGATACTTATTGTTATTTACCTTTAACTTGCTCCTGAGTATCTTTACTTTACTGCTTCTTTTGTTTTACAGCATAATGTTTGACTTGAAAACCACATTATTTGCCATTAGTCAGTATTGGGTGTTAGCACTCTGGCTACTACTGGCATCAGAGGGGAAAATAATGGGAAAATAAACAAAACATAGCTTGCCCTGACATGCTAATGTATGCACACAGTTGTAATGGATGAAATTTTATAGCAGTAATACGCAGAAGAAGACTGGTGATGATTTTGGGACTTAAAAACAGCACAGGCGACTTTGGAGATTCACCTTAACCGCTACAAAGCTAAGACATTTGAAACCAAGAGTTTTTTGAGTTTTGGAGAAGAGGGCTTACTAAAGAGGATTCATGTGAAGATAAATACAACTCCAGGTATGTTTTTGATGACATTTTGCACTATGTGTGTCCTTTACGATGCAACAAACATATTAACAACCATTTTCCCAACCTTAACCACAAACTAAATCATTTTATTTTCAAACCTTTAAATTCTCTAGATACTTGTTTTTCTAGCACGCTATTTAGACATTTGGATTTGCATGTCTTTCCTCCAAATGATCTTCTTAAACAAGTATCAGAGGTAAAATATCAGCTTTATTAAAAAAAAGCAAAAAGATAAACACTAGTGCAGTGGTTCCCAACCTTTTTTCCTCGAAGACCCCCCTGCGTGAACTGGAAACTTGACCCCCCCCAGTCCAAAGTGTGGCCCGACAAATGCGTTACATGATGAAAATGATTACTAAGAAGCATTTATTTCAAATAAATACACAGCAATTGTGTTTTTTATTTTCCCACTCGCAATTTCCAATCATTTGTTTGGTATTTTGACTATTTAAGTTGCACAAATTATTACTTTGATGACCTGACCCTCTGACCAGATGTGCCATGCCTATTTATTGCCTACTTACTTATTATTATTATTATCTGCCTTTTACCTTGGGGTGGACAATTTTGAAAAGTATATCTCAATATCTCTTTTTCTCTCAATAACATTATACAGAAGATACTGTCACATCGCATGTATGTAAATGTCTTGGCTGAGGTTCAAGTATCGCGCAAAATTAGAATGAACCGTTAATCAACAACAAAAGTGCAGAAATATCACATTTATTTCTATTCTTCAGTTGATTTTCAATAGTTAAGATTATAGACGATGCTCTCGATATTAAAATTTAGCTCATCTCCAGTGCAATATTATCAATCAGTCAATCGATCTGTACTTCTTTCTTTGCCTCTAAACTACCGGCCATTCATAAAACAAGCAGGTGGTGGACCCTCTCCCGGTAAACCCTTTACAGCGCTCACACAGCACCACACACTTGTAGTGCACGCCGCTGCTACAGAAGATCTCCTTGTAACCTACATTTAAAGTGAACATCAAGCTCCCCTTTCCCTTTGGTGTAAAATACATCCGTGCAGAGCGTTTCAACACGGGGCAGGCTCTCGCTCTCCAAAGCCCCCGCTCGGCACACCTCTCCAGGGTCTGCCTTTGAAGGAGGCGAGCGGAGAGCATTTTCACAGAGTACTTATGGGCGAAGGGCACGCGGAAGGAGCCACTCTGATCTGGACTTGTGGACACACTTGTGGAGACCCTCGCCTCTCCTTGACCCGACTCTAGCTGCGCCGCAGAAGTACCAGGAGCGACACGGGTGAGGAGCGAGGAGATAACGCCGCATGTGGAGGTCAAAGAGGTCCAAGGGATGTGTGCAGGGGAGGACGTGGGGATTTTAACGCAACAGCTACAGCCACTGATCTACTACGGAGTAAAACTGATAAACTACTACCACAACTAAAGAACAAGCTGATCGACTACTATTAAGTAAAACTAATCTACTACTACTGCTAAGTAAAACTGATATAATACTACCACAACTATTAACAAAAACTGATCTACTACTACTAAGTAAAACTGATAAACTACTACCACAACTAAAGAACAAACTGATCGACGACTAATCTAAAACTAATCTAGTACTGGCCAACTACTATTGCTACTACTACTACTACTACTACTACTACTACTACTACTACTACTACTACTACTACTACTACTACTACTGCTACTACTACTACTGCTACTACTACTGCTAAGTAAAACTGATCTTCTACTACAAAGTAAAATGATATACACCTACTAAGAAAACTGATATTTTACTACTACTACTACTACTACTACTACTACTACTACTACTACGAAAAAAACTGATCTACTACAATCAAGTAAAACTAATCTACTACTGCACACAATTATTAAGGAAAACTAAGATATTACCTCTACAGTAAAGTCTAACAAAAACTTATATTTTACTGTAACTACTAAGAAAAAACTGATCTACTACTATCAGGTAAAACTAATCTACTACTAGCCTACTACTACTACTACTACTACTACTACTACTACTACTACTACTACTACTACTAAGTAAACTGATCTACTACAAAGGAAAACTTATATATTGCAACTACCAAGTAAAACGGATCTACTACTATAAAGTAAAACTAATCTATTGTTACGATGTATAACTAATCTACTACTACTACTACCACTATTAAGTAAAACTGACACTACTACCGCAACTACTAAGAAAAACGTATCTATTAAGTTGAACTGATATGAGAAGTAAAACCGGTTTACTTACTAAGTAAACTGATACATTACTACTACTACTAAGTAAAAATATTCTAGTACTAATAAGTAAACCTACTACTACTACATGGCTATGTAATAAAATGAATAAATAAAGTTAATTGTAGACACTAACTATTGACTTCAGTGTTTCATTTGTTGTTGAAGCGCATCACTAATGATATTGTAAATGTAGAGTTGAGTTAATTTAGAGTTTCACTTTCAATATGAGCGTATATTATGACATAACACACTTCAAAATGGTTATTGTGACAGTGATACTACAATTACAGATATGATTTATAAAGCACCTTTTAGTACATTGTACTTTCATTCTACGTCAACACAACAGTCAAAAATAGCATCTTGATGGAAAATAATATACAAGAAAACAATTAACTCTTCTTACTTTAACTGTGTTGCTGCTTCTCAGTTCAAGTTCATATGAAATACTGGAATAAACTACTGCGACTGCTATCACAACGACAAATGGTTATTTATGAACAATTTGAACAGTAATAATTATTCGCACATAATGCATATCTAATTAGACAAAATAAATGTTGAATTCAACTGTTGAATGAAACAGCAGACACATAAATGCTAATGAATGCGTTGGATCAATGCTGCACAAGTGTTCCCTTCAGCAGATACACATTTAGAGACCATTTTGTGAAATATTAATAAACTTCTTCTTAAATGTGAGAGTTACACTGTTCCAGCATTTTGTCACTTTGTTCTTCGGAGAATTTTAAGTCTTGAATAATCTGAATAGAATTTATTTTGTATTCAGTTTCCCTGATAAAACTTCCAAACAAAAAGTTGACTAAAAATGAAGAAAACTTGACATTTTACGACAAGTGAAAGTATTTTTTAGGACAGTCGAGCATTTTTAAAATTCCATTTAATCACATGATTGTCAATAGTTTATACTTTTAAACACATTCATTGTTCTCTTTGCTTAATGCTTACTTTACTGATGTTTTTGTATGTGGCAGTATTATTTTATCTCTCAGTTTTCTGACGATTCCTCTCTTGTTGCATTAATGCTGGGGTACCTCATTTTCACACGGCAAAACTATGCATTTAAATCTGTCCAACTTGTCCCTAAAACTCACAAACCCTTTGCCATGTTGTGAATATCCACAAGTACACATTTTCAGGCGTGAGCTCGTCCTTAGAACAGCTTTTTTCAGACAGCGACCGCCCCAAGCACAGCCAATCAGAGCGCTGCTTTCAGCTCTCATTTATGGGTAAATGAAGCATAAAATACTTTATTATTAGCTGCAGACCGCGCATGACTGTCTCATTTCTGTCACAACGTGCTGCTTTCACAATATGTTCTTTTAAGGGAAAACACAAAATTTACTCATTTACAAAACAAAACGTTGGATACCCTAATAATAACTAATAATCTGAGCTACTTTTTTATGTTAATTATTCTCTTTCTCAATCTAAATGGAACTAAATATCTCTCCATCTGATCTCATCATGTACATACAGTTTTCACATCTCTGCATTTTTAGTTCTTAATTTTTTATTCGCCTGTACATTATACATTCTTTTAAAGTCATAAATTATAGTTATTTTATATCTAGTTTACCATTCCCTAAAGTTTGGACACAACACGGAAAAAAATGTTGACTAGCGCCGCAAACATTTATTGACATTTCATGACTAGTCGACTGTAAAAAAAATGTTGTTATCTGAACTTTAAAACACAAACATGCAAAAAGACTGTTTTATGACGAAGACAGTGGAATTATTAAATTAAAATGTAATAAAATACTTTTTTTTCTGATTCACAACTAGTCGACAGCTAAAATAATCATTAAGTTGAGCAAATTTAAATTATGCCATCACCTTTTTCCTTTGTAATATTTAAGTTTATCAACTTGTATTCTTCAAACAGTTCAGTGCAATTGGTTTTTTTTTTGCTTTGGATCAACTAAAATAAAAATAATTACAGGGAAAAAAGGTGACATAATGTATTTAAATATCAGCACCAGCTTTCCACGACCACTTCCATTTCTCTCCATCTGATCTCATCATGTACATTAAGTGTTTCTCTACATCTTTATTTCTTAATTTGTAATTCCCCTGTAAATTAACAGTTGTTTTAACATAATAATATAGTAGTTATTTTATATCTAGTTTACCATTCCCTAAGGGTTAGGGACACTATCACACACAAAAAAAAATAAAAATAAATGTTGACTAGAGCTGCAACAATGAATAGACAAATTGTGACAGGTCGACTGTAAAACATGTTTGTAATCTTTTCTTTTCTAATCTTTACAGAATCTAAAACACAACAGAACGCAAACAAAAAGACTGTGATATAACAAAGATAGTGGAATTATTAATTAAAATGTCATAAAATGTCATTTTAGTTAAACCAACTGCTAAAATAATCATTAAGTTGAACCAATTTAAATGTATGCCGCCACCTTTTTCCTTTGTAATATTTAAGTTAAATCAAATCAAACTTTATTTATAAAGCGCTTTTCATACAAAAATTGTTACAAGCTTTCCAATTTACATATTAAAAACAATTCCCCGAACCCACCCATTTACATATTAACTTGTGACTTGTATTCTTCAAACAGTTCAAATCTATAGTTTTTTTTTTCCACTTTGGATCAACTAAAATAAAATAATTACAGGGAAAAAAGGTGACATAACATGTTTAAATACCAGCTCTCCACAGCCACTTCATTCACACACTGAGGAGGAGAAGTCTCTGTGGATCCAGTGACCATGAGAAGGGCAAAAAAGAAAAAAAGAAAAAAAAAAGAAAAGAAGAAATATCTCTCTGGAGATTCTGACATCCGTGCTGCACGGTGTTATATTTTTCAACTGCGCTATTGCCTTTTCATTAGGCAGGCATTTAGTGTTCATTACAGAGCCATTACATCCCCTTTAAGGCTGCCCTTTCGCTGGCCTCTGCGCTAATGGACTCGGCACCGGCAAAAGCTTAAGGAGCCGCTTTTCCATCGGCCGCGTTTGATGGGAGCAGCCTCCACATGCACACACTTCACAGCTGCCCACTCCCCTTTAAGGAGGACACGCACACACGCACATACTTATAGAAAACCTGTCAAATAAAAATATATATTACGAGTCTGTTGTGTGGGTTGTAAAAGCGCACACTGTAAAAAGAAATATGAGAGATGAAAAGACAGATTCAAAAAAATGTGCCTTCATTTTATCTAAATTGTTTAACTTGTATTTCTGCCTGCAGGGATTTATTTTACAATCTTTCATACAAATAAACAAACAAATTTATTAATTAATTACATAAATGCTCCACTTTTTTTTCTTTTGAAATGTTTTGTTAAATCCCCATGTATATTCTAAATAGATCATCTTAAAATCTAAATTATTTGCTTTGGATCAACATAATAATTTCAAGGAAAAATGTGACGTAATACATTAAAAATGATAAATAAATGAATAAAAATACATATGAAACTGTACATTGTTTCAATAATATTTTAAATAGTTCACGTCAAAATAAAATTAAATCAATCAAATTATTTGCTTTGGATCAACATCAAATAAAAAAAAAAAAAAATAATAATAATAATAAATTCAAATAGATAAATAAATAAAAAATACAAATGAAAATTATATTTATAAGTACAATTATTCAATTTAAGCTAATTTTATTGTGGTGTTTTTATTAAAAAATATATATTTTTAGGCAAATATATTTCTTTTTTGCTTTTGTTATTATTTGTCGGTTCTTATTCTATTTACCACTTGAATGTAATACTTGCTGAAGTTGTGTTATTAATTAAATAGTTACTCAAGCACTTAAACTATGATGTTCTAAATTGTAGTCGTTTAAACTAATATGGATTTTCTTTTTACAGTGTTTTCTTTCCCAATAGAAACCAAGCACCTCTCGCTCAATCTTGCAATCATTAGACACTTAGTTTTCTTTTTTCCTCCACACAAAGATAACACACCAATTACGGCATTCCTCCGTGATGAGCTGCTGCTGAACTCGCCAAAGGAAACATGCTATTAGGCTTATAGGCAATTAGAGGCAGGAGCAGGGTGGGGTTGGTTTTTACTGCGTGTGTTTCCAATAAATCAGGCTCTCCAGGCCGCAGTCCCTCAGCTGTGGTCCCTGTGTTGTTGTAAGAGACGTGGCCCAGGCTCCATCTTTGTCCAGAGCCGAGTGTGCGAACATTTAGCAGTTTCTCTGACAGTTACAAGAGGCTAAAGTGTGTGCCTCGCTCGCTCCAAAAACACGGCCATTTGCAGCGGTGAGAAGAAAAGTATAAACGTAAAAGCGCTGTACTTGGGTTAAATTGTGAGGTATCTGTGATTTGGTTAAAGGCTAAACGGCAGGTTAACAGTCACATTTCACTAAAACGTAGTGAATGTGATTATATTTAAGATTTTACTTAACGTTTTGCCTGTTTGCGCCCAGTTTTACAGTTTTTGTAAGGTTAATAATGTCCCTTCCTGGTTGGACATGAGCAGCAAATATGACATAGTTAAAGGTAATTCCACAACTGTTACCTAGCAACCATTTTGAAAACAACATAAATCCACATAAATTACACTATAGTTATGATTTGACAAATAAAAATACCAGATAACAACTTTATTTTGTTGAATGACGGTTTAAACGGTCAGAAAAACGTGTCAGTTGAGCGTTAACTGTCTGTTTATTTTCAACTGTACGTCGCTTTTTGATGACGTCACAGAGGGATTCCATTTTAGAACTTCCTGTGATTTTAAACTCTTATCTTTCAAAATTTCTTCGCAAACTCCAACTTCACAGATGTAAAACTATGATAAATATTTACCACAGGTGCCCTCCCACCGAACTAAGTCAGAATTAGAAAAACATGAGAACCTTCATAGAGACTTTAAGAATATTTTGCAGTGGATGCTTTTTACTGTTATTTTACTGCACTCAAGAGCAGGCATCTGTGCTTTATACTCCACTGCATTTAAAAAAAGACTAAAAACAAAATACTTTTTATATGGTTTAACACCCTGCCAATAGGTTTTGAGTTTAAATCCTGACCAACTCTAAACATTGAGAAATTGATTGAAAAAAACAATCAGGACAATTCTTTATCAAAATCACCACATTTCACTTTTTAATTGTTATCAAATAATTTAACTTTTTTCTCTAAAAGTGAAAGTTTGAACACGTACTTTAACACTAAGTAGATTGTATATGTGACACTTTTATTCTGTTGTTTTTTCCTCCTGTATCCGTGCTTTATTTCACCACTGGCCATTTCAGCTTGGTCAAGATCTCCCTGACAGTATTTATCACTTCTCTTCTGATGATACGGTTCTTTACTGTGTCGCCAAAACTCTTGTTGATATTGTCGTTACACTGCAAAACGCTTTTAATGTTGTCCAGCACACTTTCTTTCCCTGCATGCAAACAAAACTAAGCTAAAGCTATTCACAAAGACAAAGACGTTCCTCCAATCGTCACTCTTCAGGGGACAGACAGAGTTGAATCTTTTACATATTTGGGTATTATATCCAGGACAGTCTCACCTTTAAAGCACATGTTTAACAGTCAGAAATGTAGACTAAAAACTAGCTTTTACGTTAGGAACAAGCTATGGTCTGTTTTTGCCTCTCTTGGATTACAGTGACCTAATTTCCATGAACGCACCAACCCAAGTTCTAAATTGTTGGCCGTTTATCCTCTCTGCGATTTATCACAAACTGTAATCCTCGGACTCACCACAGTGAACCGTCCACACGTGTCGACTGATCAGCACTGGACACTCGCAGGCGGAGACATCGGTACATGTTTATCTACAAAGGACTCATGGCTCTCTGTGCATATATTCAACAAAACACAGATGGACAATATTCTCTGCGCTCTCAGGGGTCAGTGCTACTTTCTGTGCCTAGTGTTCGCACAGAGGCATTTCAATATTGTTACGGTGTTTGACCAGGGCCCGCCTCGCCTCGCTCCCCCATTTGTTTCATCCCTGTGCCTTATCGTCCCTTGCCCTGATTGGAGGATTCGGCTCCTGCTGGTTGGGGTTAGTCCCGGTGTCGGTGTCTCCTGGGTGGTGCCTGGCTCTACGCATCCGCCAATCATCTTCTTCCACCTGCCTTACTCCACCCAATAAAAAGGCCGCCCACCTGCTGGTCGGGGCGACTCGGACACTTTTGTTCGGCTCGCCACAGCACTCGATGTATTGTACTTCTGTGTATTTTGGTGCCTGTGTGTGTTTGGCTAAATGTACGTGGCATTGTAGCCTCTAATGTGTGAGCGGCTCTTGTTTTTGCTTGTGCCCTAATTTCTGTTCCTGTAGGGTTTTTTTTGTTTTTGTTTTAAACGTTATTATTATTTACCTGCCTTTATTTTAATTAAACCACTTACACCATTTAAAACCTTGGTTGTGTTACATTCCCTTCCCCCTAGGTGATCTGGGTTTGTAACAAATATGTATCCTCAACACGGAATAATTTACAGAAGGTCTGGAAATTAAAAGAACTGATTTCTATTAGGTTAGGTCTATGGTTTGTAACTGTTATGGAATACTTTTTACGATTGTCTAAATGTATGTTTATGTGTAATGACCAATTTGTGCTGCCGTCTTGGCCCGGACTCCCTTGAAAACGAGATTAGTAATCTCAACGGGACTTTCCTGGTTAAATAAAGTAAAAATGAATCCATGAATATAAAGATTAAAAAAGAAGAGAGCAAACTTTTGGGTAAGGCTGAACGATATTGGCAAAATATCTAATTGCATTTTTTCTGACTAACGACTAGATTTGCATTTTATTAGTTGAATTCTGTTCCAAGTGCACATTTTAAACCCATCTGGGACACCAACATCTGAGAGAAAACTGAATTCTGAGCTGCTAAAATAATCCCAGAATCCTAGTATTTTAGAGCATGTTTGTGGAGGGATTGACTTCTTACAACTCCAACTTTTATGCAGAAAAAGTTGCAAAAGATTTACTTGATTGCCGTCTTTGCAAAGTGCTATTTCGATTTGATTGCGATACATCTTGCAGCCCTATACTTTTAGGTCAAATGCGTTGGTAACTCATCCTGCCATAAAGGCTTTGTAGAATGGAGAGCTGTCTGTCTCTGCCACTTCATTTGCACTTAATTTAAAAAAGCACTATTACCACTTAAATTTGCAGAAGCGCACGTTAACACTTTTGAACCAGAATCTAAGTACCTTTGAAGATCGTTTAGAAGATTTGCAAGTAATTTGTAAAACGTCTTCGTCTAAAACTTCCACTTCATAATAAACCTCTTAGGAAACTTTGATTACTTTTTACCAGCAACGTCGTCCTCGAATATCTATTGTTATCATAGACGTCCGCAGGTATGAAGGAAATTGATTGCGAGTTTATTTTTTATGCTGCATAAGAGATTAGATTAAATTAAGGGATAATTTTAAACAAATGAATACGTTGTTGTTCTCGGCAGACTGTTTCTTGTCTAGACACGGCTGTTTACATGATTTAATTCCGTCTTTTTACGAAGTTATTCTTGTTCCGATTGAATTTTAAAGGTAAATTAACTCACTTTGCCACCAGTAAAGTTACAGAGTGCAATCTAAAACTCGCTAATTGTCTAATTTACAGAGCCTTTCCTTCATTTCTGCGTAAAACCAACATTGTTTTATGCGTCCATATAACGCGAGCAAACGTCGCATTTTCTTTCTCACACTCTGTCACCTTCAGCAAACCGTTCATTTGGATTGGACCAAGTTTCAGGCTGTACTTTGCATTTTTACAGCTGTTCTCAGGAACCTCTGCCAATGTATCTAAAACGTGCTAAGTTTAAACTCACCAAGGTCCTCGTCTAGGCTCAAATCCAAAATGTCTGCTCTCGTATTCTCGGTAAACGGAGAGTGTTGGTTCGTGTGGTTGTGATTATGGTTATGGGTTGACGTTAGCTCCAATAAAGTTTCGTAGATGAAGTCCTGCTCTAGACATTTCGAACTCTTTTTGTGTTTATTGTCAACTCTGGACACTGGAGCTGAAATCCTTCAGTCGTCTGGTTGATTAAACGGGTGACAGTGTTTTAGTTGACCAAGATTTTTACTAGTTGACTAATTGTTTTATTCAAATTTTTGTGGCAAAAACAAGATGATATGGAGTGAGTTAGATTAAATTTTTGGTTTAAAGTGCAGGTTAGACCAGTAATTTCTTTAAAACACAGTTAAGATCATTACATGTAAGATTTTCCTAAAAATGCTACCAATTTTATCCCAGTTTGGCATTTCTTTAGGTTTATACTTTTATTTCCTGTTTGTAAATGATGCCATCACACTAGGAAATGTTGTAACTGTTACCAAGCAACCATGTTTTACACTGGGCCCAAACTCCTCGAATGCCACAGAAATTATTATTTGACGATAAAAATATGTGAAAACACTTTTATTTTGTTAGATTCGTGTTTAAAGAATGCAGAAAGAAATGTTTGTTGTGTGGAAACTGTGCTACACATTTTGATACAACTCCCCCTAGTGTCATTTTGGAACAATGCTCTACTTCCAACATACTTTTGAACTTTTTTTTTTTTTCCCCTCACAAACAGACACTTGATTGGTGTAAAACTTAATTAAATGTACAACAGTTGTTACCTCTAAATTCTGTTTATTCGTAGTTTTCTGTATAAATAGTTGTTTGTGGATGGGCTCTTGTGCAGTTGTGGTCTTTTGAGTGCAGTTTGGGTCAGATAAATGGAGATACTTGATAATTTTGATATACTTTTGTCTTCAGTCGACCAAGAATTTAGAATTTAGAAATCGAATCTGTAGTAAGCAAAAAACACACCGTGACATGTCTGTTATACTTAAAAATGACAGATAAAGCAGCGCATTTCAAGGCAAAGACAGGATCAATGACGAGCTCCATACCTGTGTCTCTGGAATGATAGGACCGTCCTCACGCGAGCCTCTATAAAACGTGGACAGAGGAGATGCCACAATGACTGGGTTTGGTCTGATGAAACCGCTCAGATCACAGCTGGGGATGTCATTCTCCTCCTGGGGAAACGAAACAAGAAAGAAAATGTAAAATGTTTCTACAAGACATTGATCAGAATATGGGCCACATCCTTACAGTCTCTAGCTTTCCATGGGTTTCAGAATCATGAAAAAGCAGGATTTATTACAAAATATACCCTCTTTTTAATAATTAAATATCCTCAAAATGTTGCGTCTTACAGGAGGCTGAAAACAATGAATAAAATACGGGTTGTTTGCATAAAGCCAAGTGTCCACTGCACGATTTTGTCCGTCTGCAACGTAAGATTTCTGATCGTTTGAAGACTCTTGAGTCGTAGCTCAAAATCGTGGCTCGTAGATCTTAGAGTGAGACGGGAACAAAGACCAAACTTAGAACCGTTGTATGACCAAAGATGAGCTACAATATCAAACATGTTTTTTGGAATCTTTTCCAAGCATGTCGCGCTAGCCTCCGCTAACAAATACAAATGTAATGACTTTATCGACTGATATTCACACAGATGGACTTTGGTCGTAGCTACAATTGTTGTGTGATCCATTGCACAATGTGAGTGTGTTCTGTTTAACGACTTTTAATTCATTACGTCTTGCAATATGACATCCATAAATCGAAAAAAGACGAAAAAATATAGTGCAGTGGACACCCGTCTTAAAATGTGTGTGTGTATAGCATCTCAATTATGAAGATTAGTGGTCCAAGTACTGATCCTTGCAGTGTTCCTTGACAAACTGGGGATTCATTTAAGTTTCGCCAAATAAAACAATGCCAGAAAGATGAGAACTAAATCATGAAAATGCAATTCTCCAATGTATCCACAAAAAAAAACTCTTAGGGAAGAGTTTAAGACTGTGTCAAATGCAAAACATTTTGCATTTTGATAAGGCCAGACGTTGCAAGTTTCTAGCTCTTTTGTGACTTTACACCCAACCAATCCTTTTAAGATGTTACTGAACAAAAGGAAGGTTGGAGATTGTCCAATAGTTTAGAGATTTTCTTTGCCCTGCTTTTCATACTTGCTCTGACTGCAGAAATAGTGAGAAGGTGAAGTGGGTGCAGTTGGCTATGAAGATGCACTTGTAAAGACTTCTAGAAATGATATACTGTAGATGATAATATAATGGATAGACAATACGGCAGCCATTCTGTGCTCAAACACTTAGACAAGCTGACTGAGGTATCTTAACGTCTTGATAGTGCTGAATTATTAAACAGTTGCCTTACTTTCTTCATGACCAGCGTGTCCATCACATAGAAGACATTCCAGGGCACCCACACCGTCCTGTACTGGGTTAAGAACGGCGCACGCTCAAAACTCAGGGTCAGCGAAGCTCCACCGTTGGCCAAGAGGTCGAACCTGAGCAAAACGATGAAAACAATGATTTATACAGTCAGTCACACCATGTCAAAGTGCGTGTTAATCAGCTTGAGGAACTGTGGTCCATCATTTCCATGTGTTTTGGGACTGTCCTACGGCACAAACAATACTGGACTGAGATTAACAAAGCACTCAAAAATGTTTTTGGTATCCCCATCCCACTGGAGCTCGGAGCTATATATTTGGACCTCAAAATCCCTGTCACAAACACAATAAATGGACACCTTTGGAGTGAATTCTTGATGGCAGCGAAGACATCTATTACAAAGAAATGGACGTCGTCAACAGAATCAAGGACTAGACTGACAAATGGTGTTTTCCCACTGTAGGAACCTTTTTCATTTTCTGAAACTTTTATTATTTCTAGTCCCGTTTTGAGGTTCTTTCACATGGTAGGAAGGGGGCTGGAACCACACTTTGGGAACATTTTTTTTTTTTTTTTTAGAACTTTCCAGTCAGACCCGGAGTATTTATGTTGTATATTTATTAACTTCATTCATTTTCTGACTTAGACAAACTTTTTTGATGTAAAAGAGAAATAACTTGCATACAGTCGGTCCAAAAATATAATTCTTACTTTATTTGACTACTAATTACTTTTTAACTCATCTAGAAATTGACTGGATGGTTCCTCAAACTAGGGTCTAGAGCAGTGATTCTTAACCATAGGGCCGGGGCCTAAAGTAGGGCCGCGAGCACCTCCTTGAGGGCCGCACAATCACTAAAATATAATACATTTAATATGAGATTGGGCCTCGAGTTACTTTAGACAGAAAAAGTTGGGCCTCAAGGTAAAAAAGGTTAAGAACCCCTAATCTAGAGGAAATAGGGAACGTGCGAAAACGCTCATTCAAAATATGGAAAAAAGTACGTTTGGACTCAAGTTGAATAAGAACCATTTGATAAACTTTGAACCAAACGGGACTTTTGTGGTTGTGCTGTCATTTTTCGTTCTTTTCTTGCCTTTTTTAAAAACTTTTTTAGATTTGTTGTCTGCTTTCTGGTCCTGCGTTGTGTTTTACATGTTTCAAATGAAAAATACAGCCAATCTCTCACATATTATGTTAAAACCGCTCATATATACCTTATTAGAGCTACACCCAATAGCCGTGAGCCTATTAAAATTGCACATTTGGCCTTCTGATCCGCGTGCATTGTTGACGCGTAAATTGCCTTGTTTAACTGCTTGTGTGGCCGTCGATTTCCATTCTGATTTATGTGCATATCATTACCTCTCCGTATGTCTTAGCCGTGTGTTTAGGGGCCCTTAACCTTGTGTGTGCGCGGCGAGTGGGCGTGTGTGTGTGATTGATTGTGTCCATGTGAATCCAATGCATTTTAAAAGAGTCTTTGCAGTTTGCGACACCCACACGTGCGGCGCCTGACAGAAACGACACGGCGCCGAGCATGTGTTTCCAGAAGTAGCCGTCACTTTGCTGAACTGGCTTTTGATTGAACAAATGTTGTTTTTATATGAAATATGTTAACATTTATGGTTACATCACCGTGGAGTTAGGACCAAATGGTCAGTTATTTGCCGTTTCAAGAGTGGAATGTGTCAATCTGAAGATACAGCTGGAGCGTAAGTGTTGACTGCTGTACATTCAAGGAAAAATATGATGCATTTTTTGTACATTATTAGCCTTTAAACATGCTCGAGTATCTTAAGTTTGGCATCATGTTTGAGAAAAAATGCATAAAAAAACAAAATAAACTTCTCTATCCGGTTCTGTTTGCCCTGGTCCGTACTGAGTTTAGGCGCCATCTACTGACAGCTCAGCACTTACACTAGCTTAACGTTATTACTCGAGCTAAGCTTATTACTCAAGTTAAGCTAGCAGCTACAGTGATCATGTTGAGACGGCAGAAATCCTCAGAACGAGCCTGACGATGATTTAAGGACTTAAAACAGTCGAGGGAATTCAACAGGAAGTGTTTTGACCCTCGGAAGGAGAGGATTTTCTAACCAGAATTCCTCAAAATAGTGTGCATGAAGCTAAATGCTACGTCAGGTATGTTTTTTTAATGACGGAACATTGTTAAAAGCTCAAAAAAGCCATTATAAACAAATACAGTATTAATTAATATTTCCATTGATATTAATAGGCTCTGTGCACAAGATTTCGTTTGGCTATTTATTTTTTAAATTGCTAGCTCATTGTACCACTGAGGAATTCCTGTTCAGTTATTTGCAGAGTCACACTAAAATTAATAAATACTAATAAATGCTGACAATATTTTAAAGACTTTACAAACGAGCGGCGACATTTCTGTGTTGATAAATGGAGGTGTTTGTGGGTCAATGCCAACGCTAATGCTAATTTTGAAGCATAATAAAGATTTAAAAACAAAACAAAACAAAAAACAGATATATTCTATATGTAAAAACAATCAGGCAATCTTTACTTTGCATTTTATTTGGTTGTTTCTTTATATTTTGTTTTAATAAAAGTTTTAATAAAAGAGTCCATTTTGTTATTATTGTTGTAGTGCGCATTAAAGATGCAATGGCTGTTATCGTAGTTACTAAATGAAGATGTTATTGCTTTGTTTGGAATGTTCCAGAGAGACAGGTGATGAAACCAGGCCAAGTTACAGGTCAAATCTGTGAAAAGCTGCATGTTTGTCAAGTTACAAAAACACCAAACGTGACAAAGGATTTACTAGAGGAATTTGCAATGTACAAAGTCGCAGGACTAAATTTAGCTAAATGGTGGTGTCTGTCAGGGGCAAAAAATGATGGATAAATGATGAATACATTACCAGAGCAAATAAGAAACTGTATAAACTACTCAAACTTCAAAAACATTCTCATTGGGTAAAAAAGTATGCACTCATCTACTCCCTTGTGTGTTTTTCTTGAGCTCTGATTGTTTTCACTGTTATCTTTTGTAACGTTTCAGATGCGTTGTTGTGTTTGTTGTCTAATTGAATGTTTAATGTTTATTTCTACCTTAGGACAGCAGAAAAGTTTCGTGTTTTCTAAGTCGGTGTGTTAAATGTTTGATATTTTTCTGGACGGCAGGTTCAAAACCTGTTGGTATTCGAGTCAACTCCAACTGTTGAGCGAATGAATGTTAATGAGAACTTGAACATCTCTTGGTTTGCCAGCGGGAGGTACATTTGCTCCGAGCCCTTTCTGTAATTTTATTAAAGCTGCAGAATATTAGGTGACTTGAATTCAACTAAATTCTCCACGCAGCTCAAACCGGAGATGTTTTCCTTCGCAACTTTAATGTGCAACAACTGTTAAACTTTGTATCTGACACAATCCCAATACGACGCTGCATTTAAACATGGTTCGATAACGCTTTGGCCTCAAAAGTCAAGTCTGCGCCGGTAGTCCATGCACATACGTCCAAACACATATGCAAAAGCAGTCGAGAAAAAGTGTTTCTGCTCGTCAATACTGTATGCATTACTATAAAGTTCTGACTTGTGTGAAAATGTATAGTTCACAACTGTCAAACTTACTCCCTTTTTGTATTGTTTAGAAAAACTAAAGCAATAAAGATAGAATTTCTGCTAAAACTCTTACTAAGCCATTCAGTTTGGGAAAGAAATAAGTGTTTAATCATAAGAGGGATATGTAAAGGTTAAATGAAAATCTAACACAGACTAAATGGACAAATTTAGGTTATATTACATTAAGCAATTTGTCTAATTGCTGTAATTATTGAACAATAATTCTAGTAGCTGACAAGAGAAACGACTATTTCTGTTGCACAATAAGACATGTTAAATACATTTTAACCAAATAAAGGTTAAAAATGGTGACTGACAGCTTCTAGATAGAGAATATTTAAGAATAAAGGGTATTATTGTGAATTATTACTGTTATATAGTCATTTTGATTTAAAGTGCCCATGACTGGTTGGACGACTCATTTAATTAAAAAGCGGTTAATATACATTCATGTCACATTCTGCTATAATTCTTTACCCAGTTTAGACATTTTTTTAGGTTTTTAATTTTAGTTCCTGGTTTTTAATGATGACATCACACTGGGAAATTACCAAGCAACCATCTGTACACTGGGCAAAAAACATTTTTTTAAATGTGGCAAATAAAAATATCTGTGAACACCTTTATTTAGCTGAATTAACACTTAAAAGGTTGAAAATGTAATTTATTTTGTGTAAATTATACTATGACCTTTGAGTGTGACGTCATCAGTTTGTTTACTTCTTGTAGTTTAACAGATTTTTCTCCACACACAGCAACCTGATTAGTGTAAAGCTATAATTTATATTTACATCAAGTATTAATACACCAAATCAAATCAAAATGAGAAAAAAACACTTTAAAAACGCCACTGTCTTTGTCATAAAAGCTCTTTTCGTGTGCGTTTTACGGTCTGTACACTCCAGATAACAATTTCCCACACGACTACAGTTGTTTTTTTAATAGTCGTGATTAGTCGAATAATTATTGCAGCCCGAGTAGTAACACTGAAGCAGAGACACCCCACTCACATGCCGTCCTTGCGCGTGACGGTGTATCCATGTTCCGGATAGTGTACGAAGGTCACATTGACTCCGATGAGCGGCGTCCCGTCAGCGGTGAGCACCTGGCCCCGGATTATCGACACCAAACTGTGGAGAGGGAACAGAATCAGAATCAGGAGAACGTACAGGATTAACGGCATCGCAATGTTTGTTCCATGTTTGGTCACTTTAGATAAATAAATGTGTTAAGTGATTATTTGTCTGTCGCCCCCTGCTGACAATGATGGATGGATGGTTTGAAATAGAAATCCAAATATAAGTCCAACTTTATTTGAATAGCATTACAAAGTTCTGTAATAGCGATGTAAAAGGAACATTAAATTCAAAAAGTGAGCAGAAGTACATTCAAATATAAACACAGCCAGGAGAATTGACAAAAAGACTGAAATATGAACTGCCAAACTAGTAAGAATCACATATTGTAGAATGTTCTTGTTGCGTTTTGTCACATTTTTGTCACTTTTAGTATCGTTTTTGTCACTTCCAGTCATGTGTATCTCACTTTGGTATTATTTTTGTCACTTTTAGTATTGTTTTGTCATTTCTAGTCGCGTTTATGTCACTTTTGGTAACGTTTGTCACTTTTACTATTGTTTTTGTCACTTCCAGTCATATATATCTCACTTTTGGTAATGTTTTTGTCACTTTTAGTATTGTTTTTGTCACTTTCACTTGTGTTTTTGTGACTTTTAGTATGGGATTTGTCACTTCTAGTCGCGTTTGTCATTTATGGTAGTGTTTTTGTCACTTTAGTATAGTTTTTGTCACTTTCACTCGTGTTTTTGTCACATTTTAGTTACTTAAGTTTTTGCAGCGTCTAATTGAGGTTTTGACACTTTCTAGTGGTGTTTGCGTTGCTTTTACTGGCATTTGTGATGCTTTTTGTCACGTTTTTTATACTCAGTATAATTTTTGTGATTTTGTAGCTTCTAGATGTGGTTTTGGTGCTTTAAGTGGCGTGTGTGCTGTTTAATGTCATGTTTTTGTAGTTTCTAGTTGTGGTTTTGACACTATTAGTGACGTTTGTGATGCTTATAGTCAGTTGTGCTTTTGTCACTTAGTTGCATTTTTGTCTCTTTTAGTTGTGTCTGTGTTGCTTTTAGTTGCATTTTTGTCACTTTAAGTCTTATTTTTGTTGATTTTAATCACTTTTGGTTGCATTTAGTTGCTTTTTAGTCAGGTATTTGTCGCTGTTAGTAACATTTTTTATGCTTTTTGACATTTTCAGTGAAGTTTTGTCGCTTTTGTTGCATTTTTGTCATGAACATGTTTCAACAAATCTAAATTACAGGGTTACCAGTTTTCATGCAGAATAAAACTGAACATTTTGTTGTTTGTTGAGGAAATTTTTGCTCTTTCCAAATCACATCCATTCGAATTGCAATTGATCACCCGCACTTCTTCACATTTCTGCTTGTCGATGTTTCCTGTCCGTTCGCTTCCTCCACCTCCGTCAGCGCTGAAGAACCGTATCTCATTTGCATCACGTTTCCTTTCTCTCATTGTGAGCGCGAGAGCGGCGATGCTTGACTCGAACTAAAAACATTTGAGCCGAGCCGTGGGAGCAGAGTAATGGGACAGCGATATTACCACACGGGCCGCAGCGGCACATCTCTCTCATTTACATATGTGTGCGCGCCGCCGGCTTCATCAGACACATTCGAGTGAACTGGAGGAGATAATGACTGGAAATAGCTGGCCGGGTGAGGACGAGGTGGGCTGGAGAGCTTCTCGACTCATTCTTCAACCTGCCACGGACGCCCAGGGTTTTTCTGCCCGTGTGAGACCTTTGATGTGACTCCTGATGGATTATTATTCGCTGTTTTAACGGGAGATTCGTGTACTCGTGTATCATCCTGACGTTATGCTGTATTTAGAGAACACTGACTACTGTAGTTTGTTTTCATGTGGAAACAACAAACTGTCCAATCTGCTCCTAAAGGTGTTTTATTATTTCATTTAATCCACTTCATTTATAGATTTCTCTGTGTCATAAAGACAGACACATAAAGATAAGCCTGAAAGGAATAATATTATGCATTTTTCACATTGTTAATAGTATTTAAACATGCTGTTGAGTACATATAATTTGCCATCGCATGTTTTGAAAAATTATAGGATTTATCAGCCTGTGTGAAATGACACTTACTGAGTACATCCAGCCAGTAGAAGGCGCCTAGTGCTTACACAATTTAGTGAAGTTATCAGTCAACAAACGCTATGATGCGGGTTATTCTCGGATAAGTGACGTATGAAATCTGAAAATATGTTACAGATCGAGGAAGTTCAGCAGGAAGTGTTTTTGACGGGGAGAGGATTTTCAAACAAATATTCCTCAAAAGAGCATGAATGCAACTGAATGCTACTTCAGGTGTGTTTTTGATGACGGAACATGGTTTAAAACTCAAAAAAGTCACTGCAGCAGAATATGTGTCCTTTAAAGTAGCTCCTACACCAAACAACAACAACAACAACAACAACAACAACAACAACAACAACTACAGTCTTGTACTGGACAGGATTCTGATGGAAGGATTCTGTATTATAGATTTATTAGTGTTTCATAAAAGTACAGTTTATGGTGAAGATATCTGTAAATTAATTGAAAAACTATTCAACATTTCTGTACGTATTGTCCAGTAAAACCTTCATCAAAAATGCTAAATGTTTGTCATAATCTCCAACATAAACCAATAATGTGAAATACAACAGTAAGTGTGTTTAAAGCAGGCTCTGATGTCATGTGTCCCAGTGGTTTGCATTTTCCAAAACCGTATTGATTTTTCTCACTTTTTGATTATTTGATTATGAAGCTAGTCCTTTTTTTCCCCATTGAACTCCACACTCAATTTATTTGAGTTCGATTGTTGCTAAATCGATTCTAGCACAATAAAAATACTACTCCATTCCTCATTCATCAAATCCTACTACATTTTCATTAATTATACATAGGACAAAAGAGCTAAACTTTTTATTTTCCACAATTTTTTAAATCCGAGATATCC
Organism: Rhinogobius similis; assembly: GCA_019453435.1. Taxonomy (NCBI): domain Eukaryota; kingdom Metazoa; phylum Chordata; class Actinopteri; order Gobiiformes; family Gobiidae; genus Rhinogobius; species Rhinogobius similis. The sequence goes on along the minus strand of CM033622.1, from coordinate 28,373,065 downwards.
GTTTTGGCAAATAAACTCTTCACATTCATAAGACCTTGTTGCTGCGGTCAGTAAAATGTTGTGATTCACTTGAAAGGTTTGTTGCTAATTTCGAAATGACTGAATCTCAGCACTCGAACTGAAGCGCGGCACATGATCAAAAGACTTTTTAGATTTCTTCTGATCTCATTCAAAAACCATTAACCACTCGAGGAGTTGTGAGTAAATATTCTTACAGCAAATGAGATTAAACCCACATTAGACAAACACAGATAAAGATCTCAATATGACATTTAGATATTACAGAGACAAATCGATGTACACAACTTTGGCAACAGTTTAAAAGTGCATATTGTGTTATTGAGGCATTTTAGCTGCTCATTCTGCGTTCATTGGTCGATTGAATGTTGTGATGTCGCCTGAACACAACTCGTCCTTACTCATGTACTATTATAATGCTAGAGTTGTATTCTTAAGGACAAACCTACTGTTTACTAGTAGAATGTTGTAGTTGTCATAAAAAAAAAAAATTAAAAATGCATATGGCTCAAATAGTCTTATTTTAAGTGTATTTTAGTAAATTTATTCAAAATTAACTAGACATAAATAGAAAACATTAACTTAGTATTGAGTAAAAAAGCATGTAATGATCAGTTATTAATTTTAAGTTGTGTGTACTATGGTTTCTTATTGAAAGACATTAAGTTAACTTGAATGTTTAGGGTGTTTGTTTACTCAGTTTTTAAAATAAAATCGTTAGTATAATCAATTAAATCAAAATCTTTGACTTGTCCTAACTGCTTTCTACCTGTGGCCCATTGAGGCAACTGTTGTTGTGATATTGGGCGCTACAAAAATAAACTGAATCAAATAGAATAGAATATAAGCAAAGGGGAAACAATGTCAATTACATTTTTACCATTGTTTTCAGTCTTGAGTTGTCAGATTCTAAAAAGTGCAGATGCCTCTTTCTCAGACGGAGACAGGACCCATGTTCTGTACCAATTGTATAATAATGTCTGTTTTTTGTAATTTGTAAAGCACATTGTAAGCACAACAAATAAATAAAACATAAAAAAACAAGTGCAAATCAAACATTACCAGATAAGTTCAACCAACTGCTTTTGTGAATAAAATGTTTTCATATTGGTGCTGAGGCATTTTATGGGATTTGTGTAAGAAATATCCAAAAGGAAACTTCAAATAGCTCATTTTTACCATCTTAACATCTGCAGATAACTTTAACAAACCCCAGTCAAACACACAAACTGCAGCATCATCAATTAGACTTTCTTGAATTTTATCACGAGACCACAATGTCCTCCACTTCCTGCGACATGACCACACAATGTCACTTTGCTGCGGGGCGGATCTGACATAAGCCTTTAATATCTCTATTGATTTTAGCACATGAATTACTTACATTATAACGAGCAAATTAATTTCCAGGTAACCGTGAACCCTCCAGCAGCAAACTCATAAAAGCTAACAGTAATTAACTTGTATCATTCAGAGCCAAATCCACGGAGGACAAAAACTGAATGTGGTCAAGGATCCGAGTCTAAAACTGAGAACAGCAAACACTTCAATAATGGAAAAACCTAAAAATAAATAAATAAGTAAAAACAAACTATGAATTGGACTGGTCTCAATATATATTTTGCGGTCTTTAGTGGCGAGAGAAAATGGTAGCATAAATTGCTGGTGAAAAAGAAATACATTACAGTCATCCACACTAAAAATGCTATATTTATTTACTTAAAGGACACAAAATATGCAAAACTAAGTCTTTTTGAAGCTTTTAACCATAATATTTTATTATCCCGTCATCCAAGACATATCTGGAGTTGTTTTTTGCTTCATTCATGCATGTTTAATCAATCATCGTCATCTCAGAGTACTCAGAAAGTACTCAGTTTCAATTTTCCCCAAATCGTTTTGTCACAGGTAAAAATCCAAACATTGTCTGCCCAGTTTTTAAGTTCATAAACCATCAGCGGACTCGTTCTGAGGTCAAACTGTGTTCAAAACAAACGTACGGCTCTGTTACCATAGCATTCACGTTGCCTAAGGGCTTTATTTATGTGTTTGTTTCATTGATCATTCTCACTGCTGACCGGCAGTGTAGTTTGTATGTTGTGTTTTCAAAATGTAGACATTATTTTAAGTTAGAAAATGTGAAATACTAATGCCAATCTGACCAAAAGCACGTTTAAAAGCCAATTAAAGGTGCTGTACCTGATTTTTACTGTTTTGAAACATTAACCCAATTTTTAGCAACGCAATAAAGTAAAATCTGTGTTGCCCCAGTGCAGATATATTGTAAAAGCATTCTATTCGGATGAAAATGAGACCACAGCACTTTCTCTACATCTATTAATAGTGTTCTATTCTACGAGAAGCAGAAAGTGTGTTGTTAACACGCTAATGTTTGTTAGCTTTACACGGGACTCATGAAAAGTGCTTATAACCTCATTAGGGTGATTATTTAGGATGCTGAGATTGCATTAGGAAAGTGAGCGATACATGTGACTGATGTAAAGCCAAAATAGTTCTGTTTTTCACGTTTCAAAACAGTAAAAATCAAGTACAAACCCTTTAAAACCATGATAATTAATATAACCTATAACTTTAAATCGATTAATTATGTCCGTAACACTTTAAAATAAGGTTCCTAAACTGTTTATAAGGCGACAATCAGCACTAGCTTTTTGTTTATAAGCACTTAGACAATTACTAACATTTGTAGATGGTTTATAATAACAACAGAAATGTTAATAATAGATTAAACAAAAACATATATATGTAGATAAACCACATACTAAATGTTTGCAAGTATTATTAAACGGTTGTCAGTAATAATGTGATAAATGCTGACACATGGCTTGTAAGTGCTTATAAGCTGATAACAAGTGCTTACTACTGCATTATAAATAGTTTAAGAAACCTTATTTTAAAGCATTATCATTGTGTTTTTGTTACACAGCTTAAGATTTTAGATAAATTACATATTTTGAGTAATTTATAAACATTTAGAAGGAATAAAGTCAACATGTTCAGTTAGGTATTCTTTCGTTTTTTTGCTGTGACGTGTATTATATATCGACTGGCTTTGGCACATTGCAAGGATTACACTTTGCGACGTATTTTCCGACCACAGCGGCCTCAGAAGCACATGCTAAGCTATTTCTCCTCAATGTATTTTAAACTCCGCCGCGCTCTCCTGCCATGAATGAACGCTCTGTGCACTTTTGGTACGTCGGGGCGGTTGGGTCGTTCTGGACGGAGCTGAAAGAGAGTAGGAGGTGGTCGTCGGAGGCATAAAAAATAATAATATGAGCACTATTATAACGGCGGGCTCAAAGCAATTTCGCTGTATTAATTTTTTAGAAGCTGCCGTGGGCGAGTCTGGAACCACAAACACCTCCTGTCATTGTGCTGCGGATTGATGTAAATTGATATTGATTAAAAATACAATCAAGCTTTCACACATCATTTCGTTGAGGCAACTTTTTTCCAAATTTTGCGCAGATGTTTTCTTATCCTCTGGCCTCTGTCTTCCAGGGGTCGTCATGGCGACTTAAAGGACACATATTATGCATTATTTGTGCTGTTATTGGCGTTTGAATGCATTTACTTTGGCATTTCATGTTTTAGAACTTAAAATAATGCATTATTGAAAAGCACAAATTACTTTTTCTCAGTCAGGCGTTCCTTTATCAGGATTTGTGTTAGTACTTCATCTACTGGTAGCAGATGGAATTACCATGGTGAAAGAAACAAAAGATAGCTTGCCCCGTGGCTAATGTGAGCACATAATCCATTTTTTACGACTAAATAACATAAAAACAACCTATTTTGTCTGAAAAACGAACTATGAAAAAGTTCATGAGAGCACGCATTTGTAATGAATGCAGAAATGATCAGAATGAGTCTGACGATGATTTACAGAGTTAAAAACACCTCAGAAGATCTCGAAGCTCTACCTTTGACGTGAAAATTTCTACATAACTAATAAACTGAGTGGAGAAAGAAACTTGTAAAACAAAATTCCTCAAACTAGCGTGAATACAGCTAAATGCAACGTCAGTTAAGTCTTTGATGAGGGAATAATGTTATAATAATGTAAGACAAGACTCCAAATCCAAATCCAAACTCTTACTCTTCTCTTTTGCAACATCAGAGAATCTTTCAGGTCTTCTTCATGTTTCCCACGTGAAACTCTAACCTCCCATATAATCATTATCCCAAAAAACTGGAAACTTTCTTCAAAACTGTAACAAGTCAATGCATTCACTGTTTCTACGTGTCCCTAAGATTCTCATGCGGTCTGTTTTATATGAAGGAGAAAAAAAAAACACCTAACATTAGCTTTTGATATTTCCATTTTCGTTTGTGCCTTCAGTTCTATATCAAATCTTGTTCCGTTTTGTTCCATGGGTTTTGTTTCATGTTTGAAATGACCACGAACATATCCGCAACTTTATTTTATTGCAAACCCACAAGAGAGCAGTGTAAACATGTTCAGCGCAGCGTCACTCAGTTTATGTTCAAGGATTCAAGGCCAAAAGCCGACTAAAAAGTGCAAAAATCAGCAAATATCTCTCATTCTACATTGACTATTTTAATATTTGTCGATTTCAATGTCCATCTACGCATTTCATTATCAAGTAAATATATATAATACTACATTTTATAATCAGTGTCCTCATTTTCACTTCCAAAAACAAGAACACTTTTGTTGTTATAAATTAGTATTGATCCAGACAAACAAATGCAGCCTCTTTTGCTAATTGCTCCCCAATAATTTCAGCGATTAAGTGCACTTTTTCCATTAGTTAAATCCAAATACTTTTTAAAACAGCACAATCGATACACAAAAAAACACTTTGAAAACCCTCTCCGCGGCCGAAATTGTGCTGCGCGTCTCAGAAAACATTTTTGTTACGAGGTTGCGCCCTCTGCTCTTTATGCAACATTCAGGCGCGCATCAAAAAGTCGGACAAAAGCAAAGCAAATAGCTGAGCTGAATCGCAATCATGTTTTTCCAGTGGCCCGGCCTTCAATCCTGCGCTTATCATAGTTATTGAATGTTGAGTTGAAGGAGAGATGGATTTTTCTGCACGCCATCAGCCAGCTCTACGTTATTTGTTTATTTATTACGAGTCAAATTCGTCCAGACGCAAGATGAGTTGTCGGACTCGCAGCGACGGTAAATAACATTGAGGTTGTACTCGAGAGTGACCCAGCGACGCCGTGAAATTATGAGCTGAAACAAAGAAATGACAGACAGGAAGAAAGGCACAGGCTCAGCTCTGATTGAGTCACTCTGAGAAATAAAAGCTGTTTTTAAAGGACACACATTCTGCTACAGTGATGTTTTGAGCTTTAAACCATGTTTTAACAATGTTCTGTCATCAAAAACACACCTGGAGTAGCATTCAGTTGCATTCCCACTGTTTTGAGGAATGTTTATTAGAAAATCCTCTCCCTCCAAGCGTCAAACACACTTCCTGCAAACTCCTTCTATCCGGGACATTTATTCAGATCATCTACGTCACTTAACAGAGCGTCTTTTGCTGTTTTTAGTCTTTCAATCATCGCTAAACTTGTTTGGAGCATTTCTGCCTCTAAATACGATAACTGCTGCAGCAAATCTGCCTTTTCAGTGCTAACTTCACTAGATTGTATATTGCGCTGGTGTCATCTGCTGGCTGGATGTTCTCAGTAAGTGTCATTTCACAGTGACTGATAACACAGGTCATGGAATGAGTAAGATACTTTTTTTTTTTTTTTTTTAAACATGAGATGGCAAATTTAAGGCACTCAAGAGCATGTTATACGATATGTAACGATATGAAAAATGCTGAATATTTTTCTTTGAAGCAAACAAAGCCTCCAAAGCAAAACTACTATGTGCCGTAAAGCAGAGAGTATAAAGTATAATTCAACATTCTGGTCTTGAGTCTTTATATTGTATTTGTGCCCTTATTTTATCTTATTTTAGCATAGTCTATACTCCTTGCATTACTATTGTTATTATACATTGTACCGCCAAAGCAGGTTCCCAGTTCCTAGTTTACTTATTTTGATCACTGTGGCAATAAAAAACATTCTGAACATATGGCTACATAATTGGACTGTAGTTACCAAAAAATGTTAGATTATTCAAAGATTTAACATGTAACTCTTCTGGTCAGTCAGTCACCTACTTATCCACATAAAGATGTCACTGCTGGAATTGTAAAATGACACATCATATGCATTTTTGTACAATTACTGGCCTGTAAAAATTTTCTCAGGACACATATTATGCAAAATGTACTTTTTTGAGTTTTAAATCATGTTCTAACATTGTTCCGTCATTAAAAACAAACCTGGAGGTGCTTCATTCACGCTATTTTGATGAATCCTGGTTAGAAAATACTCTCCCTGTTCAACCTCTTCCTTGAATCTTCTTTTCTGTTTTTCAGTCCATAAATCATTGTCTGACTCGCTCAGAGTATTTCTGTCTCTAATGTTTAGTCCACGACTAGATCCGTGCATTTGTGTCGGTCTCATTTAAATGTGATGCTTCCGTACCTTCTGTTGAACGGGTTGTCCGCCGTGATGACGTGAGTGGACTCTGCACCCACCAGGAAGTGGATCCTCTGGTAGAAAGATCTGGCAGCCTGGTGCAAATAAAGAAGGTTTTTATCTTGTTTTAGAAAAGTGTAACAAATCGAATCAATGCCAAATAAAATTGTGATTGAGGTTGTATGTTTAAAAAAAATTAAGGCAATATTTGGTTGTATTTTGTTGGGATGATCAGACAAATATTCCCACAGGAAAAAGTAAATAAAAACACAATCTGACAAATCATAAAGATGTACCATTACAATAATGAGAAAAAAGGGTTGTTATTCAGTAAAGGTTCTGCAGAGACATTCTTTTAATCAGAAAATGCTTAACATTCTGACTTGAGAGGCTGAATTTTAAGCAGCACAAAGTGATAAAATGTGTTTCTTTGGTTTTCTTTGGTCTAATTTTTGACTGTGGAGTTTTTGTTTCGCTCAAATTAACTTTAAATGGTAAAAAGTAGTTTGCTAACAGCAGTGGGAGATTTAGGACACTTCACTCGACTTACAATAATTAATTTTCTCATCACTTCGAGTCAGAAACATGTTTAAGGACAGAAATGTAATGAGTTCAACTGTGTGTGATCCAAAGGTCTGTGTCAGTGATCAATGTGAGTGAAGCTGCAGTGTTCCTGTTGTTTATCTGATTTTCTACAACTGTTTACTTCATTTACAAACTAAATATTTATCAGAGTTGAAGACTTTTATATTTGTTACAGGACTTTAGCAGCTCTTTCCCATTATAGTTGTGTTTTGAGCTTTTACTGGAGAAAATGTCATCACTCACCACTGACTCTCACGTGTTTTTTCCACTCTGATAAAATTCTGAAAACACCTGCATAACCTCTATTGCTTTGCCTGGAATGCCATAGTGTGGAACATATGGGCAAAGAAACAGCATCCCCATGGAGACAAGCAGTTAGCAGACGCCCACACAAAAAAAATTACATAGTGCAACTTTATTTTTGATCTTATTCTAGTTATAATAAAGACCAAAAACACTCTATAACTTCGCAGGAGAGGCCTAACTTTGTCCTGTTTGCAAAATAGTTTTAAGTTTCAACTTGTTTCAATTAATATCTGGTTTCGATAGTAGTTTTTCTATGGATTTGTGCAGTATTTCTCCATTGTGTGAGTACCTGCTGAGGCGTGAGAGCCGCTGGAGACTGGCTGAGCACCTCGGCCGGATCCGGAGAGCCTTTACAGAACTGCTGAGTCTGACACGACGGCTGCAGGCAACAGTCCGGATCCATGCAGTCCGCCAAACCGTCTGAAACACGCCATCGAACACATCAGCACTTTGAATAGGACTGACTTAAAAGTGCACATTTCACTGAAACACAGTGAACAAGATTATGTTTAAGATTTGACTAAACATTTTGCCTGTTTGCCCACAGTTTTTGTGAAGTTTATAATGTTCCTTCCTGGTTGGACCACTGTAACCTAGCAACGATAATGTAAACAAGGGCCATAATCCATTTAAATTGCACGATAGTTATGAACTGACAAAAAACAATCCCTGTTAAGAGTGTGGTTTCTGAAGATGTTAGTCGGTGTGTCAATCAGTAGAAGAAGACTCGTGGACGCTAACTTCTGAATATTAAAGGAAGTTTATTACAGAGAGCAGCATCACATACAGACAGTCGACGTTGCCTGGGAGTCCCACTGTAGCCAAATCAAGGATAGCCTCGATTCTTTATATTCACCTTATTCCGGAATTTGCCATACACGCCGCTGTCTTGTTTCTGTTGTATTAGTAAACTAATACATGGAGCAGACGAACTCAACAGAAAATAAGTTCTACACGGACTAAAAAGCCGTTTTCAGTCGCCCAGGAAATCAGTGCGTTATTGACTTGTTGTTGCTCGTGTTCATTAAACATTTTACACAAATCAACCTACTTTATGTAAAATTTTAGCAGCGAGACTTTTCCCTCGTTCGTCATTAGCTTTAACGGAGTTCTCGTCAAACGGAAGTGCGTTTACAACAAAAGTGTGTATCTGGCAAAAAGTGGGCGGGGCAGAATAAGGTGAATATGGTAGAACAGCTACTCCTTCAAAGGAGACAAACCCGCTTTTCAGAAAATCCACTCCGAAATGTTTCTTTATTGCCCCTCATAACAATTCCCAAACCTGCAGACTCTTTGTTTATGGTCAACCAACCTAATTTTGGTTTGTGATTACCCCTGTCCCCTTTTGGCTCCACAGCCTAGAGGTAACTGAATAAACACTTATCTCTCACAGCTGTCTCTCACAGAAGATACTTCAAGAGCTTTATTTGGTTGAATGATCATTTAAACAGTCAGAATGGTCCCTGTTTTTTCAGTGGTGCGTCGTCGCATGTTGATGACATCACAGAGGGATTCTGTTTTGGAACTTAACACTATAAACGTTTGTATGTCAAAAATGTAACTAAACACAAATGTGGATTAAACGGACTCCAAATTCAACAAATATTCCACGTTTTACTTGAAGCAGCTCATGAACCACAGTTTGAGAACCACTGGTGCATTGTATTTTTTGTTTGTTTATAAAGTAAGTGCACCAAACAACATTTAATCTGTGTACTTTAACTGAAAAATGTACAATACTGCACAACAAAAAAACAAATGTATACCCTAGTTTAAAAGGATTTTTGTGATGCAGAATATTTCACTGGTTTCAAGATATTTGTGACGGATCATTCGATAATCAGAAAATCTATTGTAAATACATTTATTTTAACCCAATGGCAGCTAATTTGGCTTTAAGTTAGAGGTAATGTATTTAAACAAGTCAGAAACTGTTTGAAAGTAAAATAATCTACTTCCATAAAATAAACATTTAACTAATCTTAACTGTCCCAAATGTCTAAAATTAGGATTAATATCCTGAAATCATTTTAACTCCACTGGACATTTATTTTTCTTTTATAAATACGATATTGTTGAGTTGAGTAAGTGCTAGAATTAAGTAATATGTGTCATAATTTAAACTTAAATAATGATTAATTTTAAGATATCTTAAAACAAGGTTTGCCAATAGAACTTTTCTTATATTATTTTTTTTTGCTCATTTGAAGTAAAAAAATGCTTGTGTTTTTCTTTTTTTAAGTAAAGCAAGACATTTCACGCTTGTTCCGTTGGCAAATCTTATTTTAAAACAGTCAAAGTTTACTCAAATCAAGATAAATACAACTTAATTCAATCACTTATTCACTTAATATCCGATTTCATTGTGATTATTTTTCCACAGTACAAATACTTCCACATCTTCAAAACCACATTCTGTCACCATCCAGCCGTGGAAAAAGCCTGATTTATGGATAATAATCGTCGAAACCCGAGCTGGTCCGGCCAAGAGAGAAAGACGGAGGGATATCGGGAAAAAAGAGAGAAATAAAGCGAGACAAAGGGATGAGGGCGGGATCAAAACGGGAGGAGATGGAGAAGCAACAGAGGGCTTAGGGACCAATGAAGGATAAAGTGGGATTAGGAATAATTATAGATGCAGGAGGGACAGTGCGGAGACGAGGAGGAGAGCCAGACAAGATACCGGGGAATCAGAGGAGATTTAGAGCCACGACTGGACATCAGACGCACAATGGGACAGAAAACAGACGACGGAACAAAGGCGGGGTTTACCGTGAGCGAGAACAAGCCGTGACGAATGAGGACAACGCAAAGAAGTACGGCTTTGAAGACGGACTGGGCAGATTCTGGCACAGTTTGACAATAAGTAGTGTATTTTATCTTGATTTGAGTAAACTTTGACTGTTTTGAAATACGATTTGTCAATGGAACAAGTGTAAAATGTCTTGGTTTACTTCAAATAAGACAAACACGTGCGTTTACTCACTTGAAATTATCAAAAAATACTTCTTGGTCCCATTATTTATTGATTCATTTATTATAAAGTGTTATCTGGTACTTTTACATTTTGTTGCACAGTACTTGAGTAATGACAAAGTTGAATCTACTCTAATCTCTTTTAAGATAGTGAAATTTAATAAAATTTAGATAAATATTACTTCATTCAATCACTTATTCATACATCATCCTGTGTCAGATTGTGTTTTTTCCGGTGTAAACAAAATAAGGGACTTTGAAATATATGCAATTTTGCTCAGAAAGTGTAAAAACATTAAAGTTATCATAAAACATCTTCTCTTTGGGTTGACTTTGTGCACAAATTAAACTTGCCTTGCCTAAAGTTTGCTCATGAACATTTCAAAAGTCAATGTTACTGCCTTATCAAACTAACTGAGACTTGTTTTCTACATTTCAAAGTGGAATCCCGCCTTCAACACATTAAAGTCTATGTGAAAGGTTTAGATAAAATCAACTACTTTTTTATGCTTTATACATTCATTCAACAAAAAATGGTGTTCGTGTGTATTTTTATTTGTAAAATTGAAAAAAATCTAGACATTCGACGAGTTTTGGCCCAACGTACCGTGTGGTTGCTATGGTAATTTCCAACAACAAGGAAGTGAAACAAAACAAAAGAAAACTGCTAAACCGAGATAACATTTACAAAGTATTCAAGCCAAATCTGAAATATATTTATCTGCACTACATTTAAGTGAAACGTGTAGTCTAACCTGTCATATAGACTTTAAGCATTTACGGCAAGAAGTAAAAAAGAAAGGACGCACAGACGAGACGATGAAAAGAGACGGATGGAGCGATAGACGGAGGAATGCAGGCTAATAAAATCTGCTCTGCCATTCGTCTCTGTTAGTTTCTAAAAGCCAATTGTACATCTGGAGAGCAGCCACAGGAGACACACACTTTGGTTCTTTCTTTTGCTTTTTTATGATCGACTGACTGCACCTTTGTACGCCTCGGCCTTCGCTGAGCCCCACCGCGGGTCGCTGCGCAAATTACGCCAAATTATCGACAAATTGTGCAACAGTGAAAATCAGCGCAGGGGTTTTGGAGCGCAGGGGGGATTTTTCTCTTATGTCGTAATCGTTTTCGTGTCAGAGAAATGGCAGAAATGCGAGGTTACAGAGGAGGGAACAATAAATCATTTGTATGTCCAATAATCATAGCCGCTTGTAATACTTCTGTAGCGTTTTATTATCTCTCTACGCTTTTTTCTGTCTTAATTCTACTAAAGTATAAGCCATTGAGTTAGATTTAAGTCTATTTTACAAGTTTTTTGATTTCGATTGTTTGCGTTGTTTTATTTTCCTGTTGATCTTAAACTGTTCGTTGCAACACTGGAATTTCCCTCAATGTGGGACAAAAAAAAGGTTTTCAATTAAGAAATATTTGGCTTTAGATTGGCTTAAAATTACAGTCTTTGTATTGAAAGAAAAGTAAATTATGAGGTCTGTTAATAGTAAAATTAATAGAAAAATAAACAGATGTATTTTCCCCTTCCAATATGTTTTGTTCTCTAACTCTGATTGTGTTTTTGTAGTCGACAAGTCAAAGTCATTATTTCTTTCATAATAATCTTTTCTTTAATAATCCTTTTAAAGAAGTTATCAACCAAATAAAGGTTGAAATGTGAAAAAAATGTGAGAATAAATTGTTTTATTGCTGAAAATCTGAAATTGTTTATTACTTCTTGACAGTTTTCTGTAATAATGGCACTGTCTTTGTTAGAAAAGGGTCTGTTCGTATGTGTTTCAGAGTCTGTATACTTCAGATAACTTTTAAGATTCTCAAAAGATAGAATAAGATGAGATAAGACTAACTTTATTTGTCCCAAAGTGGAGAAATCCAAGTGTTGTAATACCCAAATCAAGAACAGCAGGAATAGAAAATGCAATCAGAAAATAACAAGATAAATAAGTTTGAAGATAGAACAGAACATACAATAAAGATAAGACAAAAACTCTTATAATAGCGGGGCAAAGTGATTATTTTTATCGTTGACTAGTCATGATTAGTCGATTAATTTGTTGAAGTACTTGCAACTTTGTGCGCAAGAAAAATGTACAAATTAACAAACTATTCATCTATCGTTATCCATCGACAGCACTGGACATTTTATTATCAAATCGTACATTTCATTGCATATTTCTGATCTTGGGAATGATGTTATTCAAGCTTTATTCCAGATGAGAATGGATAAAAATCTTGCGAGACCTTAAACCGAACAAAAGCCCGAATGACACGACGAGAATGACAAAACTAACTGTACAAAAGGTTGAATTCTGTCTCGGCGCCGTATCCATTATGTAGGCCCTGTACTGGACTGTATACGTTCCCCGCTCCATTCACATGGACGCTGGTATTTCAGAGTCATCAAAGCTTCAAAGAGTCGTTTGAACTTGGGCGTATACAGTTCATACGCGTCGCCACATCAAGGTGCAACGCTCAATCTTAAAAGTCACAGGCCATCACGTGTGCAGAGGAGGAAATCAATCTGCCGACGCTACGGGCTACGAGCGCCAGAGCAAACACCAACGCCGCTGTTTCAGCGGCGGTTTATGTTGTAGAATATGGTTATGTCATCATTTTAGAAGGAATAACAGTGAATATATGAAGTAATAAAAAACACTGCAGATTTTCCGTTGGATATTTATCGACCCTTTAAAAGTTTGTAAATGAAAACAGTCTAAATACAGAATGGAAGCAAAAGTGAAGTGCAACATAATGTGATTTCACTGGAGAAACTGGGATTTAACCTCAGAATGTCACAAAATATGAAAAATTGAGAGGATTTTGGAAAAGTAAAAGCCTCAGACACATGTGAGTGACATCAGAGCTGCTTTAAACACATGTATTTATTTATTATGTTTTAGGAAGTTATGATAAACTCTTGCATTTTTGATGAAGGAACAATCTAGTTTTACTGGAAAAATACTCACAGAAATGTTGAGCACACAATAACTTTATCTAGAGATATATTAGATACTATTCGATAAATTAGATTCTTTTAAAGCTAAAATACAATCTTAAGGCTAGAAAATTGTATTTTGTCCATCGTTTGTTATAGAAAAGCAAACTAAGTGACATTTCTACAACCAAATGTGTTGCTTTTTTCCCAACACAAACACTTAAACCAGTAAAATTTAGATCTAATGTGAGAGAATCATTGATCAAGATGTACAATCAACTTAATTTTGCCTCCAGTCGCCTCCATTCTGGAATTCACACATCACATTTTAAAGGGTCATTCATTCATTCATTCATTCATTTTCTACCGCTTGTTCCCGTTGGGGGTCGCGGGTGACTGGAGCCTGTCCCACGATCTCCTTACTGGGAGACAGGTCTGCTCTAACCGCTCTGCGACCGTGCACCTCATTTTAAAGGGTCTATTTGTAAAATGGCTCGCTCATTGTGCTACTCAGTACTTCCTGTCCAGTTCTATCCTCTAGCGACACTCCTGTGTTGATAAATGGAGGTGTTTGTGGGTCGATGCTAACGCTAATGCTAATTTTGAAGCATAATAAAGATTTAAAAAATAAAACAAAACACAGAAGTATCTAAAAACAATCAGGTAGTCTTTACTTTTTCATTGATTGTTTTTTTAATATTTTACATTTTAATAAGTTAGCATTAGGTGTGTGAAAAGGTTAGCCAACTGCCGCTGTGCACAGAGCTCGTATAACGCTATAGACACTATATTTTCAAATAATATCCCAAACTTCTGTGGACTAAAAGTGGTCGTGTCTGAGCAGCGGGCCGAGATAGAGAATGTTGCATCAATGAATGTCTATGAGTTATGACATCATCACTTAATAACCACATAGATGTTAGCATTAGCCCGCAAAAAAAACAAAAAAGAATCAAGCGGGTTTGGCTGGGATGAAACCATATACCACATTTAGGTCAAAGTCTAGTTAAAAGTCTGTATTGAGCGGGTGAATCTTTTTATTTCTTTTATTTTAGATGATAATTGTTGTCTAAAACTGACATCTTAAGACTGACATCAAAAGGCTAACTAAGTTGAGATTTTTCTTGTGTGTGCAAAATTCCTCTTTAACATGTTACCGGTGAGAAGGCCAGATAAATATCATGGAACAAACATGAAAGCTGCTTTAATTTGGAGGGATTGGCTTCACCGTTCATTTGTTTATGAATGTTTGGATTTGACGTAACTATCCACAATTAGGTTCCTCTTAAAGACAATAAATTGGAGATGTCTGTACCTTGTTGACATGTTTTGGCTGCTTAACTGCGAGCCATCTTCAGTTAAGCAGTTCTGAAGATGGCTCGCATTTAAGCAGGAGAACATGTCAACAAGGTAAATACATCTTCTAATTTATTGCCTTTAAGAAGAACCAAAATGTGAATATAACTAAAGTAGACATAATGAACGTTGTTGGAGTAACTAGTTAGCATCGGCCAAGTGATCAAGTTGTTAGCAACAGGCAGAGATAGAGAATTCCCTGTCTACGAATGTAAGGCAGACACCCATCAGAAAAGTTACACGGTGCACGTTTAAAAAATGAATGTGGAGTGATTCCCAGCCCGCTCGAGAAGATTGGGTCGAAAGCAGACACCAAACACCCTTCACTTTGACAGACCAGACTTTGCCTCGTCTAATTTTCCATGTTCCCGTCTCCCTCTGGGCGTCTCACACTCTGAGCCAACAACATGTCCACGGCCCGTCCATAAATAACCCCGTCTCCCTCTTCCTCTCTCGCATGTCCACACACACGTACCGCCTTCGTTGTCCTTGCCGTCGGTGCAGAGCGTCTCCATGGCGACGTGACACCCGGCCCCTCGCCACCCGGACTGGCAGATGCAGTGCCACCCGCTGGCCTCCAGGGTGCAGCGTCCGTTGTTGTTGCACAGGCCCGGGCAGCCCTCTGATGAAAGTGAGGAGAGAGAGGTGAGGGTTAGTTAGCGACGAGTTAGCGTTAGCGTGAACGAGGAAGTTTGAGGCTTTCAGGCTTTGACCAGTGACGGCGCGAAGGCTGAGGTCAAAAGGACTGGAGATGTGACAAGATGGCTGCTGAACTAGAAACATTTTGGACTTTTTTCTAGGCCTACAACTAACATTTGTTTTGATAATAGTTTAGCAAGTTTCTTAGATTGTGAAAGGCCAGCGTTTATGAGATTTTGACAATATTTAACCGAGACGAAGCTGCTGGAGAACATCTTCACAGAGTTCAGAGGTTGTCATCCGGACGCCGTTCGATCCTTAAGCAGCGTCCGGATGACAACCTCTGAACCCCTTTCTACGATGGACCACACCTGGACGAATGAGGGTTTACATCGACATCTTCACAGAGTATATGTTCAACAAAAATGGTTTATGTATGTTGTGTCATTTTGTGGTAATTCCTGATTTTTCTGAGTGATAAAACATCTCTCAACACATGACACGTGAAGTTTTGTTAGTGTAAAAAAACTATTACTTAATTATCAAATTGGTTAACGATTACTTAAATAATCTAATAGTTGTGATTAACCCATTAACTTGTTTCAGCCCTACTTTATTTCTACATTTAGCATTAAAGGGCATGTATTTGATTTTGAACATGTTTTTATGTTTTACTTTAGTTTAATAGGTGCAGTCGGCAACGCTCACGCTCTAGCAATAAATTCATTTCAATGTAGAAGAGCTGCTATGAGAAAATGCTGACTTTCAGAATCAAAATTACTTTTATTCATCCCCAAAGAGAGGACTTTTTTTTGTTACAGACATGCAAACAAACAGGAGAGGAAAAAAGAAGTTCAAAATAAGAGACTAAATAAACAAAATACTAAAAAAATAAGTATCTCAATGGAAAAAAGATAAAATAAAATAGATCAACTAAAACCCAAGTATGAACAAACAATTTATATTTAACTTAACTTGGTTAACTTGGTGGTCGAATGACTCAAACTTATACAAAAATATCCAAGAATGCTAACGTTACTGCGTGCAAAATGCCACAGTGATGCTAGCGCCGCCATTTTTTTGAGCTAATGCCAAGTCAACAGCTTCCCTTAAGACTCAGTTGTGACTCGACTTGAATTTATTGTGCTTGAAACATAAATGACTCACCAGGAAGTGCAAAAAAGTCTTT
>CM033622.1:28230165-28356409 GCA_019453435.1 Rhinogobius similis | reverse complement strand
TCATTATCTCCGGTCCGCAGACAACAGCCTCGCGACGGTCAAAGCCTGGACTTGCTTGAGTGTTTTCGCCCTATGTTTAATGCACCTCTCTCCGACAAATGGACTGACAGACTGAAAGACAGAGCCAGAGACAAATCAGAACAATCAATACCAAACAATACAAACGCAGAGACATTAAGACAGCCTTCAGTGGAATGCCAAAGATGTTGTAGTTTCACATGAACGCTATAAGTTTCCCTACAGGGCCAAAACGGCTTCGGAAATAGGCCTATGTATCATTCTCTGTAGGGGAAGAAGCATGTTATTGATGATGGAGGACAAAAGCAAAGAAAGAAAGCAAAAAAGAAACAAAAATATATATATAATTTGAGGGCTCGTTTGAATCGCTTTGTCTGATCTCGGAGTGAATTTTGCAGAGAGAAGCGGGTTAAATAATCCATGTGAAAACACAACATGAAGACAGGAAGAAAAGCCAGCACACAAAGTATAGGGAGGACAAAGGGTGGACTGTTTTGTTTTTGGAAAAAGGCATGCCTCCGAAGTGCTATACTTTATGCGGCCGCCACATTCCTCGATCACAGAAGAGACAAAATATGAGGCTGGTTGATTCAAAATAACAAATAAAACATAAAAAAATAGATAGAGTATTTTCTGAAAACCAAGCAAAGCCCGTTGGGAGAGACAGAGGAGAGAAAAACTGTGAGACAGGGACAGCAGCTGGCTTCATTGACACATACATATAATAAAAGACATAATCAGGCTTCTGGATGCAAGACAAAACAAACATATTTGCTTGTGTGTGTTTTGAGGGAGTGGAAGTGAGTGCATTTGAACTTGTAAAGAGAAGATATGTTACAAAAGTCGAAGCTAAGACACTGGAAAATCATGAACAATTTGAGAACTTAGGACTAACAAGACTTTTGGCATTATCTCGTAATTGTAATGTCATTTTATGGTTGTGGAATCCAGTAGTTGAGAGCAAATTCAGTTTTATTCAGTGTTTTTGAGGATTCAAAAGATTTTACCATTTTGTCAAACAGTGTGCTGCCTAGCTCACTGCGTCCCACGGCTAATGCTAACTTTTATTAAAATGTAAAAAAAATTACATTTGTAAATGTAAATTAAATTTTAAGTAAACACTACGCATGTTTTTTATGTGAAAAAAAAAGATAGAAAGACAGGAAGTAGCGACACTAATACTGAGCTATCACAGAACAATTTCCAGTAGCAAAAGTCATTTTTTTTATTTTTAGAATTTTTACTAGATTTTAGCTCGACTTGTCAAAAAACAAACAAACAAACAAAAAACACAAACAAACATATCTACTACTACTACAATACTAAAGTATTTTCTTACTTTTAGAATTTTAGCTAGATTTTAGCTAAACTTTACAAAACAACAAAAAAACAACAACATAAAGATAGAAGAACAGGAAGTAGTGACGCTAACACTGAGCTAACATTGAGCTAACACTGAGCTAACATTGAGCTAACATTGAGCTAACATTGAGCTAGCACAGAACAATTTGCAATAGCAACGGTTCGTGTTTTCATTTTTATTTTTAGAAATGTTGATACAATACAGTTATTTACGTATTTTTTAAATGACCTCTTGTGACAAAACTGAGAATATTTGGTCCCATCTCGCAATGACTAAAAGTTGATCTAAACTCAAACCACTCAACAAGAAGAAACTGACTGCACAGATATAAAAGGCTCAGTAGGTTCTGATGCAAAAATCTCCCAAAAAACCAGGTGAACCAGACAGGGTGGCATTATTTAATCATTATATGCCACATTTTCCCCCTAAAAGCCCTGATTTGGTAATTTTTAGTAGATGGTGTGCCACATAATAATTTAAACAGACGTCTCAAAAAAGGTTGGAAAAAACTGGGTTAATCGATATTATCGTCATTCAGATCATAATACAAACATATAAACTAAAATATTAATAATAATCTTGACAATTTCAGAAGCAAAAAAAAAGTTATTTCAATTTATTTATTTTGATTTATTTACCAGAGACAGTGCATTTTCATCAACAAAGAGGAATTTTTTCATTTATCGTTCCAATCTACATTCTAAAAAAGTAACGCTGAAAGTAAAAAGAAGTAGTTATATAATGTTAACTTACATATTTTTTATTATAAAACTGGTCAATGAATGAGAGAAAGTAAGTATTTTATCGTAGTTTTGTCTTGATGTCAATAATTGTGAGTAAATGTTAAATCGTGATGTTGCTTCTCACACTTATCATGACACTAAAACTTGTGACATCCTTATGACAAATACATTACTATTCATGATACGATTTAAGTTTTTCATGATGCATTTTTGTTTTATATACTGTGTGCCCTCCAAATCCTTTAGCACAAGTTCCCAAATTGTCTCCTTCAACATCAGACACGGCAACTCTTCCAGCGAGACTTTTTGTAACATACTTCCTGATTTTCCGATCGTGAATGTGCATCCGTGCATTAACTTTCTCATTTTGTTTTGGCGAGTGGCCGTGTATCAGAGACAGGGACAGAATAATGTAACCAGAAATACAAACAGAAGTGAAACAAACAAGCTTGGACAAAGTCAGAAAGACAGTCTTCGTGGAAACAGACAGAGAGACAGGGAGAGAGGACAGGAAAAAGTGTAATGAGTTGTGACAGGAATGCAAAAAAAGTGATTGGTTTTGGGACAGCCTTGAGTCAAGTCTTTGGTATTTGAATTACCTTTATATCCTGAGAATAGGAGAGGGCACGGGGGGAGAGAGGGAGGAAAATTAGGGATAAAAAACGTAAATTGAAAAACAAAACGAAAAAACAGCACTGCCAAGTACACTGTATCTGAGATGTAATCGGGGTTTCATGGTGAAGACAAAGGAACAGAGGAAGGAGAGGGACATTAGGGGGCAGCACTGAGTCGGGACCACAACACAGCGCACGTCATAACACAGAAAAAACAGAACGTCGTGGCTGAGAATATTCATAGACGGTTATACATTTGCATTCAAGGACAAAAGAGCACATGTGGACGATGTTACGGGGGATGTTTTTGTGATTGTCGGAGCTAAACGTCGACCCGCGAAGGATCGGACGGAGCGCAAGATGTGGTTTGGCACTTTGTAGCGGCGAGAGGCGCGGCAATTTTCATACTTGTGTTGAGCGTGTGAGATTGAATATGTTAAAATTCCATTGTGTTTACATTTGCGGGCAATTATTGAGCGTTTGAATAGACAGTTTTGGTTTGGCAAATGAATCATAAAGTCAGAAAAACCAAACTAGAGTAAGGGCTGCAGCAATAAATCGACTAATTTTGACTTGTTGACTGCAAATATAACCGTAGCTGTAATTTGGTGATCGTTATCTGGACTAAACGGACTCGAAAACACATGACTAGACCTTTTATAACAAATACAGCGACATTTTTAAATCAAAATGTCAAAAACGATAAACAATTTCTGATTTTCACCAATAATACACTTTAATTCTAAATATTCTCTTTCTAGAAGCCTTCAGTTGTCATATTTTAACATTTATTTGGTTGAAAATGGAGTAGAAATCTCGATGTCCAATAGAAATAATCATTTGACAACTAAAACAATCGTTAGTTGCAGCCCTATCTAGAATGTTTTTGTAACAATGACAATAAATTCTTGAATCTTGAATATTTGATTTTAGTCGTGATTGGTTGAACAATCTTGTTTACTTTTTGTTTGTCTCCCTCCTCGGAGCTCAAAACACTAGGCCCCACTGCATGACATCACCAGGTGGTAACGCAGAAAAGCTCCTCTGTGTTTTTTTTAAAGTCGCCTTCAAACATTTTGATCCTTTGAGTGCTTTAACTGTTGTAGTTATGCAGCTAACTTTCCTCAGTGTCAACAGCTATTGTTTTTAGCCTTAGTTAAACTAGTTATTTCAGCGTAAAATGACATGAATGCAAAAGTCATATTTAAGGACGCACTACGTAACTTTTCTGTTAAGGGTTATGCCTCCTGCTCGTCTCCATGGAGAAGTTACAGTTAATGCATCGCCTCCAACAGCGGTACATTTACATTTACTTTTTAATTGAAAACTTTATATTTAGTGACATTAGATCAAATAAAACAATAAATCAATGAAATATCTACAATTAAACCTGATGTTTTAAATGTTTTGCAACTTGAAATGATTACAAGCGTCAATGTGCTCCGAGCAAAGCAACAGTTGGCTAAGCTAACCGTTTCTCACAGGTAATGCTAACCTATATTAAAACCTAAAACATACAAACAAACCAATTAAAATGTCAAAGTCTACCTGATTGTTTTTATTATACATAGATTACTTCCATTTTTTAATTTTTATTAATTTGTTTTATTTTTATCTTTATCATGCTTCAAAATTAGCATTAGCATTAGCATCGACCCACAATTGACCCATATTTTTAGTGTAACTGCAAAAAACCAAGAGATAGAACTGGACAGGACAGTAGCACAATGAGCTAGCCATTTTAAAAACAAATTGCTAACTGAAATTTTGTGCACAGAGCCTGTTTTATTTAACAATGGGCGTATTTTTTAGATAGTTACTTGGGTTTGTTGGGGGTCCTGGTCTTAAAAGTTTAGGAAAGCCTGGTCTAAAATGTTACACAGTATGGCATTAGACGTATACATTCATTACATGTGTTTTTATACCTTTAAGTAATAATTAAATAATAATAATAAATAGTAATAAATGTCATTCTGTGAAACATTCCAGGCAAAACAATAACAAATTTAGACAAGCAGGATTTCCCACCTGAAAAGTTACACAGTGCTCCTCGTGGAATACTTGCCTTGCAGACTAAAAACTGTATTTTTAGATTCAGTTTCAGCTGATCTACAATGACACAAAACCTTCAAACTATTTTTAGCTTGGCAGTGACAAAAGCAGTGGATATTGGGAACAACATCATGAGGCGAAGCTCGACGTCTGGATCCGACAGAGAGTCCGATTGGTTTTGTGTAAATCTGTTCTCACCTGAGCGCGAGAACGAGGAACATGACGGAGGCGGCAGATACTTCACGGCCAATATTTCTGAGCCGATATCTTTAAGTTGTAAGAAATGCAGCGTTGAATTAATTGTCAAAACGTAATTATCGTATTAACTAGGGCTGCAACTAACAATCATTTTGCGAATCGATTAGCTGTTTAGACGCAAAAGTGAAGCTGTTTGAGAACCTGGTGGAGAACATTTATGGACAAATCATGGAGAAATTTTAATCAAATCCACTGAATTTACACATTTTCCATGTCATTGTCATACATTTGCAGCACAATTTGCGTCATAAAACTTAATTAAGTGATTATTAAGTCTGACTTCATGCTCTATTAAGGCAAGACACTGCAGGTAAACAGGAAAAAAGATGAAATTTAAAAATGTCGATTTGAAACTTGTAGTAAACCTGTAGTTTACTCACATAAATGTAAAAAAAAACAGTATTACAAGTTTTTCATCGGGTAATGTTTTCATACCTATATAAGGCACTTTATGTGTAAAAATGACAAAAAAAAAGCATATATTTGGGAGCAGATTGGACAAGTTTGCTATTTGCACATGAAAGCCGATATGTTGAGAAAGCAAACTGATTAAAAGCTTTAATACAAATAAAATAGTTTTGCCTTTAGTGTCTCGCTTTAAGGCATGAATAAGTGAAGATGGCACGACTATTTCACCTTGCGGAACAACAAAAAACCTTCCCCGCAATGATTCTATACATTTTATTTGTCGATCAATTACTGCACTAACTGCACAAACATTTATCGAAATAACCGGGTCATGCGTGTGGAATCTGTGCGTCGTGATCCATCGCCTCGCACCCAAAATCCTCTGCTCGCTGCACGCGGCTCAGCGCTAAAACACATGCTGCCGCTGCAAGTGATTTGTGATCGCCGAGCGGCCCGACCCGTGACCCGCGCAACCATGCATTTAAAACAACTACAAAGTCCAGAGGAGGGAAATTTATGCTTTTGAGCGCTCGCACATCTGGCCACAACGTGTGCCCGACCACTTCCTGAACGCTGGGATCGGACGCTGTGATACTTTACCATGAGATACGTCGTGCAAAAGAACGGACACCAACGAGTGCTGTGCGTGATGGATGCGCTCGTCGTAAAAAGACATGCATCTGCGGCTGATGGTTCCAACAAATGTTTAAAAAATGGAGGAATAAATTATGTTGAAGGCAAGAGCACTGCAAAAAGTTTGAGCTTAAAAAAGTTTGGATTATGTATGTTGATTTAAGAAGCTTTGACTGAGAATGGAAGATAATTTATTATGATTATTTTGGCCCATTACGCTGGAGACTTGTTTTACCTGACGAGGTAAATCAGTGAAGTATACTGCTTTAAAATTGTCCTATATACTAACAAATATACACATTTTAAAGGAGCTGTAGGCTACCAGATTTTTACTATCTTAAAAAGTGTGAAAAACAGAACATTTTCATTTCAAACTGTTGTAGTGGTATTTCTCGTTTACATAATCCTTTTGAGCATCATAATTAGTTACTGCAATGAGTTTATAAACGCTTTTCACAACTTTCAGAAGCCGGAGTTTTGTCGTCACGGTAATGCTAGCAACAATTAGCATGCTAACAGCTTACTTCCTGCTTTGACGAGAATAAACGCTTTATAATAAGATGGAGATAGAACATTGTTTCACTGTTTACAATATATTTGTACTGATATTGATACTGAAAATTGATATTAAAATAGATATTTTTCATTCAGTAATCAAAATCTGTGTAATGTGCCCGAGTTAGCTGATTTGAGCTAATTTGCATTGGTAGTCACATTTGCCAAATGTCAAGAAATGATTTTATTGGTTACAGACCGTACAAGGTTATTTTTGCCAATTTTACAGGAGACTTGTACCTGACTGTACTCTACTATAAAACAGACTTATCTACTCAAGTTAAAGTTAAGTTTGAGTAGTACAGGTTTTGGCAATGTGCATGTAGGCTATAAACTGTTAAAGCAGATCTTAAATGTCAGAATGAGACCACTGTGTTCTGTCTGCGTCTAATTATAAGGCCTTTAATCGTTCGACATACAGGAAGTGTGCTGTTAGCATGCTAGCTGTTGTTAGCTCTACCTTGACTGGTCTCTGAAAGTTGTGAAAAGCACTTGTCAAGTCATTGCGATGAATAAAAAAGATGCTCGGAATATGTTTGAAAAGTGAGGAATAACTTTTTAAACTTCTGCAAACAATTTAAAATGAAGAACTAGGTCTGTTTTGACATTTTAAGATGGTAAAAATCAGGTACAGCACCTTTAATTATGAATAAAAATCATATATTATGTCATTACAATTTTTCGAATAAGTTCCAAGAATCTATTTGCCAGTGTGATCTAAAAACATCTCTTCACTTCGATAATTTAACTTGAAATTGGAAAAATATCTACAATCAGTTGCTAATATTTTGTGCAAAATCAAATAATTTAGGTACAGTGAGTTAAAAAACTTAAGTCAAAGCTACACAAGTATTTTAACTTCTTTTTTGCAGTGCAGTCCACAGAGATTAAATGTGTGATTTTTACAGGCAATGACCAATAAAACTATATACTGCACTTCTGAAAATACATAAAAAACAACAACAACAAGCCGCAATGAGCTGCAAAGTGGAAGATGATGCAAAAATAAACAACAAAACAAAAACGATAACCTGCTTTTCATTTTAAATAAACAGCTGAAAGTTAAAACAAGCTTACAGTGAAGCCGCCGTAACTTCATTGAACAAGAAAAGCAAAATGGAGGAGAGTTTGCGATGGGGACAAGAGAAAGTTTTACCGTACCTTTGACTCGAATGTCCGGATTGTGAGCTTTAGGAAACAAGGAAAGGAAGCAAGGAGGTAAGAAAGGATAGAGAGAAGGAAGGTAGAAAGACAAAGAGAAAGTATTTAAGTACAGTTTGTGAATTTGACACGACTGAATGAATGAAAATTGGTCAGATTTGACACCAAGTAATACAATGTCGATTCAATATCAAGTGTTTAATCTAAAAAAGAATGAAACTTGTATAAAAAACAGTATTAAAAAGTAGTTTCAATTACAAAATACGACAAAAATTTGTAAATACAAACAAAAACAACAAAAAAAGATTTATTTAAGAACAATATTTCCAAGATTGACACTGACAGTATAAAAAAAGTCAATATTTCCGATTGCCAATTACCACAGCTTGTTTGCACCATCATTTAAGACAATAAAATAATGATACTCAAAAGAAGTAATATCTTTGCATCCTTTTCAATCTCCAGCACAGATATGTTGTAAAAGCATCTATTCAAGTGAAAATGAGACCACAGCACTTTCTCTGCATCTATTTATAGAGCTTTTTTTTCCACGAGAAGCAGGAAGTGTGCTGTTAGCATGCTAATGTTTGTTAGCTTTACCCTGAATGGCAAAACTCGCTCTGGGCTCAGAGGCTCGAGAAAAGTGCTTATCAACTGATGGTCATTGAATGATTAGGACGCTTGGGACTGCGTTAGGAAAGTGAGCGATACAAGTGACTAAACTGTTTTTCACGTTTCAGAACAGTGAAAAATCAGATACAGGGCCTTTAAGCAAATAACCTCAACCTAATCTTTATCCTAACTTTAAAGTCTATATGACAGGTTCTCATGATTTTTTTATTATGACTTAGTTTGGTGGGAGGGCACCTGTGGTAAATATTTATCATCGTTTTAAATTCGTGAAGTTGCAGCTTGTGAAGAAATTTGGAAAATTACAAGTTTAAAATGATCTGTGATATCATTAAAAAGATACAGTTAATACTCGACTGCCACATTATTTTGACAGTTTAAACGGTCATTCAACAAAATAAAGGTGTTATCAGGTATCATTATTTGTCAATTAATTTATATGGATTTTGGCCCTTGTTTTCAAAATGGTTTCTAGGTAACAGTTGCCATGTCATATGTCATATTTGCCGCTCATATTCAACCAGGAAGTAACATTACTTCACACTGACACTACTGTCAAACGCAAAGGCAAAATGTTTAGTAAAATCTTAAATATAATCACGTTCACTACGTTTTAGTGAAATATGTTGATATATGTCGAACCTGCCATATAGACTTTAACTGGAAATGCAGGAAATGAGCTGTCGTAAAAGCTTTTGGTAAAGGTTCTTTCTGTATTCAATCAACTAAACTGTTACGAAACAAATCTTTTAGCCAGACAGGAGCGCTTGTTTGCTGAAACATGTAAAACAGGTAAACAAACGCTAAAGGAATTGTTACTTAACAGAAGAAGTAAAAGAGCATGGCGTAATAAGCTGAATAAAGGACTTCTCATCACTGGCTAATGTTTATTCCCACAACAAATGTGTTATTGTGTGTCACTCCTGGCTTAGGCACAAGAAAAAAACGTAATTACCACGATGTGAATAAACCACAGAGGTCAGACGTCATTAATCAACATTGCTAACAGGGAAATTCAATTAGACATGAGTTGCTAAGTTACGAAGAGGAAATATGGAGCTGTATAAATCAGCGACCACTGCATTTGCGCACGTAAAGATCATATTTTCCATTTTAATTAACGCTAAACTCCATCGGGTTTGAAAGTCACAGGCTTCTCACAATAGGATTTAGCGGCACTTACATTTACATACAATGGCAATGATGAAATGCAACACGTAAGAGGTTTTTTTGAAGTGAAAATCTCCCAATGTTTGAATGAAGGGCAACTCAGTCCAACTTTGAATGATGTTTTTTCCAGACTGCTTGACTGGGGAGAGTGAAATCTTTTTAATTGTGACTTGATTTGCATATTTTGAGATGGGATATGCAAATGATACCCAGAAAAAAGGGAAAAGATAACTTTGTGACAGCTATTTTGTTGGTTAAGATGGAAATATTGCTCTGTGACATTATATCTCCGTGTTGTTCCCTGCATTTGACCCATTCTTCAATCCTGGCTTATAACAATGGCTTATGGCTTTACACCTGGCTTATAACAATATGTCAAAGTGCTCATTATTCACAGGGAAAGGTGCTGGAGAAACTGGGGCTGTCAAGTGGCACATCACTGTCATGTGTTTTTTTGGGAGTGTCCTTTTATTCAGAAATAGTGCCTTAAGATTACAGAGGCAATGCAAACTGTCTTCAACACGATATTCTATTTAACTTTAAAATGATGTATCTGAGATCTAAAACTGCAACGATTTATGGATAACAGTGGAATGTACTTTTGGCTGAAGCAAAAATTTAAAAAAGGCAAAAACGAAGAAATGGATGACATGGATATAACCAAATGTAAAGGACTGGACTGAAATAACATCATACATTTATAGAATGTAAAAATGTACTTGACAATAAAGCAATGGAACAAGTACATTGATGCCAGACTTTCTCCTAATTCATTTCATTTTTGTCTTTTAACCCTCTATGTCATCTGGGTTGGGGCTTGGTTTGGTCTTGGTCGTTTTTGCTTTTGCTTTCCATTTCATGTCATTTCTTTCTTTTTGTTTTTTAAAAGAAATTTGAAAAAAGAAAAAAGAGAAAAA
This sequence comes from Rhinogobius similis, assembly GCA_019453435.1. NCBI lineage: Eukaryota > Metazoa > Chordata > Actinopteri > Gobiiformes > Gobiidae > Rhinogobius > Rhinogobius similis. Next base: position 28,345,887 of record CM033622.1, on the reverse strand, counting down.
CATAAGAAAGAAAATGTGTGAATAAACACATCAAAATTGGAAGCAAATTGGGACTAAACCTAGAACTAAGAAGAACATGATTAAAGCAGGCCTGGAAAAAGACCAAAACAAGTCCACATCAGGATTAATTTGGGATAAAACCAGGATTAAACCAAGAACAAAGAAGACCATAAATAAAGCAGGACTGGAACAAGATCGAATCAAGTCAATTTAAGGATTAATCTGCAATAAAACCAAATGCCTCAGTTAAAACCAAATGCCTCAGTTAAACTTGAGTGCTGCAAAATAAAACTCCCTAGTGGCCGCTTGTGGCATTGCACTCATGCTGTAACTCCGTGGCCTCTGTACTGCGCGCATATTCGACCGTCTGGACCACTTCTTCTGCTCAAACTCAACTCTGTGACCACAGCACCGTCACCACATGGCCCGGATTAGCTAATGTGTATTATTGGAGCAGATTCTGAGGCACCCAAACTAAACTGTGTGCCTGCTTTAAGTCAAGCGGAGGCAGGCACACCACGCAGGGCACTGGCTAATGCCCAGTTTGGCTCAGAGAAACTGTTTTCCAACTGCAAATAATCCTGTGGTTTGCACCTTTGGGCGAATCCGGAGAGACTCGCTTTTTCGTCTCAATTAGAAACCATCAAATACACTTGCAATTTGAGTATATCTGAAAGTTATAGCGAAAGAAAATTGGAAAAGTTTTAAGAGTCGGAGAAACATACAGTATTATACGTGTATACGATTACAAATGTTTTATTAAGTATTGCATTTAAGTACACAATTTTTAGGCATCTGTACTTTAGTTTAAGTCAGTTTTACAAACAGAGGCGCTGCTTTGGTCTGGTCCAAATGGGACGGGGTAAAGAGGCAGGGTTTAGTGAGACGTCAAGAAAGAGCGATTAGGGTTGTAAATGCACGAGAAAACGCAAAATAAATTACTTTAATCCAGCAGTGTAATCTTGATTTTTATATTTTTTTTGCAATTTGACTTTTTATTCAGTTTCTTAATGTGCGCAGTGCAAGCCATACATTATTTTGCCTGTTTTCCACCAAGTCCGTCTAATCATAAGATGCCTATGAGTGTAAACAAGGTCGCTGAAACCAAAATAGTGGATTTATCTCATAAAAACAGAGCAAACCTGAGTGACGCAGATGTATTTATGAACTAATATTAATCTTATATGGTTTATTGGATTGGATTTCACATTGGTGGAGAAAACAGACAAGCTCAGATGGAAAACGATTGATCTTTTACCTGCACAAGCTAAGGTGAGCGGCTAACGTTAGTGACTTTACTGCTCAAAGGAAAAATACACGAGACTGCCGCCGGAGTCCTTCAAATCATACCGGGCTAGCCACATTGCTAAGTGGTTGCTAGCATGAGCATTGAATGCCACGTCTACTTATTTATATTTCTATGGATCCAACTATCGGTTAAATAAAAAAATGTTTTTTTTGTTTTTGTAAACTTTTTGTATGTGTTTCAGAGTCTGCACAGTCCAGATAATGATTACAATTCTCAAAAAAACGATTCTTTATTTTACAGCCGACTAGTCAAGATGATCATTGAAGCCCCAAATAAAGTGTTTACTCACAAAGGTTTTGCAGAGACATTCTTTTATTCAAAAATGCTCCTTGACTTGAGGGCAGAATTATGAGCAGCACAAACTGATAAAATGTTCCTTTGCTGTTTTTGTCATTTTGTCAGCGGAGATTTTGTTTGCTTTATACAGCAAAATGTAAACTGAAAGTAGTTTCTCTGTTGTTGCTGCGACTGTGCAGAGCTTGACTAGCTTGTTTGTGAACGGTAGTTGGAGATTTAGGACACTTTAACTGTTGCACAAAAATTATTTTCCTCAACACTTGGACTCAGAAACATGTTATTTAAGGAGAGCAATGTAATGAGTTCATGTGTGTGATCCCAAAGTCTGTGTCAGTGGTAAATGTGAGCGTAGCTGCAGTGTTCCTGTTGTTTATCTGGTTTTCTACAACTGATTTTCTTTTTTTTTTAGATGTCAGATACAAACTACATATTTAGAAAAGTTGAAGACTTTTAGATTTGTTATAAGACTGTAGCAGCTTTTTCACATTTTAGTCGTGTTTTGAGCTTTTACAGGAGAAATGATCATCACTCACCATTGACTCTTGTGCGTTTTTGCCGCTCACTGCTAAAATTCAGAACGCTGTGTCGCCTGCTTAAACTCTAATGTCACAAATGCACGAGTGTCTTTGGTGATGACTTAATGTGTGTTTTTCTGGGGCTCCTAAACTGAATTGTTGGCATGTTTAAAATCAGCCAGAAAACCACACAGGAGTCTGGAAAACTCCCAACTTGGCCCAGAGACACTGTCCTTCCAACCACAAATGAACTCGAGCTATTAACGTCTAATTTGGCTTCTCCTGCTTTGTGTCTCGAAAATAAAACCGAAGCACTGCAGAGTCCTCCGCTAATAACACAGGAGAAAGAGAAGAAGTTTCAGAAGCAAAATGACTCGTTATCTGCCAATAATTTAACATAATTTGAAGGTGCACAATGTAATTTTTCTCAAGGAGACTCCGTCAGCAACCTATCTCGGTAAACCCTGCCTCTTTACTCCGTCCCAAGACCAGACCGAAGCAGCTCGTCTGTTTGTTTGTCGGCTAAACGCTCTGAAAACATCCCTCCACATCTGAAGAGTTCTCGTCCTCTGCTGCGTTTGTCGGAGTGTGCGGACGTGACAATAACCGGAGCCAATTTAGAGCCTCGGCGCGGCGTTTGTGTGAGCGAGCTGTCCAACGCTTTGACAACAAATACCTCTGTAAGGGAAAAGTGAGCTGCTATGGCTGGACGCTGCGGCTCGGAAAACCTCCAAGATTAACCACTGGGAGTTTATTTATACAGATATGTCTTTATTATTTAGTATTTTATCTAGAGGTGGGTGTTATATTGGAATCAAGGTTGCACAATTAATGGGAATCCAATCAAAATTTGAACGGACGCAATTAGCAGATCGCAAAGGCTGGAGTTTTGAAGAGCAATAATTTCCTCCACAAACAACAAAATACCCTGTTTTATTCTGCATAAAACTGCTTAACCTGTAGTACAAAATACAACAAAAGTGACAAAAACTTGACTGAAAGCAACAAAAAAGTCACAAATGCGACTAAAAGCAGCAAATATGTGACTATTAGCGACAAGAATGTGACTAAAAGCAACTAAAACAGAATAAAATGCAACTAAACGGTGACAAGATGTAAATGAAACGCCACTATAAGCAACAAATACGTAATTAAAAGCAACCAAAAGCACTAAAAGTGACAAAAATGTAATTTATGGCAACTAAAATGCGACAAAAATCCAACTAATACGTATTTGAAAGTGACAACAAATGACACAAAGTGACAGAAGTCTTTTATTCTTTTGTAAGTTCATATTTCAGTCTTTTTGTCAATTCTCCTGGTTGTCTTTATCCTTTTATCCTTTAAGAAAGAGTTAAAATAAAGGTATCTGTGGACATTTCTCCATTTTTGTGATTCATTTTACAGGCATTTCACATTTGTCTGACAATTAAACCTCAACTTATAGGTTTAAAGACACATTTCTGTTGGATTTACACAATATCTCCTAAATATTATTATCGCCGATAATGTTTACCAACCATGATTCATCTGTTTGAGCTGCTTTGTCTGCAAGTGTTAGCTTTGGGAGTCAAACAAATGAAAAAAAGGAGAGAATAACACAATCAGCTCTTCATCTTGATGTTCTTGGTTTTGTTTTGGTTTATTTATCATTATTTTTGGCATTTCCCGTCATCCGTCATTGAAAAAGCATGTCAAAATAATTGTCGTATTGGCAATTTTAAGAACTTTGACAGAAGATAATAATAATAATAATACATTGGCTTTATGCAGTGTTTTTCATTCTAACTCAAAGACGCTGAACATGACAGACAAAAACAGGAAATGAGGGAAAATTTGGAGGAAAATATTAGTGTTGAGCTGTTTTTTGACGTTACTCGGTGAGTTTCTGATGTGAAACCCTTTGCCAAAACTCTTAACTAAATAATTACTTCTATTACTAATCACCTATAACAACAATCGCTGTTACTACTACTGATTGACAACAATAACTTTACCTTACACCTCACTATTCTTGGCTTAATTGTCAAAAAACTCTTTCCAACTTTTACAAACACAATTGTCCAACACAGCAGCATTATTTTCCTGTAAAACTTTGGGACAGTTGCTCGTGCTGGAGTCGCACACATCTCTAATTAAAAAGCACAATGACATATTTTGCCAGAACTGTTACTACCTTTTATGACTAAATGTGACAGAAACACCACTAAAAGCGATGAATACAAGACTAAAAGTAACTAAAAGCACTGAAGGAGACAAAAATGTGACTTATGGCAACAAAAATGTGACAAAAGCATGACTAAATGTGAAAAAACGTGACAAAATGTGACAAAAAAACAACTAAATGCACTAAAGGAGACAAAAATGTGACTTATGGAAACAAAAATGTGACAAAAATGTGACTAAAACATGACTAAAAGTGGAAACAAATGTGTTGAAATGTGACAAAAAGAAACTAAAAGCATTAAAGGAGACAAAAATGTGACTTATGGCAATAAAAATGCGACAAAAATGTGCCTAAAGCATGATGAAAAGTGAAAAAAGTGACAAAACCTGACAAGCAAGTAAAAGCACTAAAGGAGACAAAAATGTGACTTATGGCAACAACAACAAAAAAAGCAACACAAATGTGACTAAAAGTGAAAAAAGCGTGACAAAAAGCAACTAAAAGCAATGAAGGAGAGAAAAATGGCAATAAAAATCCAACAAAAATGTCTCTAAATAATGACTAAAAGTGACAAAAAAGTGACAAAAAACCCAGTTTTAAGAACTTGGAGAGAAAATGATACTAATACATTAGCTTTATAAAGCACTTTTCAATGTAAGGATCCTTTACCAACCAAAACAACTAAAGCAAAAGCAGTCATTACAGTAGTTTGCAGGAAAAGATGAGTTTCGAGCTGTTTTTTGAAGGTATTGAGTGATTTCCTGATGTGAAAACCTTTGCCAAAACTCTGAACTAATTAATTACTACTATTACAATCGCTGTTTGGACAATTAATTTACAACAATAACTCCACCTTACACCTCACAATTCCTGGCTTAAAGATGAAAGAACTGTTACCACCTTTTACAAACACGATTGTCCACCACAGCGGCATTATCTTCCTGTAAAACTTTGGGACAGTTGCTCGTGCTGGAGGCGCACACATCTCTAATTAAAAAGCACAATGACATATTTTGCTAATCTCCGAGTTGTTTATTAAACTTTTAAGATCAAGCTGCCAAAACGCGCGTGTGAAGAAAAGCCTGGGGAGCAATGTGTTTTGTCGCCTTTATTTTTCCTACTTAATTTTAGCCTTATTTATATGCAAACAAACACGCAATGACACGTCTTTTGTCCCGCTTTTCAAGAACAGTTTCAGAACGCTAGCATCGTCTCGTTTTAGCCCGAGCACTGTCACCGCCTTTAAGATTCACTGTCAGGAGAAAAAAGCGTCGAAGGAAACGTAAAAACATGTCATTTCAGTGGGACATTTTCATATTCGTAACAGATAACGCTCTCATTATGGATGTAATTTGCACTGGATGGACATCTGTTTGCTGCTGCGTAATTCCTAATCCTTTGCTGGCGAGATTATTTACAGTAGCAGAATGAGCCTTAGTTAATCTATAATGGGCTTTAAATCTATAGGCGGAAATCCTCGTTTATCTTCCCCGCTTTCCGTTTGCAACCGGTTTTAAAATGCGACACAAACATACAAGCATCTGCATGTGTAGTTTGCGTGAAAGAAAGTTATAACATCAGATGGACAGCAAGTGGGATTTGTTTATCTGTTTTATTCATTTAGTGCTGAAAAGACTGTCGCTAGTCGCAAAGGAGACCAAATCAAGTTTATTTAGACATTTTAAATGCAGAACAAAATTAGGTTTGGTCCGTGGTGTGTTCTTACGTGTTAATTATGTATTATGGATTGTATTATGCTAAAAGAAAAATCTCCAAAAGCAATTGAATCGGGTCAAAAATGAAAGTACAGCAGCTTTAGCTTCAAAATCCTGTGTGATAAGTCAATTATATAAAGCAGGCCCACATTAATAATAAGAACATTTAACAACATTAACAGAAATATAAACATGACATAAACTGACAACTGTCTAAAGAGAAGATGTTAAAGTGATTAGGTCATAAAACTACTGTTCATTGTTGCTAAGAAAAGTTAGAGAAAACAGACAGAGCTATTCAACTTAAGGCCCGCGGGCCAAATCAGGCCATTCAAAGATTGTAACTATCTTCAAAAAATATAGAAAATATTGTATCTCTTGTTAGTGGTTGAGACCTGGTTTAGTCCTGGTTTAGTCCTGGTTTAGTCTGGTTTAGACCTGTTTAGTCCTGGTTTAGTCCTGGTTTAGACCTGGTTTAGTCCTGGTTTAGACCTGGTTTAGACCCGGTTTAGTCCCGATTTAGACCTGGTTAATCCTGGTTTAGTCCTGGTTTAGACCTAGTTTAGACCTGGTTTAGACCTGGTTTAGTCCTGGTTTAGACCTGGTTTAGTCTTGATTTAAACCTGGTTAATCCTGGTTTAGTCCTGGTTTAGTCCTGGTTTAGTCTGGTTTAGACCTGTTTAGTCCTGGTTTAGTCCTGGTTTAGACCTGGTTTAGTCCTGGTTTAGACCTGGTTTAGACCTGGTTTAGTCCCGATTTAGACCTGGTTAATCCTGGTTTAGTCCTGGTTTAGACCTGGTTTAGTCCTGGTTTAGACCTGGTTTAGTCCCGATTTAGACCTGGTTAATCCTGGTTTAGTCCTGGTTTAGACCTAGTTTAGACCTGGGTTAGACCTAGTTTAATCCTGGTTTAATCCTGGTTTAGTCCTGGTTCAGTTCTGCAGATGTTGTTAAAGCCTTTCCTATCACAGTTTTTTCACATTTCAAAGTGTTGGACTTGGTTCTGACCCTGAGGACAAACCCTTGGTCAAACCTGTCCATGGCTGAGGTAAAGTGTAACGGTCCTGGTGCAGAGACTCCCCAAACACCGCGCAGGAAACACAAACACAAACAACAAACACCAAACCGTGTCCGAGTCTGAATCACTCACCGATGTTGCAGTGCTCTCCGGTCCAGCCCTGGTCGCACTCACACTTGCCCTCTTTACACACGCCGTTCTTGGTGCACATGGGGTGGCAGGCTTTTTGGTCGCACACGGTTCCTGTCCAGCCTTCCTCACAGCGACACACTCCGCCGTAACACACTCCATGGCTGCCGCAGTCCACCTCACACACCTCTGCAACACACACGGAACAGCATTGTCAGAACCGCAAATAGATTTCAAATTCTGCTAAAATATTTACGAATTTTCCTTCAGTTTAGCTATTTTTTTAGGTTTTTAATTTTACTTCCTGGTTGTAAACGATGACATCACACTGGGAAATTACCAAGAAACCATCCTGTAGCGCAGGGGTTCCCAAACTTTTCTGCCCGGGACCCCCAAATTAGCCACGCAATTGACTTGGGACCCCCAAAGCGAAATGAAAATGATAGTAGAAATAATTTTAAGTGTCAAAGCGTGTTAATTCAGGTTTAATATTGGTTATTTGAATAGTTTATTCTCTTATTAGACCCTATTTCACTAAAAGATATGGTTTTAAATAAAAAAATTAGAGCAAATACAATGTCATATTCATTAAAATGAGATTTTGAAATAATCTCGCGACCCCCAGCTCACCTGTCGCGACCCCCCGAGGGGTCCCGACCCCCACTTTGGGAACCACTGCTGTAGCGCACCAAAACTCCTCTAATGTCACAGATTTTTTTATTTGACAAAGAAAAATACACGTGAACAGCTTTATTTTGTTTATTATTATGTTTAAAAAAGTAGTTTATTTTGTGTAAATGATGCATGACCTTTGTCTCCCTTGTGTGATGTCAACAATTTGTTTTTTCCTGTAGTTTTCAACAGATTTTTCAACTTTTCTCCACAAACAGCGACTTGATTGGTGTAAAACTATAATTTATATTTACAAGAGGTATTAATACACTGAATAACGTCAAAATTATAAAACCATAAAAACCTGCCATACGCACTTTAATGTGAACGTATTGTGCGTTCTTGTGGCTTTGATTGTCTTTTAAACACACTTTTGGTCACATTGGGATCAGTATTTCACATTTTTTTTTAAAAAGCCTTTAAAGTCTATAGGATAGGTTAGACAACACATTTCATGAACATAATAATATTTAAGATTTTACTAAACATTTTGCCAGTTTGTCTCCAGTTTTACAGTTTTAGTAAAGTTTAAAATGTGACTTCCTGGTTATGACATAGTTAGAGGTAATTCCATAACTGTTACCTAGCAACCAGACTGTAAACAAGGGTCAAAATCCATATAAATCACACAATAGCTATGATGTGTCAAACAATTATACCTGATAACACTTTTATTTTGTTGAATGACCATTTAAACTGCGTGAAAAATTGCGTGAAATGTGTATAAATTGCCTCTGTATTTACAATGTCACGTCGCTTTTTGATGACATCACAGAGAGATTCAGTTCTGCACTACTTCCTGTATTTTTAAACTTTATTTTTTTTTAATTTCTGCACAAACTGCAACTTTACAGATGTAAAACTATAATAAATAATTGCCCCACGTGCTGTCATACGTCTTAAATCAGAATTATATATATATTTTTAACGTGTCATACAAACTTTAAAGACCAATGCATACCATGTGCCCTTTGAAACTATTACCCAAGAACACACAACTATTTGCACACCATGACAGAGCGATTCTCGACGTCGTGAGGAGAACCGCGACGCACCTCTTTGCTGTAAAAGTCTCCGGCGAAAAGAACCTGCGCTCTGGTGGAGACATTAGCGGGATTTCCAGTCATACAAAACAGTGTTAAACGCAACATTGACTTTTAAGTGAGGCCCGGCGCAGACAGAATCCGAAGGGCCCAGACGCGCTGATCAAACACAAATGAAAAATCAATCCCGGCTCGAGCCCTGTGTCTGGATTCACCTGTCTGCGTCTCCCACTGTCCGACCGGCCGACGGCGTAAAAGCCCTACTTACTGGACGTAAACAGCCTCTTGTATGTGCGCCGGAGCTGGCCACGCACACCTGAAAATACCATTAGCGGTTTGTTTTCCAAAGGCTGCGGGGTGATTGGGTTATGGAGCTGCATTACATGGAGAGGGAGAGGCCGCCATGGCGAGTCGCACACTGAATCGTAAGTCTGTGATTGTCAAAGTTTTCTCAAGAAGTAGGTGTTATCTGGGAATATTGTTGGGGCATTTTTCAGGGGCGTAGCAACAAATTCTGGGTACAAACCCTCTCAGCGGGCCCCTAATAGTTAACTTAATTATTAATCCCATTTTTCATTAATTTTGGTTTCTACAAACACTTGACAACAACTCGCTAATTTATAGTCGTTCTGTGCAGCTACCGGCTTATTTAATGACAGCCCAGTCTCCAGAAAATAAATAATTAACATTTTTGTAATTCCATTCACCTAGATATTCTACATTTTGGTGTCAAAATACAATAAATATGTCTGTGAAAACTTCCACATTTTGGGAAATCATGCTGCTTGAGTTTGTCAACGGAATACGGATTTACGTATTTCAGGTTTTGCAAATTATGTTATTATGATAAGAACGTCAATCAAAAACTTACACCTTACAGTTTATCAATAATAAACCCCAACACTCTAACCTAATTTACAAAATATAAAATGTGTTCTTAGTACTCGCTGAACATCCATCCATCCATCCATCTTCTTCCGCTTATCCGGGGCCGGGTCGCGGGGGCAGCAGCCTGAGCAGGGACTCCCAGACTTCCTTCACCCCAGACACTTCCTCCAGCTCCTCCGGGTGGATCCCGAGGCGTTCCCAGGCCAGCCGAGAGACATAGTCCCTCCAGCGTGTCCTGGGTCTACCCCGGGCCGCCTCCCGGTGGGACATGCCCAGAACACCTCCCGAGGGAGGCGTCCAGGAGGCATCCGGAACAGATGCCCGAGCCACCTCAGCTGACTCCTCTCGACGTGGAGGAGCAGCGGCTCTACTCTGAGCTCCTCCCGTGTGACTGAGCTCCTCACCCTATCTCTAAGGGAGCGCCCCTTATTTTGAACATATTTTGACAAAAAAAAAAAAAAGGTACAATAGCTATGTAAATGTACGTAGTTTTCTAGGTTGATTATGATACAGTTCCTATTTGTTTTTGCAATAACTACTAGATCAATTTCACAGATAATTCAAAAAGTATTATTACTATAAGAAAATACAGTTTTATTACTAATTTTATTTGTGAACAACTTGGCTAACAGTACTTTTCTAATTTTTTATAGTGTAACGGGGGCCCCTGAAGTCATGCATAATTGTATTTAGTCTCAATGACTTTACTCAACCACAATTCATTTCATTTCAAAGAAAATAGATTACATTATTGAGGGACCCTTCCTGCTTTGGGAAACTGTGCCCTTTATCCCCCCCAGACTGACGCCCCTGCATTTTTTTGGATGGATGAACATGTGGTCTGAAAACGAACAAATCAAAAACTCAAAATTTAGGATAAAGGTTAAACATGGGGAATGTGAAGTAAATCGCAATAAAACCAGGACTTAACCACAATCAAAACACGCTAAATTTACTTTTTTTTTTAGCTTTTAACCATAGTATGACATTGGTCGATCATCGAAAACAGACCTGGAGTTGTATTTAGAGATGCAGCAATCCAGGGAAAATCAAAATGGAGTACTTTCTGAGCTCTCAGACAGGATCTCCCTCTAAGCCTCAGAAAACACTTGGTTTCAAATTTCCCCGTTATGGAGCTGCATTACATGGAGAGGGAGAGGCCTCTATGGCGAGTACCACACTGAAAAGCAAGTCTGTGATTGTCAAAGTTTTCAAAAGAAGTAGGTGCTACCTGAGAATATTGTTGATACTGAGGGACGAGGACAATTTAAAGTGCGTATGACAGGTTTCTATGATTTTCTAATTTTGACTTAATTTAGTGTATTAATACTTGTTGTAAACAGAAAATATAGTTTTACACCAATCAGGTCACTGTTTGTAGAGAAAAGTTGAAAAACCTGTTGAAAAATACAGGAAGTAAACAAACTGATGACATCACACTGGGGAGACAAAGGTTATGCAGAATTTACACAAAATGAACTACTTTTTGGACCCTTTAAACATTAATTCAACAAAATAAAGGTGTTCATGTTTATTTGTATTTGTCAAATCAAAAAAATGTGACATTAGATGAGTTTTGGCCCAGTTTACAGTGTGGTTGCTATGGTAATTTCCTAGCGTGATGTCATCATTTACAACCAGGAAGTAAAATGAAAAAGCTAAAAATTACAAAAGCGGTGTAAAATTTGTAAAGAATTTTAGCTAATTTTGAAATATGTTTATCTAAACTACATTTTGGTTAAATGAGTAGCCCAACCTGTCATGGGCACTTTAACTTTGTCACAATCTTGGAAAATGCCATAGCAACTTAGCTGTGGCTCCATCTACTGGCTGCAGAGGCAATTACACACAGTCATAATGATTGTGTTTGGACAGCAGAAAGGCTCACAACGAGTCTGACGCATAGACTGTAGATATCAGTGGACCATGTTAGCATGCTAGCCGCCGCGTTCCAAATAGGAAGCAGCTATGGAGGTGCTCCTGGCTCCATAAAGCCGAGCGGCCATTCACTTTCTATTGGGACACTGGTGCCCTTTACTCTGTAACTGTTTCTGTCAAGCTCACCATCTTGAAACTTAAACGTCTGTTTTGACACACTCTACATGAATCGGGTGTTTTTTATTTCGTTAGGTTGTTCACAAATCAAGTTATTAGCAATAATAACTGACCAATCAGGTGCTTCCTTTTCCAGGGGCCGTTTTCGCTCGTGTTAGCAACAGGTTTGATTGACAGCTAGCGCCGCACGTTGCCGCCGTCTCCTCTCGCCGATGGGCGGATACCGTTAGCAACCGCGCTCCTGATTAGTCCGTGTGGTTGCCACGATACGCACTCGGATTTCCAAATATGGAGTCTGGCTCCGCTTTAGCCGCTATAACTGCTAGCCACGATGGGCTTCATTTGGCTGGAGGCAAACGCTATGGGTGACGTCACAATCCCATAGTCCACTGATATCTACAGTCTATGGTCTAACGATGATTTATGGACTTGAAAACTACGCAGGGAAGTCTCGGAGTCACGTCACACGTTGAGGATCTTCAGAATGTAGTGTTTTGGACGCTCAGAGTGAGAACTGTCTAACCAGGATTCATCAAATTAGCGTGAACTCCAGGTATGTTTAATGGTATATGGTATAATTTTGCATAATATTTGTCCTTCAAGATTAAGTTGCAAGCACTTCTTCAGACCACCAGCTCTGGTTAAACATGGAGTGTAGGTGGTCTGCTTCTCTAAATATGAAGGATCTTATCAAGTGGATTTACAGTGAAATGGAAAATCCCTTTAAGGCTCCACGTCTCACTTAAGCCTGGATGAGTGTTCGAGACTTTTAAACCACAGTGGAAAACGTGTCTTTCACATGAAGTGCTTTGAACCAATCAGATTCTGGTTTGGTAATTAGAAGAATACAGTGACAAAGTGGCAAATGGATACTGATATTTCCATTTGAACACATTATCTAAAAACCCTGATCATCCAAAAAGTATAAGGCAAGAAGCAGGTGAACAAGAAATGTTTTTTATATTTAAAGATATCAATATGAATCTTCTCCTTTAGTTTACTCAAATAAATGTAAGAGAAGACGTACTACATGCTTTTCATCGTGTTTTCATGTGTAAAAATGGCCAAAACTGCACAACTGGGACAAGTCTGTAAAATGGATAGAGACCATTTTGAATCGTTGCCTGATTTTGCAGACATATTAGATACAAGGTTTTTGGAAATCTTATTTAGTATTTCAGTCAACTTGATCTACTGAAAATCGGCATTAATTAGATCTCAAAAAATACATCTGAAAGATCCAAAAACTTAAGTACAAGACTGTAATGTTTGGTGTGTAGGAGTTAGTGGTGATCTTTATGTGGGAGAAAGATGTGGAAAACAACCTTTGAAGTCACAATGTCGGAAGTGGATTAAATTACATAATAAAACACGTTTAGGTGCAGATTAAACACTTGTCGCTTCCCGGTGAAAGTTTATACACCGACAGAGCAAACTGAGCACAAAAAAAAAAAAAGAAGACGCTTTGCCTGTGGTGTCTCGCCTCAACACGTCGTCTTCCCTTTAACCCAAACATGAACCGCAGTTAAACACACAGTTCTGCACCTTGTAACACCTAAAATACAGTTGTTCTTCCGCAGAATTCCAGCAGAACATGTGCTCGCGTCAGCAAAGGTCAGGAGTCAGTCAAACCCGCAGCGCTGGTGAAGACGAGGCTATTCCTGGTTGCTTGTTCCTCGGTGTGACAGGCAGAGATCGGCTAATTGGACGTGTGTTTGATGCCCGTGACAAGATAAAGCTACAACACACACACTCACACATACACAAACGCACACACGCACACATGATTTTTCCATCTTGGGTTTCGAGGCCATCTGTTCATAGCCCACATTCCTCGTCCGTATTGTTCAATCACATCTCAAGCTTCTCATACGCTGCAAAAAACATGTGTGGATTTGTTGAACTGACTTGAATTATATATAACTAGAGGAACCTTTGTAGTTTCAGTTTGAATGTTTCTGTAAATTTAAGGTGAGACGCTGCAGGTGAATGGGAAAAAAACTTAAATTTAAAGATATCAATTTGAAACTTCTCCTGTAGTTTAGTCTCATAAATGTAAGACAAAAATGTATTACAAGTTTTTCATCATGTCATGTTTTCCTGTAGAAATAAGGTGTTTTATGTGTGATAATGGCCAAAAATACACATATTTGGGACATTTAAATCTGAAAAATGGACAGAACCACATTTAAATGTCTTGGTTCATTTTGTACACATGTTAAAAAACTTTATCAAGGGGATTTTGGATTTGTTATTTAGTTTTTAAGTAAGCTAGACTGGACTGAAAATTGTCCTAAAAATGTTAAACGCTAATAAATCAGTTTTATAATTAGACATCAAAAAATCCTTCTGTACTTTTCGTCAAAATCTTGATTGTACAGTTTGGTGTGTGATCTACTTTAAGTGTTGATCTTTATTTCTCTGGGGGAGAAAAATGCATTTTAAGAAAACAGCCGTTGAAGTTACAATGTCCCAGAGAAATCTAGGAATGGATTAAATTAAATAATAAAACATCTTTAAGAGCAGATTGGACAAGTTTGTTGTTTCCACATGAAAGCCGATATGTTGAGAGCAAACTGACTTGCCTGTAGTGTCTTGCCTTAAAGCTGGATTATATTACTTTTTTGAGTGTAAGTTTTGTTTTCCACCAAAGAGTGTCTTGTAAAAGCAGCACTTTCTGACAAAAATGAGATCTCTGTGTGATGTCTACATCTAATAATAACGTTTTTTTTATCTCAAAGTAAGAGCTAAAAACAGCGCTCTGATTGGCTGCACTTGAGTGGTCCACCCCAGCCTCACCTCTGCGTCTGCAAAAAGCAGTTTTAAAGCTGTGAATAGGACCGAAAATGAATGCAAGTGAATTTTAACAATGTGCCAAAGGGTTTGTGACAAAAAGAAACGAGTTAGAAAAGTTAGAGTTCAAAACCTACTTCTGGTTCTGCTGTGTCAAAATCAGGTACACCAGCTTTAACTGTTTCGAGCTGTTTTTCGTTGTTAAAACTAGAAGAATAAACTTATCATCTGCAGTTAGTCCGGAAGACAGAACAGTCTAGCGATTGTTTATGGTTTACTTAAAAACAGAAAAGAAGATTCTCTGAGATACGTCACGCATCGAATTCAGAGTGTTTTTCACGGTCGGAGGAAGAGGATTTTCTAACCAGGATTCATCAAACTAGTGTGAATGCAGCTAAATGCAACTCCAGGTGTGTTCACAGAAAAAAACGTACATCTATCCTTGCTTAAAATCACTTGTCAGTTCATCTTTATGTCAATTATTTTCTTGTTTATCTCTAGCACATTCATATTTACAGTCTCCAACTAAATGGTTAGTTGCGTTTTCAAAATAAGAACCGCTCTAAAACACTTCTAGTTTGTTTCTTCTCGTTTTTTCTTGTCGTAACTTTAGTTTTTGACTCAAACAGCTGCGCTCCGTCTCTTTCACTCGCCGCTCGAGCATCTTGAGAGCCGAGCGCCATAGTTTGAGCCGGGTTTTATTGGCCGCGGCGTAGTTTCAGCGGCGGTCCTGATTTGTCGAGGATCGCGCTGAAGTTTTTAATGCGTTTCTACCCCTCGGCGCTGGTTGCTGACCTTTCAGACCGAGTGGCAGAGAACGTGCGAGCGATAGGAACAAGGGCCGCAAAACGATCGCCGTGAGTGACGAAATCCAACTGCAAAAAACACAAATCGCCTCGCAACAGGTTGTTTACGTTGACATTTAGTGTAATCTGTTGTCCCTGAGCTGTAAAGGTTCAAATAAAGCCAACGAAACTGATATCTGTAAATGAAGAGTTCGTTTGCAAAAACAAGTGCTTTTAAAAAAAAATCTTCCAAGACTTCCTTTTACGCTTTGTATAGTAATGTTTTCAAAAGTCAAATGTATTTTACTGCAACCAAAATAAATTCCAGTCAACTTTATTTCCATTGATAATAGCTCTAGAAGATGGTAACAAAAATAAAAACACTTTTTGGCAATGTCTGTTTTTGTAATTGAATTGTCCTTTTTCCCCTTATTGTTTGCCTTAACAGTCTTTACTACTTTGCTCATTGATTCTGTAGAAGTCTGCACTTTTTCAGTCATCCGTGTTGTTTTCCCCTTTCTTTTTTACAGTTAAACCACTATATTTGTTTTCATACGAGAAAACCATGTCTCTCTGATTGGTTAATCCGCCTGTCAATCACACCCGTCTCATTTCTCACAGATATGACCAGGTGAATTGTGGGAGTGTTGGTTCCTCACGTACCCAGCGAGCAGTCGGGCCCGGTCCAGTTCTGGTCGCAGGTGCAGGAGTTGGTCTCGGCATGGTAGGTGCCGTGGCCCGAGCACTGGTCCGGACACATGGCTTTGGCGATCTCGCAGCTGGCCCCGCCCCATCCCGGCTGACAGTGGCACTCGCCGTGGATGCACACGCCATGGGCCGAGCAGCTGGGGTCGATGCAGTCCACTAGAGGGAGACAGACACAACACGAGTCAATGTGGAGGTCAAGAGTTAACAAAGATTCTTTTGATGGTCCTGAATTGTTCACTGTATTAATTGTTTTTATGCAATAGACTCTTCCAGTGTCTGCATTCAGACAGTTCTATACATTAGCTTTAATGTATTTTCAATGGTAGAGTTGGCATTAGCCTCCAAACACCTCAAACTATGAAAACCCAGGGCTGTTTTAGCGACCAACCACTTAACACAACCACTTAAGCACACGTTAGTAACACCAGACATGATAACCATGATGTGTAGATTATTAACATTAGCAATTAGCGCTGAAATTAGCACACACGCTAACATTTAAATAATAAATATTTCTTAAATGTTCGGTTATGCTTGAAAAATAGCACCAAAAATACATCAGGCCACAACAGTTTGTAAGGGAAATGTTAGTTCCATTTCATCTGCCAGTCACCTGGGATTCATAGAACCATAGTTACATTTATAGCTTTGGTTTAATTTCATCAAGTCTCGCAAATACTTATGAACTTTAGAAAGTGGAGGTTAAGGTTAGATAAGGCTAGTTATAACTTGTGGTTAAATGTAATGAACATATGAACAATGACAATTTGTCTGCTCTGTCCACAAATGTGTTATTTTTTATTTTTTTAGTTTTTCTGCCTTTTAAAATGAATGGGATAGAACGTTTACATCAGTACCAAGCTGTGTCTGCAGTTTTTCGCAACATATCCCTAGCATTAAGTTCTTTCCAAGAGAATTTCATGTTGAAGAAGTGTAAACATTGTCCAGTCCAGAATAGTTTGAGGGTAAAAAACAAAACCACATTTAAAACACGTTTCAGTTCAAGTGGCCGCCATCCGTCTCCTTGAAGTCAATGCTTTTTCTGTAAAACAACAATCTGCAAATTAAATCACAGCTAAAAATGTGCACGTGAATTCGTCATTTTTATCTGGATTTGAGTAGTAGTTTTGACTCAACGATGTGTAACTGCTGATGTGATGCAGAATATTTCATAGTATTTCTGACTGATCATGCCATAATTTTAGGGGAAATAAAATGTGCCTATGGAGTGAGTTAAATTATCTTAACCCATTGGCAGATAAATTGGCTTGAAATAAGAAATAACGTATTAAAACAAGTCAAAACGTCTGAAATTAAGATTAATATCCTGAAAACAAGGTATTTTTTTTAGCCAAGCCAAAAATGTATTCATGGAGCGCGTTTAAAAACAACCCAGTGCTTTACAACGAATCACAATAAAAAAACGCATATATATAATTTTTTTTTTTAAAAGCCAAGTTTAATGCCACGTTGCGTAACATTCCAGGCATTTCCATGGAGACGAGCGGCTGAAGTCGATGAGAATGGAAAGGTTACGTCCAATAGAGTTGAAAAGAGCATGTTTTGAGAGATAATTGGTCAATAGTCAAAGGTTTTAGGCTGTAACCAGAGGTAGAAACAAGGAAAATCTGTTCCATTGAATTCACGCTTTTATGTTTTCACAGAAGAGCAATGAAACACACTTTTGGTGGAAAGATCTTTTAAAATAGCACAGCACTGAATGGAATTATCCACCGGGAATCAATTCAGCCCACTCCAGCCTCCAGCCACTTTCAAAGAAGACGGAGAACATTTAAGAATAAAAGGAAATGCGCAAAGAGCCGAGCGAGTGCAAAATGAAGATGTTGAAATGCCCTTAATAATCTCAGTTCACTCGAGAGGTTTACAGCCCAGAAACATAACAAATAGACTTTTAGATGTACGTTTCGATTGGCTCTTTGGAGAATATACCAAGAAAATTGTTAAATATACTGTATGTTATTATATCACGAACAAGGAATACGCGTGGAAATTAAAGTGCAATCTGGGCTTTTAATGTGCTTTGTGTGTCATTTTCCAGCTTACGCTTTCTCTATGATGTATTTATTCAATTGCAGAAAGTTACACAGTGAACCGTAGGGCTGTAGTTGACTAAAGAAATTCTTCTAAACTGTGAGGTTGGTCTATGTTTCTGACCCAAACTGCACTCAAAAATCCACAACTGCACTATACTTCGTGCTAAAACAACTATTGATGCAGAAAAGTATTAATAAACTGTGTATTTATATGTTGGATGTTATAAGTTTGATTAAACTCCTGATTCACTCCAAAATCTTCAGTTCACTCACTCTTCCTTCTCATCTTCTCATTTTTTTTCTGTTTTCGGCACTGAACTTTCTCAGATAAGATAATGTGCAAATAAGGGCTTGACTTGAGTAAAATGTATCTTGATTTTAGTACATTTTACCATCTTAAAACAAGATTTGCCAAAGACATTTTATGCTTGTTCCATTGACAAATCTTTTTTTATGACAGTGAGAAAATCCTCAAACCAAGATAAATAACACTTAATTCAAACACTTAATAATTTATTACTTTGTTTAAGATGTTATGTTTTTATTTAATCAAGGATAGAGTAATTGGTCGACTGATAAAAATGTTGGTGAACTAAGACACCATAAACCGATTACAGCTCTAGTGAACCGCGTGTCCACTGCAAGATTTTATCCATCTGCGATTAAACTTTTCTGATCGCGGGAACAATCCTGAGTCGTAGCTCAAACTCGTGGCTCGTAGATCTCAGAGTGAGACGGGGGCAGACTAAACTCGTACGATCAAAGACGAGCTGCGATTGATACAAAAGCTGTCTGATATTGTACAATCTTGGTCGCAGAGTGAGCCTCCTGCGTCTATGATCCATCATTTGGCTCAAATGTAAACACAGTGCTCCTCAGAGTACAGCAGAAGAGCCAGGGGCGTCGCATCACATTCTGGGCCCCACGTACAAATCTTCTCAGTAGGCCCTATATACGAAATACATCAGTTTGCGTAGGATTTTTTTGTTATTTTTTCCACTTTTCTCTACAATATACACTCTATGGTTTCTATATTGCACTTAACAATAACTCAGTAATTTATAGCTACATCCTGTGTAAGTCACTAGTTTATAGACCCTTTAAAAGTCTATAAACAAAAACATTCTAAATTCAGAATGGAGACAAAAGTGAAGTGCAACATGATGTGATTTCACTGGAGAAACTGGGATTAACCTCAGAATGTCACAAAATGTGAAAAATTTTGATTATTTTGTGTTAGTAAAAGCCTCAGACACATGTGAGTGACATCAGAGCTGCATTAAACACATTTATTATTGTATTTTACATCATGTTTTAGGAAATTATGATAAACTGCATTTTTGATGAAGGAACAGTCCAGATTTATGGGTTTTACTGGAAAAATACTCAGAGAAACGTTGAGCCCACAATTATTTTTCTTTTCATCTAGACATATATTAGATACGATACCATAAATTAGATTCTTTTGAAGCTAAAATACAATTTGAATGCTAGAAATTTGTATTTTGTCCATCGTTTCATTTCTACCCTGGAAATTCAAATGTTTTGCTTTTTCCCAACACAACACTATAGAATTTAGATCTAATTTGATCTAATCATTGAAACATGTAGTCAGCTGCATTTTGCCTCCAGTTGCCTCCATTCAGGAATTTTGCAGATATCACATTTTAAAGGGTCTACACAGTACTATTTGTTATTTAGTTTAAACTTTACTCAACCGCAAAGCATTTTATTACAACAAAAATACATTAAAGTGTAGAAAAATGCAACCCCCCCTAGTCCAATGCCCCTGAAAAGAGTTCATTTACCAAACTCTAACCACTTTCCATTCAAATACAAGTAAATATTTAAGTTTATTTGTAATTTTTCATGCATTTTACATTTATTTAACTTTTTCTCTTTTGAATCGCTGGACTATGTAAACACTAAACCACTGTATCCCGTTGTAAGATGGCTGTTTCCTTTGTATTCACTGCTGTACTCTGTCTCTTTATCTGTACATCTTGGGTTTGAAAGTGGAAAAGTGGCTGAAGAAACTCAAATGGCCCAGATTTGTACAGATTAGGACAAACATTAGGGAACAATGCACTTTGTTCCTGCTCCTTGGGTTTGTTCAGATCCTTTTCCCGGTAAAATGTGATGGTATCTGCCCGAGTCGAGGAGCTGAGATTCTGAGGATGATAAGGGATTTTCCCACCACAGTAACATTTAAGAAGAACCAGTCCAGAGCTGGGGTTTGTTACTTCTACTGGAGGAACAAAAAAACTATGTTCACTATGAATATTGTTTTGACTTTTAACCTTTTAGATCTGTAGAAGAGCTGCCTGGTGTAGTTGTTTAAGGAGCTTTGCAGTTGTATTTTGCTATTTGTGGGTTTCAGTCCCGTCATTTGTTTGTTGTCGTCACCATTTTGAGAACGTCATTACATGTTACAGCCAGTGGCGGCTGGTGGTATGTTTTTTGGGGTGCACCATTACATAACATAAATAAAAAATTAAAAAAAAGGGAGGGAGGGGAAAAAAAAGGCACACGTGATCTTTAAACCTGGACCTCCCGCATGCAAGGCAAACGCTTGTCCAGTTGAGCGATACTTTCACACATAATGTTATTATCAATCCAGATCCTCCACAGACAAGCTTTATGTGACTGAATGATGTCTGTTTTACATTTGTCCACATGAGGTTGAAGATTAGATTTGAAGCTCTTGGGTCAAGTCAGGGTGTGACCTGCGCCCTCTTTTGACCGGCCACGACTGGTGACGGTCAGTCTGCGCTGTTGGATTTTACAGATGCCTCGTCCAAAAATAGCACATCTCAAGATTAATCAATTTCTGGAGACAAAAAGGTTCTTTGGGGCATTACAGAATAATCCTTTCTTTTGAGACGCAGCAGGCGTCATAGTGACTTTCGTCCTCAAAATGGCACCTGCAAGTGTCGCGTCACTTGAAGTGCGCTTTTTGTGCTCCATTTTCATCACTGTTTAATAACAATATTAGCATATAATAGATCCCTGCTCAAACAAACCTGTTAATATATTTCAGACTATTTGTTAGATTTCTTGTGTGGAGGTGTTATACTGTGTGTGTAATGTATGGCATTAAATCAATCATTCAATCACAGCCATCGCTCATCGCTGTAAGAATACATGTTTTTCAAGATTTTTTTTTTTTTTTCCCTCAATAAAAAACCCTGTAATGGAAGACAATTATAATGAGGAGTTCAATGGTGTACCATGGAATATTCTAAAGAGACAAGGAAACTCTGAAAAGTATCTAACCCTTAAATTAGGTCAATTTTAAATACTTAAGTGTTTAATTAATTCATTTATGCAATAAGCTTTTAATCAACATTTCACATAAAAAAAAAAAAAAAATCTGGATTATCATGGTTTCAAGTGTCCGTGACAAAAAGTAGTTTAAATATGATTGTTTATTGTGACATTTTGTATTGAAATATGTCACACTTTTGAAATGTATTATTGGGACAGGCCTAATTCCGTCAAATGTTATAGTAAATCCAATTGTACATGAAAACAATCACTACATTACTATTATTTCCAGTCATTTAAGTTATTATTACACTGACAATTTAGCTTTTTTGTTTTTGTTTACTCATATGATAATTAAAACAGCAACATTTTCTCCTTTACCTGTCTCAGTCACAGCTTGATTTACTTTTAGAAACTCAATAGCTTTACTTCATTTCATGACTCGACGGCAGCTCAATTACACAATCGAAGGCGCACAAAAAACATACAACTGTTTAAAGTATTTAGCTCTGACAGCGTGAGTCAGCCGGTCCTGTTAGCGTCACCTTTGTAGTTTGTTTACCCGATATGCAAAGTCAAATTTCTGGGGATTTGTTCACACGCTCGGCCCTGCTGGACACGTTTTAATGATATCGGCCTCCGTTGTTGTCGCGTAAATGAATCCGGGCCGGGGTTTTGTTTTGTACCTGTGTGTGGTTTACGTTTGCGCCCCTCGATCGCCCACGTGTTCAGAGAGCTACAGGCGGCCGGGGGGAATAAACGACGAAGCTGATTGGACGCTTCTAGGTCCAGTGTGTTTCAGAGTGAGAGGGAGGAGTCGCTAATAAGAACAAAAAACGTACTGTGATGAGGAATGTACAGAAAATCCTGTCAAACAATTGTTTCTATAGCACATTCAGACTTTTTAAATACAAATATGGTCAAAATGTCATGCTTTGTTGGGGGGGGGGGCATTTTATGATTTTAAATTTGCTAACTCAATTATTTTAGTAGTTTGTAGTCAAATGATGATTTCCATTGTGTATTGAGGCTTTTTACACCAAAAAATATGTTTTTTGGGCATTTTATCATTTAAACATTTCAAATCAGCAAACTATAACAAGTACTTTAGTAGTCGACGAGTTTGAGACTTTTAAAATCCAAATATGGCCAAATTAGTATGTTGTTTGGACATTTCATAAATTTAAATGAGCAAATTATTGATTATTTTGGTATTGACACTTTTTAAACACAACTATGGTCAAAATATCATAGTTTTTTTTGGTATTTTATCATTTTAAATGAGCTAAATAACGACTACTTTAGTAGTCGAGAAGTCAAACGATTATTTTAAATACAAATATGGTTAAAATGTCATGTTTGGGGCATTACATCATTTTAAATGAGCTAAGTATCAATATTTTAGTAGTTCAGTAGTCAAATGATTATGTCTATTGTGCATTGAGGCTTTTTACACACAAATATGGACAAAATATCATGTTTTTTAGTCCATTTTATCATTTAAAATGAGCTAACTAATGATTATTTCAGTAGTCGACCAATCGATTTATTATTTATCTTGTGAGTTGAGACTTTTTAACACTAATTTGGTCAAAAATATCATAGTTTTTGAGCATTTTATCATTTTAAATGAGCTAACTAATGGTTATTTTAGTAGTTAACAAGTCAAATGATTATTTCTATTGTACATTGACATTTGTTACACATTAGATAAAGTCAAAATATCAAAGTATTTATTACAAAATGATGATTAAAAGCCCATCTCTGTATTAGTTTGTATGAGTTCTTTAGTAGAATTTTCCAACACGACATGGAGCTGTTACTGGACATCCAGCCTTTAATTAAACTCAAATCAGTAACAACTTGACGAAGAGTAGAATTTCGGACCCTGCACCAGAAAAAATGACACGGCGCACCTTTAATAAGGTGAATTATAAACATTGTCCTGAGATGAATACATTACATACTTTCACTTTAAACCATTCAGTGCTGTTTATCGACATCAGATGGAGATTCAGCAGCTGCAAATGGGATTAACCCACAGAACGACAGTTGTCTCCCTCTCTCCCCCTCGCTCTCTCTCCCTCTCTCACTGTCCACGGACACACTCGCTGAGGATTAGTGCCAGCTAATCTGAAACTAATCTGGTTACTGTCCTGTGGGATCTCATATTCATTTGCATATTGGCCCGGGCAGCCGTTCTGAGCACATTCTGTTTGCATTTGTCCACACCTGGAGGACGGGAACGAGAGACCAGCGCAAAGACGTGTGGACTGTACACGGCAAAAACATTACTGAAATATATATACATGCGTGATATTCAGTAGAGAAAAGTTTTGGTTACTTTTGCCAGAACATTTCTTACTGTCTTTGTGGTCTATTTCTACATCCTGTTTTATTCTGCATAAAAAGGTCTAACCTTGCAGTTCAGATTTTCTAAAACAGGTTCTGAAACAAGCAACAAAAACGCAATAAAAGTGAAAAAAAGTAGATTATAAGCATCAAAAAGTGCATTTTACGCCTACGAAAAGCAAAAAAAAATGCAATAAAAATGCAATAAAGATGTAACTGAAAGTGACAAAAAAGTGATTGAAAGCGATAAAAACGCGACTAAAGGCAACAAAAGTGCAACTAAAAGTGACAAAAACGTGACTACAAGTGACAAAAAGACGACTGAAAGTGACATAAACAACACTAAATGTCACAAAGCGCTACTAAAAGTGACAAAAAGCGTAAAAAAAAAGTTGAAAACGCATGATTATTTTATTTGTTTGTTAGTTCGTATTTAATTATTTTTGTCAGTTCTCCTCGTGTTTAAAATGTGAGCTTTAAACAGAATTATTAAATTATTATTATTTAAATATTATTAAAACAGATGTGGGGTGCACGGTGGCAGAGCGGCTAGAGCAGGGGTGGGCAATTATTTTGACGCAAGGACCACATTTTTACACTTGCCTGGGGGCCGGACTATTTTACACACGCTACTACACATAGACTTAATGCCTAAAATACACAAAAAATTACAACAGAATAGCAAAAATCATTACCTTAATTTAGTGGGAACAGTGCAGTTGGTCACTCCTTTTATCCAATGCATCAAAGTTTGGTGTTATTCTAGTGGTGGCTGTTCTCAAAACTGATTTTTAATGAACAAGCAGCTGCTCAGGAAACTATAAAATGACAAATGCACCACACCTAACTCATACAATTTTTTATTGAATGCTTTGCGGGCCGGATCAAAATGCCAAAAGGGCCGCATGTGGCCCCCGGGCCTTAGTTTGCCCCCCTCTGGGCTAGAGCTTCTGCCTCTCAATAAGGAGATTGTGGGTTCGAATCCCGCACCACCCCAACATCGTGGTTTCGAATTCTGAACCACCCTAACATCACACGATCTCTCTGGGTGGAGTCTGCATGTCCTCCCCGTGTTACCGTGGGTTCTCTCCGGGTTCTCCGGCTCCTCCCACCGTCCAAAGACATGACTGTGTACGTTAATTGACAACTCTAAATTGTCCCTAGTGTATGAATGTGAGAGTGAATGGTTGTCTGTCCTTGTCTGTCTCTCTGTGTCAGCCCTGCGACAAGTTGGCCACTGTCCAGGGTGTACCCCGCCTAAGGCCCAAAGTCACTGGGATAGGCTCCAGTCACCCACGACCCCTAACGGGAATAAGCGGTAGAAAATGAATGAATGAATGAATAAAACAGATGTAAAATCCAGTCGCAATTGCTAAACTGGTCAGAAGAATCACAATCCAATATTTTTCTCAAATCAAGCTGCTTTAAATTTACCATTTCAAAAAGCGAATAAAACATTTGCAAAACTTCGACCAAACCCAATCCTCGTTCTCTAACTTTGCTCCAACATGTTTCTAAATTAAATCGAGACACTGCAGGTGAATAGGAAAAAAGTAGTAGTTTACTCACATCAATGTAAAAAAAAAAGATGTATTACAAGTTTTTCATCATGCCAAGTTATCAGGTAGAAATAAGGCATTTATGTGTGAAAATGGACAAAAACGGACAGAATCAGGTTTCAGCTTCTTGGTTCATTTTGTACACTAATATTATTACAAAAAAAAACTTTATGGACGGAATTTTGGATTTCTTATGTAGTGTTTGAGTAAACTAAATGTTTTAATCCTTTAGACTTAAAACTTTAATAAATCCATTTCAGAATTAAATATCAAAATCTTCTGTGCAATCTGTCAAAATCGTGTTCAGTACAAGATTGTACAGTTTGTTGAGTGTAGGAGCTGCTTTAAGGCTGATCTTTATGTCCCGAGGGGAGAAAAAAAGAAGAAGAGCCTTTGAATTTACAATGTCCCAGAGAAATCTATGGATGAAGTGGATTAAATGAAATATTTAAACATCTTTAGATTGGACACGTTTGTTGTTTCCACATGAAAGTCTGTTTGTTGAGAGTGCAAACTAACCAAAAAAAAAAAAGTAAAAGAGTATGTTTCTGCAGTGTGGTGTCACGGTCGATCTGGGGCTACAGCGTGTGTGCGACGGACAAACAGCAGATTAGTATCGATCAGCGCAGACGAAATGAGTTCTGGAGTGCGGCTCGCGGTCCAGGATTAGGCGAGGACCTGTCAGCAGTCAGACGCCGCCGCTCCCTCTGCGCTTCACCAACGCCTTGACCACAAAGCCGCGTTCACAAATGAGCGCGAGTCAGCACCTCCGCGACGACGACGATATTACGCAGGACGGAGGTTTTTACGATTTGTTTACGCCAGCGGTAATGAAACGTTTGAGCGCTAAAGTCAGAGCCGTTGGATTTGAACGGCTGCACTCGAGGGGGTTTTGAGGAGTGAAAAGCACATTTTAGCCACTTGATTATTGCATAACACTAAAATCAATACGTGTAATGCAAGTGTGAGTGTTTTTTTCGTCTATTGAGTAGATAAACTTTTAGGATCAGGAGTGTCCAAAAGCATAAAAAGCCACTGAAAACGACAAAAACGTGACTAAAAACGACAAAAAGTGACTAAATCACAATTAAAAGCAAAAAAAAAGGCACTGAAAACGACAAAAACGTGACTAAAAGCGACAAAAAGTGACTAAATCACAATTAAAAGCAAAAAAAGGCACTGAAAACGACAAAATCGCAACTAAAAGCAACAAAAATGTGACTAAAAGCAACAAAAAGGGGACTGAAGGTGTCAAAAACGCAACTAAAAGAAACAAAAAGGCACTGAAAGCGACAAAAATGCAACTGAAAGGAACAAAAACGTGTCTAAAAGTGACGACTATAAGAGACAAAAACAACACTAAATGTCACAAAATGCTACAAACAGCGACAAAAACGTGATAAAAAGTGTCAAAAGTACAAGTCAGCACCTCCGGAAAGACAACAATATCACGCAGGACGGATTTTTTTACGATTCGTTTACGCCAGCGGTAACAAAACGTTTGAGCGCTGGAGTCATAGGCGTTGGATATGAAGAGCTGCACTCGAGGAGGTTTTGAGGAGTGAAAAGCACATTTTAGCCACTTGATTATTGCATAACACTAAAATCAATACGTGTAACGCAAGCGTGAGATGTTTCGGTGATGGTGAGCGTTTGAGTAGATAAAGTTTTAGAAAGAGAATGACGGCAGCTTGAGGCAGTGGATATGTTTCCATGCATGATCAAAAATCTGATCATTATCTGATTTGTGGAGTTGAAATGACATTAAAGGCCGTTATATCAGTTGGGAATAGTGTGATTTTTTTCTGAGTTTTCATGCTTTTGAAGGTTTTGACGAGGAAAATGGTGCAAAAAATGTCAAATTAATGCAGCAACGGCAAAAATGAAATCGTTATTTTAAAATATCATGCACTTTGTCTTCAGAATACTTTAAATGACTCAATATAACACTTCACATCAAACATACACCCAAACTGAGGTCTAATCATTGGATAATCTTATTATTCTAGTTAATCTGATTTTTACTGGCCAAGCAATGGAGGTTATGCAGATTAAATCATGACATTTTCTCTTGTAAAAGCTCAAAACACGACTAAAATGTGATTGACCTGTGCCACAGTTTGTTAGCAAATATAAAAGTCCACAATTCTGCAAAATATTTTGTGTCTGACATCTAAAAAAAAGAAAGAAAATAAAGTAAACAGTTGTAGAAAACCAGATAAACAACAGGAACACTGCAGCTACACTCATATTTATCACTGACAGTGGGATCACACACAGTTGAACTCATTACATTTCTCTCCTTAAATAACAGGTTTTTGAGTCCAAGTGTTGAGCAAAATAATTGTTGTGCGGCAGCGGAAGTGTCCTTTATCTCCACGTGCCATTACCAAAAAAGCTAGCTAAGATCTTCACAGTCACAGCCACTACTTTCTATGCAGATTTTGCTCATAAAGTAAAAAACAAAACAAAAAAAAACAGCCACTTTCCTGTAAACTGACACTAATCTTAATTGCAATTAGTACTTTAACCAAAGTAAAAACATACATTTATACTTAAAAGCATGATCGATCAAATAATGAAGGATTTACCCAATGGAAACCTGATGTTTTTGTCCAAATTAAGCACGAAGGTTCCCACGAAGTGAGATTTTGCCGCAATGTTTAGAAATTTGTAGGTTTCTAATTTTACGCCCTGGCTGTAAATCATGACATCACACTTGGAAAAATAACTGTTACCTAGCAACCACCCTGTACACTGGGCAAAAACGCATCCTTTTTTCCCCTCCAATGCAGTTTTGCCACCTGGTTATCCTACCTGCACCAAAGCCCTAAACTTGACAAAATAATCTGTTCCTAAACCTAAACCTAATCCTAACCCAAACCTTAAAACTGTAAAAAAAAAAAAAAAAAGCATAGCCACCAATCCAATGTGACGGTCTGTGGTGTAAGTGGGTTGGGTAAAAAAATTAGGCAACCAAAACAGATATTTGACAAAAGAAAAATATAAAATAACACCTTTACTTTGTTGAATTAATGTTGAAAATGTAAGGAAATGCATTTGAATTAGTCTTTTTTTTTTGTAGAAATCTGCTTTAATTTGTACCATTTTCAACTCATTTTCCAATTTTTCTTCATAAAACTGACACTTGATTGGCGTAAAACAATGATTTATATTTACAAGAGGTATTATTACACCAAATAAGTCATAAAAATCATAAAAAACCTTTCATACACATTTCATAATTGTAAACCGTGCAACACTTCATTGATTGATTTCTTTCCAAATCAGTGCCCATTTTGATTTTCTCAACTATGATTTTAAGTCAGTGAATTTTACGTTACAACCCCCACCCGAACGTTAACCGCGACATATTCTCCTTAAAATATGCACGCTCCTTCTTCTTTTCCACTGTACCTTTTGAAGACGCGGCACTTGTAGAAAACCCCTCGTCTTTAGAGCATTTTAGTTCCTCGTCCTTTGTCGAAACGAAAGCGGCAGACTGTTCCGCACGTCCCGGGAGACTGTGTCTGAAAGTCTTATCTCCAAACCATTATCACGCCCCATCTCTGCTGCCACGGAGACGCTTTTAAAACCGTCGCAAACCGTTTCCGAGCAGGATAGTCGCACATTTACTGAATACAAACACGGTAGTTAAAGTCTATATGACACGTTAGACGACAAGTTTGACTAAAATGTGGTGAACGTGATTATATTTAAGATTTTACTAAACGTTTTGCCCATTGGTGTCCGTTTTGACTGTTTTTGTGAAGTTCATACTGTTACTTCCTGTTTGTTTGTAGGTTGAGGTAATTCCACAACTGTTACCTAGCAACCATTTTGAAAACAAGGGTCAAAATCCATCTAAATCACACAATAGTTAGGAGCTGACATTAAATAATACCTGATAACGCCTTTATTTTGCTGAATGATCATCTAAACTGTCAAAATAATGTGTCGGTTGTGTTTAAATTGTCTCCGAATTTTCAATGGTTTGTCGCTCTTTGATGATGTTTTAGAACTCAGCTTTACTTCGTTATTCAGTTTTATTCCTCTAAATTTCCGAACAAACAGCATCTTGACTGATGTAAAACTATGATAAAAATTGACCACAGGTGCCCTCCCACTAATTATGTCTTAAATAAACAAACATGAGAATTTGTCATATAGACTTTAATTGTTTATGTATGACAGGTTTGAACTAGTTTCTCATTTTGATTTTATCTGGTGTATTAATACCTATTGTACATTTTAAAAAATCTAGTTTGACACCAATCAAGTAGTAGTTTATAGAAAAAAGTTGAAAATTATGTTGACATTTACAGGAAGTAAAAAACTGATGACATCAGAGTAAAAAAAATGCAGCAAAAAAAATAAATAAATAAAAAAAAATAGAGGTGTTATCTTCATATTTTGTCAATGTTTTTGGTATAATTTTACAGTCATTGTACATTTGTTTGATAATTAACCCCCAACTACATCAATGAATGACACGTTTTAGCACTTTACAGTTCCATTGATGTAATATCGTCTGAATTTCGTTATCAGGATACTCCAAAAATACTTTTTTTTTTACATATGTAATATGTGAATATTTAAATTGTGTCTGTAAACAGGAAGTAAAAATGTGTGACATTAGCTGAGTTTTAGCCCAGTGTACAAAGTAATTTCCTAGTGTGATGTCATCAGTCGTCTTTCACAGCCTCCTTCCCTCTTGAGTGGTTCTGGTTCAGTCCAAGTGGATGCGTCAGTCCTAGTTGATCTGCAGCCTGTCCGTCCGTGGGAGTAGGATCTCTCCTTCACTGTGGTTCTCCCCGAGGTTTCTACTTTTCCCATGGGGTTTTTTGTAGTTTTTCCTCGCCGCGAAGGAGGGTCAAAGGACAGGGGCATTCTGGGATAGTTATCTGAACTGCTTTCTACCTGTGGCCCATCGAGGCAACAGTGATTTTGGGCATTATAAAAATAAATTGATTTGATTTGCTGTGAGCCTTGTATTTTGTAAGATCGACTCTGGGCCTCAACCATTTGCTGAATGACTGTCAAATAAAGCTTATAGGACCAAAAAAAAAGTCTTAAAAAAATTAACAAAAAATTGTGTTATGTTTAAAAACACTGCAGAAATCAATATGTTTCAGTGCAGGTTTGTCTTCTGATGTCAAAAATATGTGAAAAACATCTGCCATTGTCAGTCTGTACTCCAGTTTTATTCACTTCACGTCATGTTTCACCTCCAGCCCACAGCTTACACACAACCACACTTTCCGAGCGATCCCTTACCCTCCTCGCAGTTCTCGCCCTTGTAGCCGGTGTTGCAGATGCAGGCGCCGATGATGCAGATGCCGTGGCCGCCACAGTGGATGTCGATGCACTGGTTGGCCGGGACGTCACACTCGGTGCCCTTCCAGCCGCTGTAGCACTGACACCGGCCCCTGGAGTACTGACCGTTCCCACTGCACAGGACGGGACACGCCGCTGCAAAACACACACGAGAGGTCAGGAATCCACTGTGGACAAAAAGTGTTCAGCTCTCAACACATGACGGAAAGACTGAGACGTGGAATTTGTGTTTTTTTGCCGCCATTTTATTTGTAAATAGTCGCACATTTAATAGTGGTTGACTATATATATAAAAATAAAAATATGAAGATATGCTACATTTGAACACAAAAAAATGCGGCAAGATTAGAAAACTGTAAAATGTGCTTTGTGTATAATTTTACAGTTGTTTGATAATGAAACTAATTCAATAAAAGACTAATTTTAGCTTTTTTCTGTTGAATTGACATGATATCGTCTTAATGTCATTATCAGGATACTCCGAAAAAGATAAGTTTGTAAATATACGCAATATTAGTTGCACATTTAGTAGAGGTTGTCTATATATATATATATATATTTTAAATGCAACAGATATGCTACATTTGAATACAAAAAAGTCCAGCAAATTTTGAAAAAAGAGCTGTAATCTGTAAATGTATTTTTGTATAATTTTACAATCACTTCACATTTGTTTGATAATTAAACTAATACATTTACTTTTATGTAATTTTAGCACTTTTCTGTTGAATTAACATACTATTGTCTGAATGTTGTTATCAGGATACTCAAAAATATATTTGTTTTTGTAAATTGTTATATCTATAAATTGTCCCTATATTTTCAATGGTACGATGCTTTTTGATAGCGACATCATTCCATTTTAGAACTCAGCTCTACTTCCTGTCATTTTAAACTTTTACTTTCCCAAATGTCTTCACAAATTGCAACTTCACAGATATAAAACTATAATAAACATTTACCACAGGTTCTAGCCCAACAAACCAAGTCCTTTATATAGACTTTAAAGGGGCTGTATCTGATTTTTATTGTTTTGAAATGATAAAAAACAGATCTAATCCATGTTAAACTCTTTACATCAGTCACGCATCGCTCACTTTCCCACTGCAGTCCAAGCATGATAAATATTCACCGCGATGAGTTTAACAGCAGTTTTCATGAGTCTCTTTCCTGTCCCGGGTAAAGCTAACAAACACTAGCAGGCTAACGACGCACTTCCTGCTTCTCGTAGATTTAAACACTCTGCGACCGCGCTGTGGTTTCATTCTAACCCGAACAGATGCTTTTACAATATATCTGTACTGGGGCAACACGGATTTAACTTTATTACATACAAAAAATTGAAAAGTTATGGTTTTCATGTTTCATAACAGTAAAAAATAAAGTACAGCACCTTTAATTTGCTCAAACTGCTCACTCTAGTCGACCACAAACATCACACATGTGGTCAGCCGATCCCATCTGCCCAAACCACTGAGCACAACTTACGACTTTGGTAGCTTAAGCTAATAATCCATTCAAAACGACTATCCCATCCTGTCCCAAACCCAAACAGTATATTCAGGATGATGCATGGCCCAACGGTAATCCAGAGTATAAAGCCGCTCCGTGGAAATCTCATGATGTAAGTTTGCAGGGAGTCACCATCATAAACTATAGAGGAGAAGCCATTACGGCGTTATGTGGTGGAATAAAACTATAAATTATGACAGATGATTTTACTGCCGGCTGCCATTCTGTTTGCATAAGCACGGATGGATTGTAGGCAGAGGTAATTGCTGCACATAAGGTTCCTATTTCCACAGCTTCTTTGAAAATACTTTGGCTTTCTCATTACAGGATCAAAATCTCCATCAGTCACATCGTAGTGCTTTTAATCATCCTTAATTAAAGCGATATCCTGGAAAGTCCCCAGGTTTTAAAGGCAATGGCAGTAACATGTGCTCCAACTGGTTTAAATATTGTGCTAAATTGACTTTTTATGTGCTTTTTAAATAGTTTCTTCCTGAAAAACATCACTGGAGATGTATTTTGCTTTATTCGTTTACAAGGTTGTCCTGCCCCGTGCCTCAAAAATGACTCTGTTTCAATTGACCTCAAGGGATTTTGTTACAGGTAGATATTCTGCCGATTTTTACGTTTATAAATAATGTTCAGAGTCACTTTTTTAGCGTTCCTAAAGTACATTTTGCCTTCATTGCAATTGCATGCTTGTATTTGCATGTTGGGACACGTTACTCAGTGGCTATTTTTTTCTTTTTTCATGGTAGATTCTCCTCGGTGCAAGTAAATAGTGATTAAAGGGAGTAAAACTATATCTGTAGAACACGCTTCACAAATAAAAATTGCTTTACAAAGTGCAATAAAAGACAACAAGAACATGTACAATAATAGAACAGAGAAATAAAAATCTCAGTCAACCAAAAGCTTGACTAAGAAGTTTAAATTGGATTGTTATGTATCAAATTGTTCGATCCTGTACTCATTTCAAATGTGAGGATTTGTTGAAACAAGTGAAAAGAGAATCACAAAAGTCTAAACGAGACGAAATAAAGAATGGGCAATCGTTCCAAGATAAGCCTTTTATAGATTTGACCTCAGTTTAGAAATGTTGTGTAAATGGTAACTGTTTTAGACCACACACAGTGACCGTCAGATAGATTTGTCCAAAAAGGCTCCCAGATTTCTGACTGTAAAGCTGCTGACGTGTGTTTTCTATTCATAGGCATTATCTTAAGTTCTAACGTGAGACGCCAGAGCACATGTTCTCAAAAGCTGTTTAAAGACCAAGAACAATACAAATGGTGCATAATAGAGAGCCATTTTGGGCTTATTGCAAAATGGTTTTAGTCGTAAGATCTGGCCACCCAAAGTACGGAGCTCATTTTTCTTTCTGATTTGATGATTGGGTAAAGAACCATAACAAAGCAAAACACTTGTTACGTCATGTTTTTTCCTTTTGCATGAACATTACTTTTTTGAGTATCCCAATAATGACAGTCCACAGAAATATGTTGTTGGTGCTCGGCGTTTTTTATGTTTTTTTACTGTTTTGAAACTTGAAAAACAGAACTACTTCATGTGCCCGATATTTTTGCATGTAAGAAGATAAGAAATCAGTGTAAAAGAATCTATTCAGGTGAAATTGAGATCACAGCGCTTTCTTTTCGTCTATTTATACAGCGTTTTATCCCACAAGAAGCAGGAAGTGCACCGTTAGCATGCTAATGTTTGTTAGCTTTACCCGGGACGGCAAAGAGACTCATGAAAAGTCTTTATAAACTCATGTCAGTGACTATTTATGATGCTGGGACTGCATTAGGAAAGTGAGCGATACATGTGACTGATGTAAAGACTTTAACATAAACAGTTTTTCACGTTTGAAAACAGTAAAAATCAGGTACAGCCCCTTTACATGTATCAGTGGTGATTAGATTATCAACCAAATGTGAAAAGTCAGTCAAATTAATCTAAAAAATGCAGAATTATCACTTTATACCCTTTTTAGAACATTTACAAAAAAGCTCTTAATTTTTCATTTTTGATCTGCTCTTTTTGCAGCATCTTTTTTTTTTTTTTTACTATAAACAATACAATCACTGTTCAAATTTTGCATATAATAAACATTCACGATATTATCTAAATTTCAATATATTTCTAATTATAATTGTCACAGTAACAGAAATAGTTTACCACAGTAGAGTCAATGAATACTGCCTGAAATTAATCTGGCAATGACTATGGGCCCTTTAACATGTGATGTCAAAATTCTTGAATGGAGGCGACTGGAGGCAAAATGAAGTCGACTGTAAATATTTCAATGATTCGTTCACATTAGATCTAGAGTGTTTGTGTTGGAAAAAAGCAACACATTTGAATTTCCAGGGCAGAAATGTCAAGTTAGTTTGCTTTACTGGATTTACATTCTGGATTTACAATATTTTTGTTTCCAAACTTTTAAAGGGTCTACAACCAAACCACAAATGAAGAAAACGCTGTATCTTTCCCTTCAGGACGTGGGGCATTGGTAGACAACTGTAACAACATCCCAGGACCGAGTATCTGGAGACTTTGGGCAAACATCTGCTGTGGAGAGGACTCAGGTGGAGCAGGTGTGAGGAGCACTGAGGCGAAACCCGGTTTACAAGCTCCTCATTTGTATTCGGGGGACGTTCCAGCGGGTAATTTCAGCGCAGTTTGGACTCTGGTGCAGGGGATCTCTAAGGAGGGGAGGCCTGGAGCTGCTCGCTGCTTGTGGCAAAAAGATGTGTTTTGAAAATTCTTCGAGAGCCGGACAGTAAAGAGACGTAAAAGAAGGCTCAAGTATGTTTTCGACGTAGGGCTGGGCGATATGGCAATTAGTTATTCTCATGATTTTCTTGGTGCCAGATCATGATTTCGATTCATGTTAATTTTGCATGTTTCTATTACCTTTAATAGAGCTGCACGATTTAGGAAAAGTATCTAGTTGTGATTTTTTTCGGACCAGTGCGATTGTGATTCATGTTTCAATAGTAGGATTCTGTTCAAATTCACATTTTAAACACATTTTTGTTGTTTTTAGTCACTTTCAGTTGTGTTTGTCATATTTAAACATGTCTTTGTTATTTTTAGTTGCGTCTTTGTCGTTTTAAGTTCAGTTTTTTTCGCTTTTAGTCACATTTTGGTGCACTGAGTCATGTTTGTTTTTGTTGAAGCGTTTTTGTTGCTTTTGAACAAATTTTCATCGCTTTTGGTCACACTTTGTAAAAATCCAAACTATATTTTTAGTAGTTTTTATTCAAAACATACAAAACATTTTGTTGTTTGTGAAAGTACTGAATTGCACTTAAAAAATTACAGACTTTGCTATTTGCTATTCATTCGATTTTGTGTCAATTTCATTTATTTGTGCAGCCCTGGTCTATTAGAGGTAAATAAGGCGGGGCTGCCTCAGTGGGACATTATCTTATTTCTGATTATTATTATTATTATTATTATTATTATTATTATTATTATTATTATTATTATTATTATTATTATTATTATTATTATTATTATTATTATTATTATTATTATTATTATTAATAGAGCTATGCATTTATTTTATTATATAGTTATTATAATTGTTTTAATGTATTTGTTATGCTTTATTCATAAGAATGTTATTGTATTGTATATTATCTGTATGGGTGGGCTGGTTGGGTAGTAAAAACTGTAAACATTTAAATGCACTATTCGTCGATGTAATCCCTCATTCGTCCAGGCGTGTTTCATCGTAGAAAAGATTCAGGGGTTGTCATCTGGACGCTGTTTGAAAGATCGAGACGTTTCAACTTCTATCTGGAAGTCATTGTCAATCAGGTTAAATTCTCTATCTAAAACAGTACTTTTCAACCTTTTTTGAGTCATGCCACACTTTTTTGGTTGAAAATATTCTATGGCACACAAAATATCACCAAAGTGCACCATTTGGGAACAAAAAGTGATGTTTAATGTAGAAAATATTGTCTATGTCACTGTAATCTAA
Organism: Rhinogobius similis; assembly: GCA_019453435.1. Lineage (NCBI taxonomy): Eukaryota > Metazoa > Chordata > Actinopteri > Gobiiformes > Gobiidae > Rhinogobius > Rhinogobius similis. Next base: position 28,309,716 of record CM033622.1, on the reverse strand, counting down.
ATGTATAAACAATGATTGTTTGGCTAACTTCTCTGGTGAAGCTGTTGCTCACTCTCCAAAATGGTAAACAGCTTAATTAAATTCACGAATCAGGTTATTTTTTCAAGGTGCACCTGGCAACATGTCAAGGCACACTAGTGTTCCCCGGCACACACTGGTCGAAAATCAAGGATAGAGAAGCTTCCAGACACCATTATTCAACATTCATTTGGCTGATAATGTGTTCAAAACGTTTAAATATACAATAAAAGATATCGTCTAGCTTGTCGACTGCTAAAATAATCTTTAGCGACAGCCCTGGATGACGCCATGTGAGAATGTATCGATAACAACGGACTCGCACGATGATTAAATGCACAAATGTTACGTAAAATCCCCAGTCGGACGAACGCTGGAGGTGGGAAACTAAAGATAATGGACACAGACTTCACAGAGCGGCCTCCAGAGTCAGCGCAGGTCAGGCAGACTGCTGGGAGAACGAGCCGCTAACAACTCTGTGTGCGTGTGTGTGTGTGTGTGTGTGTGTGTGTGTGTGTGTGTGCGCGAGTGTGTTTGAGAGAGAGAGTATTTACCTCGAGAACAATCGGGCCCCAGAAAGCCAGGAAAACAGTGGCATATTCCCGAAAGACAGTCTCCGTTTCCATGACAATTCTGAGGACACTCCATAATCGACTCTGATTTAGAGAAGAGAGAAAGAGAGAGAGAGAGAGAGAGGGAGATAGATTGAGGGGGAGAAGAGCAAAGAGAGAAAGGGAGACAAAAAGAGAGCGAGATGGAGAGATAGAAAGAAGAGGGGGACGTAAAGGAAGAGAGAGAGAGAGAGAGAGAGAGAGTTAGAAGGAGTTAAGGAAGAATGAAAAGGGAATGGTAGAGAAGATTGAAGGAGGGAGAGAGTGAGGGAGGGAAATGGAAGAGAAAGGGGGAAAAGGAAAAGACATATGAGAAAGAATGAAAGAGAGAACGAGCGAGAGAGGGAGAAATAGTTAAGGAAGAATGAAAAAGAAATGGCAGAGGAGATGGAAGGAGGGAGAGAGAGGGGGACGGAGATGGAAGAAGGGGGAAAAGGAAGAGATCAATGAGAAAGAAAGAAAGAAAGAAAGACAGAGAGGGAGAAAGAGGGAGGAGAAAGGCAGAGAGAAAAAGGGAGAGAGACAGAAAGAAAGGGGGACAAAAAGGAGAAGGGGTTAGGGAAGAATGAAAAGGAAATGGCAGAGGAGATCGAAGGAGGGAGAGTAACAGAGGCGGAAAGAAAGAGGGAAAAGGAAGAGAGAGATAAGAAAGAAAGAGGGTAAGTGTAAGGAGATGGAGGAGAGAGTAGAGATAGGGTGAGGAAGAGAACATGAAAAGAGAAAAAGCAAGAGAGAAAAAAACAAGGAGGCAAAGATAAAGAGAGGAGACAAGGAGGTGGGGAAGAAAGAGGGAGAGAAAGGAGAGATGATAAAAGGGGAAACAGAAGAGGAAGAGAGAGGGTAAAGGAGGAAGAGAGTGCAAAAAAAGGAGAGAACAATAGAGTTAGGAAGAAGGAAAGGGAATGAGAAGGAGAAAAAAATAGGCAAAAGAGTAAGAGAAAGGATAGAGAGGAGAGCAAATACAGAGAGGAAAAAGAAAGGGCAAAGAGAGAGATAGAGAAAAAAATAAGAGGGAGAGATGAAGAGAAAATAGAGAGAGAAAGAAGAATGAGAAACGAGAGTAAATACAGAACAAGGAGGGAGAAAGAAGGGAAGAAAAATATATTACATGAAAGAAGAGAAAATACAGAGAGAAGAAAGAAATAGGAAAGAGACAGAGCGAGAACGAAGGGAATAGAATTAAGAGAGTAAGAAAACAAATCAATTATGGAGAGAGGGAAGAGAGAGGGCAGAGAGAGAGAAAGAAATAAGGGATTAAAAAGAGTAAGAAAAAGGAGAGATAACGAGGAGAGGAAAGAGAAAGAAGAGAAAGGAAAGATAGAGAGGAGAGCAAATACAAAGAGGGGAAAGAGAAACGGTAAAGAGAAAGAGAAAATACAGAGAGGAAAGAAAGGGACAAAAAGAGAAAAAAGGAAAAGGACCACAGGAAGAGAAAGGAGAGATCAAGAGGAGAGCAAATTAAGATAGAGGAAAGAGAAAAGGTAAAGAGGCAGAGAGACAAAGAAAGAAAGAAAGAAAGAAAGAAAGAAAGAAAGAGAATAAGAGAGAGAAGAGCAAATATGGAAAGAGAAGGAAGGGAAAAAAAAGAGATTAATAATGAGGTGCGGAGATACAGAGAGTAAAGAAAGAAGGAGACAAGAAGAAGATGGCAAGAGCAAAGAAAGTGTAAGAGAGAGGAGACCAAACACAGAGAGAGAAAAGAGACAGAAAGAAAAGGACGAGAGAAGAGATGGAGCAAACAGAGACAGAAAGCGAGAAGGGAAGAAAAAAAATCAAAACATTGTTGATTTCAGGGGTGAGTGTTAATTGGCGCGGCTGGATGTGGCGTGTGTGCGTCTAAAGAAAGCGCACGGACACAAAACACAGGGAGATGGGTCCTGGGCGGTTGCCGTAGTTACCGCAGTCGGACCAATCAACGGACTCTAACATCCAATTACCCCTCAGCCCCTGTGCTGTCAGTGCTGGCTCCGCGCCTCGGCTAACGGGGCGTATCCTCTGCACGCGCACGCGACGCCCACTCCGCTAAAATTAATTTCGGTTCTCAAATGTTTTCTTTTACAAACAGCACTGTTAAAAAGCAAAAACTGTTATTACTTTTTGATTCAGATAAGCAGGAGTAGTTCGTGTTGTCTGCATATATGACACTCAGACTAGATTTTTATACTAAGGAATGTGCTTTATAGGGTTGTATATAGAACTGTGATTTAAATTATTAATCTATTCAGTAAAGAAATTTTTTTATTGAAAATACAATTCATTGCAGAGTCTCAAATGCACTCCTTTTGCCTAAAAGCTGAAGCAAAGGCACTTTTCTAAAACGGTACTAATAAAATACTGTATGTTCAGGCTATACTTGCTCCATAGAATCATTTTGACAATATAAAAGTAATTGTTCGAAATTATTGTGATTTTTATTTTTGTCATAAATCCAATTTAATAACCAAAACGCAACAAAAATTGAGCTTTTACTTCTGCTATAGTATTGTTCCCTCATCAAAAACACACCTGCAGTTGTATTCAGCTTCATTCACGCTGGTTTCTTGTTTACTCAGAAAATACTCTGTTTCAAATTTCCCAGATTTGTGACGTCGTAGGTACAAATTGTAGATCCTCTGCGCTGTTTTTGAATCCATAAATCCTCGCCAGACTCGTTCTGAGCATTTCTGCCGTCACGTTCCGGTTATTTCTCCATGATAATTCCCTGTGCTGCCAGTAGATGGAGTGCTAACACCAAGTCCGAATGAGGGAACACCTGAGTAACATGTGCTTTTCAACATATATGTTATTTTATTTTCTGAAGGTACTCAAGAGCATGTTTAAAGGATAATAATAACACAAATAATGCAAAATATGTGTCCTTTAAAACAAAAATTATCTGATCTTTAATAGTTCTGACCTGATAAAACTATTGGGAAGTGTCATAATTTGAGCTATTTATGAGATGTTTTTTTTTTTTCAGAATCAGTACTTATTCAAAGTTGTTTTTGGACAAGAGCCAAATCATTGCACAACAGTGAAAGTATTAAGACCCAAAGGTCATTTGTGACTCACAGAACTGTAGTTATTTTAGCAACTTTTCTTCTCTTCTTCTTCTTCACCTTGACATTTGACCTCTGCTCTTGAGTCAATGGAACGTGCCTCAGTTCAGTTTGCAAGTCAAGATGTCGTACAAAGTTAGAATTTAAAAATGAAATGCCTCCGAGTGCTATTTTTGCGCGTATAAGAATCAGACTGACTTTTAAATAACTTGAAAATTGACTTTGAAGCCTGGTTAAGTTCATTGGACACAGAATAATTAAATATTTTTGTTTCTTCGCATATGAAATTCAGTACATTTTTACATTTTTGTGCCAAATGTATTTTGTTTGACTATTTTGTGGAAAGAACTGTTGTTTTCTTTTGATTCTTGTCCAAACTAAGCTCCCATTTCATTGTAAAAAAAAATCTAATAGAAACAAACAAAAGAAAAATATTATGCATTTTCTGCATTGTTATTAGCCTTTACACGTGCTCGAGTACCTTAAATATGACATCTCATGTTTCGAAACAAACCGACAAAAAAGTTTATTATGAAAATAATTAGTTTTTCACACCAGTCTGGAATGACACCTACTAGTGCATCCAGCCAGTGGATGGCGCCAAGCACTTACACAATTTAGCTATATTATCTCTTTAAGAAAATGTGCGACACTTTATTTTCAAGCTAGCAGCAGCAGTTATTGTGTTTAGATGGAAGAAATATTCAGAATGAGTCTGGCGATGATTTAAGGACTAAAAACAGCAAAAGATTCTCGGATAAGTGTCGTAGATGATCGGAAAATACGTCCCAGATCAAGGAAGTTCAGCAGGCAGGGTTTTTGACGCTTGGAAGGAGAGGATTTTCTAATGAACATTCCTCAAAACAGTGTGAAGGCAACTGAATGCTACTCCAGGTGTGTTGTTGATGATGGAACATTGTTAGAACATGATTAAAAACTCAAAAAGTCACTGTAGCAGAAGATGTGTCCTTTAATGCAGTGTTTCCCAACCAGGGGTACGCGGACCTCAAGGGGTACGCGGACCTCAAGGGGTACGCGAGGAAATACCAGGGGGTACTTGGAATGGTTTTGAGGTTTTAAAAGAAGATGAAAAGTACTTTTATCTGATTTTAAAGTGTTATTAGTTGTAAATTTAGCATCTTTTTGGAGTATCTTGGAGCATAAATATAATTAAAACAAAAATATATAAGTAATAATTGACAATATGTGACTTTTAAACCCATTTATTTTGCTGAAAGTAAAGCTAAGGGGTACTCGAAGTGTGAGACAAAGCTTAGGGGGTACTCCAGACAAAAAAGGTTGGGAAACACTGCTTTAATGTATAATTAGTTAAATACTCAAATGAAAAAAAATTGACTAAAATGTAACAAAACTTTACCTATTACGATGGTGTTGTAGGAGACTTGTTCCGTGTTGCGTCCGTCGTTGTAAAAAGCCAGGTGCCAGATCCCGGTGTCCAGGTACTGTATAAATCCAGCCTCGTGGACGTTAATGGAGCGGGCGTGTCTACTTCCTGTCCCCGCCTCCTCGTCATGTGACCCGGAAGTGAAGCCATGCAGTCCCAGGTCGATGTCGCTCAGGGCTCGCTTGTCTTTGGAGATCAGTCGACTGCCGTCCAACAACTCCACAAAATCGTACTGGAAATACACAGAAAGATAAACACTTTGAGTCGTGCCATAATGGGGTTTTATCTTGTACTTTAAAATTAATTTATCAAAAAATAATACGTAATAATATCAACAACCATATCATCTTTTTTGTTTGTTATTTGAAACAGTGCAAAAATATCTAACTAACTGACTAACAAACCAATTAATTTAATAAATAAATGAATTAATTAGGCTAATTAGTGACTTTTTTCTCAGTTTATTACCTCAAAATGATGCAACATACCAAATGTGATGATTTTATGTTCAAGATCTACATAAAGGATAAAAATAGGAATGGGTTCTATGCACAGTAGCAGTTGGCTAAGCAAACCGTTTCTCACAGATAATGCTAACTTTTATAAAAACATAAACTATCAACAAACAAACAATTAAACATTAGAGTAAAGACTACCTGATTGTTTTTATTTATAGATTACTTCAGCTTTTGTTTTAATTTGTTTGATTTTTATATTTTTTTATCCTTCAAAATTAGCATTAGCGTTAGCATTGACCCACAAACATCTCCATTTATCCACACAGAAGTGTCTCTGGGGAAGTATTCATCTCATGTGTCAGTGACATTCACCTGCAGCTCACTGTTCACAGTCTGAACTTTATGGACTTATTCATTTTAGTTGTAGTTTTAACTCTGCAAAAAATCCACAGAGATAGAACTGGACAAGAGGTACTCAATAGCACAATGAGATCACCATTAAAAAAAAAAAAATCCATGCACAGAGCCCATAATAATTGTTGAAATGGTTCTGTTCTATGGAAAATTTGCAAAGAAACCCTATTTTTTAAACTACCTTTTTAGAATAATGTTAAAATATTCTGAAAAAGTCATATTTTGAGCTATTTATGTGATGTTTTTCCATAATATATGTGTTCAAAGTTGGACAGTAACAGCCAAATGATTGCACAAAGGTGTAAACATTAAGACCCAATGGTCATTAGTGATTCATAGAATTGCGGTTATTTTACCTTTCTTCCCTTTTATATTCAGTTAGCTATTTATTTGACAAATCATCTGCTTCCCCAGGTTCAATTACACCGTCACATTTCATTCAAGAGTTATTTGAAAATGATCCAAAGTCAAGCGCTTAATAATAACAACATTTTGTATTAGTCAGTACTTTGTCGTGGCAATTTATTCCATTCGTTCGAGCGTTTTTAATAACAGGAAATATCTAGTTAGAGCTTCAAGTGTCCCCATAGTCTTTTCTCAGTTGCTTAATTTACCGTTCACACAGCCTAACCAGCAGTTTCACTAATCTGTCTGTGGACTACTTCACACCGGCCAATTACCACAGCAAAATTGTTTTTCAAGAAGCTAGCAAAATGTCTGGAGAAAATACCTCGCAAGATTTTTTTTCTGCTGAACTCGGAAATCCTTATAAAAGCTTAACTGTTTGTTTTGGCTCGTGACTGTGTGTTTAATGAAAGAGAGTTTGCATTAGCTCTAATCAGTTATAAAAACTAAAACTAGCATTTATCCGGCTGCATCTTGGGACCAATTTAGGTTTCTCTCCATATGGCCACAGTGAAAATGGGCTAATGGTCACACTCACTCTGCAAAATATTTAAAAATGGCCTCTTGGTGCGACTTTCTTCTTAAATGGTAAACAGTCACATTTATATAGCGCCTTTATATCTTCAAAACACTGAAAGCACTTTACACTAAGGATCCGCAAATATATATTATACAGTATTTTACCAATTATTACGTTTATTTTATTGTATAACTTGCTTGCTACAATCAATAAAACTTTATTTGTATAGCGCTTAACAAAAGCAACAACTGAACAAAAGCGTTTTCATTGTGCCCGTGCGCTGAATGCAACTTAATATAGTGAGAGGTCAGTATTCTTTATTTTTTTAATTGATTTTTTTAAACATTAACATAACAAAACACAAAAAACACAAAGAACAGAACACAAACAGAGACCAGAAATAGAAAAATATATAAAGAAACAGAATAGCAACTTGAGACATCCACATAAAATTAAGAGTAAAATTTGTCCATTTTCAAATTATGTCCGAAGGTCATTTGCTTCATTTTTCTAATAGGTATGTGATTCTAAAAATTGAGTTCTAGAAGCTTTTCTTTGCTAATTTACCATTGAATAGAACCATTTTAATCATTATTTGAATTCAGTTTTCATCCTTCAAGCAGATCTTGAACATACAACCAAGAAAGCTGATATGTTACATTATTCCGAGGTTGTAAACGAAGAAAGAAGTTACTAATGCTTTGTGAATGACCCTGACAATAACAACAACACAATAAGTGTTTGGATGAAAGTTTTGAGCCAACCACCTTCCAATTCATCCATAGATTTCTCTGGAACATTGTAATTTCAAAGGCCATTTTCTCCACATGCATTTTTCTCCCACAAAGACATAAAGATCAGCCTTGAAGTGGCTCCTACACAAATCAAACTGTACAATCTAGGACTAAACAAGATTTTGACAAAACGTACAGAGGGATTTTTTGATATCTAATTCTAAAATGGATTTATTAAAGTTTCAAGTAAAATAAAATGAGACAACATTTTTGGACAATTTTTAGTCAAATCTAGTTCACTCAAAAACTAAATAAGAAATCCAAAATCCCCTTTGTAAAGTTCTTTGTAACTAACGTGTACAAAATGAACTAACCTGGTTCTGTCTATTTTTTCAGATTTAAATGTCCCAAATATGTGCCACTTTGGCCGTTTTTACACATACAATACTTTATTTTTTTATGAAAACACGATGAAAAACTTGTAATGTTTTTTTCTTACATTCATGTGAGTAAATTACAAGAGAAGTTTCAAATTAATATCTTTAAATGTACGTTTTTTTTCCAGTTCACCTGCAGCGTCTCGCCTTAAATATGCCACCAATCTCAAAGACCCCATTTCACCTCAACAAGACTATACCTTTTAAACTCAAAAACTGATTTTTGCCTTTAGCCATTTTTCCACTCGGGACACACTGGCCTTAAAAGTGGTCTTTAGAGACACCAGACTTCATGTATCTAATTTACCACGACCACGTTTCCTTGACTTTTCCCTCGCTCTTCTTGATCTGTTACGCCAAAAGAGTTAATGGGAAGTCAGATGGATGGATGGGGTTAAGACAAGGACGCCCACTCGCTCCGCTCATATTTAACGTTGGAGCGCGGCGCGGTGCACGGGGTGGCATTGTATCAAGCTGTCCTTTGGTGATAAGTGGATTAGTCCCCTGATAGAAGACGCGATCGGGCCGCACACAGATGTAAGTGCAGTCATTAAAGACACGCTCCGAGTCGCCGAGGAGCTTATCGGTTTCATTATGAACGGAGGATCCATAAAAGCAGTTGACCCGCGCAAACGAGCAAGGTCACAGGAGGCTGGATTTGCGTTTTGGATACTTCCACGGAGAAAGAAATGTCTCGTAACTTTGCGCGATTTGGTGAAAGTCGAGGTCAAGAAGCTCTTAAGGCTGCGGCGTCATTCCTTTTTCGTTTGGATTATTAGAACAGGTTGGCGGCGTTTAATGGAGGGATACGCCGTAATGTTTGTAGCAAAGATCTCAGTATTAATTCTAAAAAGCACAGAAAATGACACTTTTGTTTTGTCCTTGTGTGATTAGTGGCATTTTTGCCTCTTTTGGTCATGTTTTTGGCAATTCAAGTCAAATCCTTGTCGCTTTTAGTCGCTTTAAGTCACGCTTTTTGTTGCTCTAAGGTGCACTGTTGACACTTTTAGACTGGTTTTTAACCTGTTTTGTAGTTTTTGTTGTGTTTTTGTCGCTTGTTTCAGAACATGTTTTAACAAATCTAAGGCTTAGCGGTTTTTATGCAGAATAACACAGGATATATTGTTGTTTTGGAAGGAAATTAATTATTGCACTTTGCTAATTGTGTCCATTAAAATTGTGATTTCTATTCCATTTTGGTTAGAAATTTGATTGAAGATAAAGAAATGTCTCAACTGTGTGCGATTTGGTGAAAGTCAAGGTCAAGAAGCTCTTAAGGCTGCGGCGTCTTTCCTTTTTCGTTTGGATTATTAGAACAGGTTGGCGGCGTTTAATGGAGGGATAAGCCGTAATGGTCGAAGCAAAGGTCTCAGAATTAATTGTAAAAAGCACAGAAAATGACACTTTTGTTGTGTCCTTGAGTGATTAGTGGCATTTTTGCCTCTTTTGGTCATGTTTTTGGCAATTTAAGTTAAATCTTTGTCGCTTTTAGTCGCTTTAAGTCACGCTTTTTGTTTCTCTAAGGTGCACTGTTGACACTTTTAGACCTCATAACTTTGTGCGATTTGAGGTCAAGAAGCTCTTAAGGCTGCAGCGTCATTCCTTTTTCATTTGGATTATTAGAACAGGTTGGCGGGTTTAATGGAGGGATACGGCTAGATTGGACGTAATGGTCGTAGCAAAGGTCTCACTATGTATTATTTATCGCAGGAATATAATAAAAAGCACAGAAAATGTCGTAATATACAGAGATAATGTGTCCTTGAGCAATACACTTCATCACCACTGGGTATTGGAGTGAGTGAATATAATGCATTCGATTTAAAATGACCCTGAGCTTGTATTTAACTAAAAATGTTTTGCATCTGTGCTTTAATTAAGTACATTTTACCGTGGATATTTTTTACTTTTACTTCAGTTCATTTGGCAGGAATCTGTGCTTTCTACTTTGCATTTTTGAACTGGACTGAAGAAGAAAGTACTTTCCATTAGAGCTGCACGATTTGGTTAAAATATCTACAGTAATCTGATCAGTATTGGGATTATATTTGCGATTTTTGTTTTACTTTATTTCTTTATAAAAGAATCATGTTTTAGAACATTTTTTACGCTTTTTGTCAAAATTCTGTCACCATTTTTGTCACTTTTAGTGGAGTTTTTGTCGCTTTTACTCATGCTTTTAGTCGTGTTTTTGGTGCTTTTAGTTGCTTCTAGTCCCGTACTTGTCACTTTTAGTCACTTTTTGGACACTTTTTCTCACTTTAAGACATTTTTTTACCCTTTTTGTCGCTTTTGCTGCATTTTTGTCCCTTGTTTCAGAATGTTTTAACAAATCTAAGGGTTAACATTATTTGAATGTAGAATAAAACAGGATATTTTGATGTTTGGAGGAAATTATTGCACTTAAAAAATTGGAGCCTTTGCGATTTGACCATTACGTCTTTTCAAACTGCAATTTCGATTCTATTTCAATTAATTGTGCAGGCCTACTTTCCACATGAAGTTTATTTTTCGGCACCTTCATGGGGAAATTCTGCCCAAAATGTTTGAGTTGAAGTCCTTGCTTTGAGAAAAACATACATAAAAATAAAAAATAAGATTCAACTGCATCTGCTCACTCCAAATGATCACAATGCTTTGTCAAAATCACTACAATAGTTCTCAAAATCTGTGTGAAATACTTTTTACTCAAAGTATATTTTGAAATTGTGTACTTTTACTTACACACTTTACTTATTTTACTTAATTTTGTACATGATACTTTTACTTTCATGTGAGTTTTTTTTTTTTGCTCCTGCGGTATACCTGTACATAACAGCATTCTTCTTCCATCACTTGTCATGAGCCACCAGGATCTGCTCCTCCCTCTTGCTCCTGTTCTCCTCATAGACATAAAAAATAATGGACAGACTGTCGTCGCTCCGCCCCATTCATGAAAATGCGGCTCAGTCATGGAGAATTCAAAATGGCCGCGGGTTAGCCTCACCACTCCCCCCTCGGTGGGGAGGCGGGAGAGGTTTAATTTGGGGCGGACCTTTTGCTGACGATACTGCCGTCGTAGCCTCTATAGTTACCGCCCACTCGTAGGTGTTTGGCTGCGCCAGTGACATTTCCGGCGTAAAGCCCGCCTTCCTCATTAGATATTCAAGAACTTTAAAAATCACAGCGGCTAAACCAGCCTGGTTCAAAAATTCACCCCTCAGCGTTGTCACAGAGCCGTAAGCTAACGCTTGAGACCAAAGCCGTATTTTGAGCCAGGCTCTAAAGTAGGTTTTGAAACGTCTAACTCCCCATTGACTTGCATTGAATAATTCTACTTCCGCAGCCAGCCCCTAGCGGTCAGCACCAGATTGCAAACATGGCAGCCTACAGTCGGCGGCTCAATTTGAGCGCGGTAGCCTCGCCCACTGGTTCTCCTGCTCCCCTCATGTTTGTGTGTCTGTTGCTGGTGTCCACCTGTCCCTCATCAGTGGGAGATTTAAACCTCGGCTCTCCTCTCCACCAGCGCCAGTTTGTCCGTTTACGCCAGTGATTTTTTGTTAAAATAAATACCTATTGTTTGGACTCCTGGATCTGCATCTGGATTAATGAATTAATCAAATCGTAACACCACTGCTAATGTTACAAATTGAAGTGTTAATCTTTTGAAATGTAAAAACGTTTTTGTGCATTTACACTTGAAGTAAATGTGGTGCGTGGCCTTCTTCTGTGGTATACAGAATCCTCTTCAGTTCAAGTGTGTACCGCATTTAGAGCACATTTTTGACTTTCTTTTGGGGAATTTCTTTGGGGATTTTCTAGGCCTTAGTTAGTTCTCAAACTTTTCACTTCAGCAACCACAAAAGGAGAGATTTAGCTTTCAGAGTTCCACCAGATCTAAAACAAGTCTAAAACAGGACTATTTCAGGTCTAAACTATGGCAAAACCGTGTCCAAACTAGGTCTAAAACCGGATTACACCATTGCTTTAAACCTGGAACTCCAATAGGCGGACCGCGGGCCAACTCCGGACCTCGACAACCTTAGATTTGGACCGCGAACATACTTCAAAGACGACACGGTGTTTGTAATAGTGCATAAGATGAGGCAAAGCATTCTGGGATATTTGTTTGTGTTGCATTTTATACATGTAATAGAACATATACACACTACACTATAAATATTACGTTATTTAGGCTTTACTCTTCAATTAAACTTCACTAAGAAGTAAAATAATGTACTCGTGTTACAACCAATAAAACGTGTCAATTTGGTCATGTGACTTAACGCTCGTATTTCACAGAAGGATAGATTGATATCGCTTCCCGGTGGAGTTTTTGATATTCTAGAAAACAACTACAACCTAATGGTATTTAGTTATCTGATTACAGAAGAGCAAGATAATTAACCACGGATTTAACCCTCCTGCTGTGGATTTACGTGTTGTTTAAAACTTTTTGTGGATGACATGGCGCAAAATATGGAGGACATCTCAGGGAGGCTGATCAGAAAGATATTAACGACAAAGGAGGAGACAGCGTACAACAGCTTCATTTAAAAATGGTAAGTAATAAAGTGTTGTGGCTCTGAGACAGCCCTTCAGTGCAGCAGCTGATGGTCTGTGGACTATGGAGGCTGAAAAGATGGCTCCTTCTTTCAATGAGGCTGCTCTGTGGAAATGTTAAAGATGACTGACAGATGTGCATTGTGGACAGTCTCAGGATTGCTCCAACACATTATAAGCTTGATTTCATAAAATACTATCTGGTACCACTTACTCATTAACTGGGTTTAAGATCAGAATCAGAATCAGAATCAGAATCAGAAGCGGTTTATTGCCATTGTCAGTAAAATTCACAAACATAGGAATTTGCTTCGGCGTAAGGTGCAAACATAAAGCAATGAGTAGATCAAAATGTATACAGTTCAGTTCTGCTGTGGCATTTGCTATAACCCACACAATTGTTTTACTCTGGGTAACACACTGGGGACTCCATTTGCTTGACGAGATTACAAAGTATTAACAATAACAAAGGAAGAACATCATGGTTTTGTGGTTTTACACGTGTTTATCCGTTTAGAAATGTTGGTGAAAGCAGTTTTTACACTTGTATTTTTGCTAAATAAAACACTACTGACAGATGTTTTGTGGACCCCGAGGTTAATGTTTGGAAATGTTTTGGCCCCTGGGGAAATTTAATTGGAGACCCCTGCAATAGAAGTTATCAACAAGGACCAACACAAAGGAGGAAAGAAATTTAGATTCAGATTAGAAGCATTAGCATTTATGGCCCTGGTTTTGATTTAATGGTCACAATATTGTAATAAATCTTGTAATAATCTACTGTGTGTGAGACTTGAGTGTGCAGGCCTGCTTTGTTCTCACCTGTGTGTGCGACGGAGGGAGGCCTTTTCGTCCATAAACGCCAACGAGAGCGTCTCTCTGAACCGAGATGTTGAATTTGAGGAACTGGGGCTGGTCGATGTACAGCTGGGACCTCCAGAAAACACCTGCAACAAAAACATGCACCGCTCATCCACTGTCTCAGGAATAAAACTAAACCTTACTTTTCACATAAGAAATTAGACATAGCTTTTCTAGTACAAAATTAAACATATATTTTTTTCAGGTACAAAACTCAACTTTGCTTTTCCGGTACAACACGTAACTTTTCTTTTCTGGTACAAAATCAAACTTTTCAGGTACAAAACTCAACTTTTCTGGTACAAAAGTAAATTGTTCAGGTGCTAAACTAAACTAAACTAAACTAAACCTTTTTCATACAAAATAAAATGTTTCTTTTCCGGTACAAAACTAAATTGTTCAGGTACTAAACTAAGCTTTTCAGATAAGAAATTAGACTTGGCTTTTCTAGCACAAAATTAAACTTTTCAAGCACAAAATGAAACTTTTCTAGCACAAAACTATACTTTTCTGGTACAAAACTAAATGTTGCTTTTTCTGTACAAAACAAAACTTTTTTGGTAGAACCGTAAACTTTTCTTGTACTTTTTTTTTCTTTTTTTCCCCAGGTACAAAAACTAAACTTTTCGAGCACAAACCTAAACTTTTCTTGTACAAAACTCAACTTTTCTTGTACAAAACTAAATTAAACAAAATAAACTAAAACTAAACACTAAACTAAACTAAACACATTTTACTAACATGATTCTTAAATGACTTTTAAAAGAAAGTACAGGAAACTATTCAAGTATTCACTCATATTTCAATGATTGCTGGGTGTTATTTGTTGATTGGCTCTTTCTTTTTTTAAATTGAATGTTAAATATAATCATTAAACATAATACAATAATACAAGATAACTAAATATTACAGCAAAACATGCGACACTGTGAAATCTGCTATTTTTAAAACAGAAGCATGGCAATTAAAAGGTGAAAGCAAGGTGTTGGATTGAGGTGAAATACAAGATAATTTGACGTAGAAATGTCAAAAAATAATAATAAATGTAGGTAAAAATCTTCATAATCATCTACATAAATTCAAAGGTAATCTGTATGCACACGACATGTCCACTAAAAGTTAAATTAATTCAAATTCCAGGAAGACACGACATAATTAATATTCTTTGCGTTTTAACTAATTGCGTTCTCATTATCCCAAAAGAACTCATTTGCACACCAACTTTATTTGAATTCATCTGAGTGCATCTCACCCAGAGTTCATTCAGATGCAGCGTGTAAAGCCTCAGGTGAGTCCAGTCATTAAAAGCAGACAGAATTATGACTTTTAGCACTTGTAGAAAAAGGGTTATACTTTTCTTTTGAGTGGTATTATTGTGAAGTAACAGCAGCCGACACCAGGGCTGTTCAACCTAAGGCCCGCGGGCTGAGTCAGGCCCTCCCAGGGACATGAACTACTCTAACTCCTCTTATTATGTCCTTATAGTCCTGGTTTAATCCTGGTTTAATCCTGGTTTAATCCTGGTTTAGTCCTGGTTTAGTCCTGGTTTAGTTCTGGTTTAGACCTTGTTTAGTTCTGTTTAGTCCTGGTTTAGACCTGGTTTAGTTCTGGTTTAGTCCTGGTTTCGACCTGGTTTAGTCATGGTTTAATCCGGGTTTCGACCTGGTTTAATCCGGGTTTCGACCTGGTTTAATCCGGGTTTCGACCTGGTTTCGACCTGGTTTAATCCTGGTTTAGTCCTGGTTTAATCCGGGTTTCGATCTGGTTTAGTCCTGGTTTAATCCTGGTTTAGTCCTGGTTTAATCCGGGTTTCGATCTGGTTTAGTCCTGGTTTAATCCAGGTTTCGACCTGGTTTAGACATGGGTTAGTCCTGGTTTAATCCAGGTTTTGACCTGGTTTAGTCCTGGTTTAATCCGGGTTTTGACCTGGTTTAGTCCTGGTTTAGACCTGGTTCAGATCTGCAGATGTTGTATTACGTGTTTTATATATTTCAAAAGTGTTGGACATGTTTCTGGCCTCGAGGACAAAACCGTCCGAGTTGAAAGTGCTTTGTGTTCTGACCTGGAGGGACGTCTTGTATGGCTCGTCTTCCCACGTCGACTTCTCCTGTGTCTATGGTGTTGTTTTCTACCAGGTACATTTTACCTGCAAAACAAAGAGCATGGGATCATTATTCAAAGATATGAAATGAACACACAAAAGACGTCAGAATAATGACATGGAGACAATCAGTCAACACAAAAAGTTCTACAGAAAACAAAGAAAAACACATTTACAGCGGTGGAAGGTGTACTCAATTGTGTAACTTAAGTAAACGTATAAATACAGGAAAGTATTCTAGTAAAAGCATGTAAAAACTGTCAAAGCTGCCCATATTTGAGACATATGAAGAGCCAAGTTTAAAGTTCTTTGTTGATTTTGTTGACATACTGTGGAAAAAAATATGGAAATCAAAGCTAGAAATCTGAAACTTTGAATAAACTTGAGTACAAATTCAAATTCTGCCTCACTTTTTGGGAATTATTCATTCATTTTCTACCGCTTATTCCCGTTCCCGGGGTCGCGGGTGACTGGAGCCTATCCCAGTAATAAATCCTTCTGTACAATCTGATAAAGTTATATAAAAAATGAAATAATGAAACATCTTTAGGTGCACATCAGACAATGTTGAGGTTTTTACATGAAAGTTTTTCGGTTGAGAGAACAAACTAATATAAAACTTGACAAAAATGTGTTTTTCCTGTAGTGTCTCCTCAATCCACAATCAATTTTCACTCCAAGTAATTTGAAAAACACCAGAAACTGTCCCAAAATACCACCACCAAGTAAAAAAGACGTCCAAAGACATGACTGTGTAGGTTAATTGGAAACTCTAAATTGTCCGTAGTGTATGAATGTGAGAGTGAATGGTTGTCTGTCCTTGTCTGTGTCTGTGTGTGAATGAATGAATTAATGAATGATAATATTCATTGGCTGGTGTATGAATGAGAGTGTTGTGAGAGTGAATGTGGGACAACAGATGGAAATTAGCGCAAGGCTACACTCTGGTGTGTTTACAGCATGTATATCATGTATGTTCATTAACATGCACTGTCCCAAAAAAAAAAAAAAAAAAAAAGTTGACATATTAAAAACAAAAAAATGTCATTAAACTTCAAACTTCAAATTCAACCTTTTTTTTCCCCGAGTCAAGTGTTAAAATTTTAGAAATAAAATTTAAAAAATCAACAAATCCTTCCGTCAAAATGTTACAGGGTGCAGATCGGACATTTTGTTGTTTTCAGGTGAAAGCTTAAGTTGAGAGAACAAACTGAATAAAAAAAACAACAACAAAAAAAACATACAGCTTGACAAAAATGCATTTTTCCTATAGTGTCTCTGTTTTTTTCCAAATCAAGAGTTCAAATTTATGGAATCAGGCATAAAATTAAAAATCAACAAACACTACAAGCCATCAAAGTGTTATGAATGAAACATCTTTAGCCGCAGGTCAGACAATTTTGATTGATTGATTTGATTTTCACGCTTTTAAGTTGCAAGAACAAACTGATAAAAGAAAAAAAAAATGACAACAATTTGTTTTTCCTGTTGTGTCTCTCCTTAATCCTCAATAAATTTTCACTCAAAGTAATTTGAATACAAGTAAAACACCAGAAACTCTCCCAAAATACCCCCATCAAGTATAAGTTCAAACCATATATTAAGCGCCATATTAAACCATCAATCACTAACAACAATAAAAGCAGTAATAACGTACTAAAACTTTAGCAGAAACCCAACACTGTACGCTAACCTCCAACCGCCTGATGTGGTCCAGGCTGTAATTTCATATGTGGCCTTCCTGTTCATAATATTATACTTTTACTACCTTTTTTACCGCCTTAAGCCAATGAAACGGCTCTATTTAAACCCGTTATAGTCGTCTCTGTGCGCGTGTCAGTATTTATGGGTGTCTAGACGCTACGCCCGTTAGTTACGCTCATATGGACCGCGAGCATGTGGCTAACGCTAACTCGCGGCGGCGGCCCGGCTTGCAATTTCACGGTAATTAATGGGTGTAATGGAGCCGCGTGTGTACCTGGGTCGCACAAGGCATCGTTTCACCCGCCTGCGAAAGCAATTAAACTCAAAACCGTTCACGTTTGCGGGCGGGGATTGTAATTGTGGGCCGTTTGTGAGTTTTTTTGTTTGTATTGTTAACGAAAAACAACAAGATTTGAATAAAGTTGAACACATGTAGTTGATTCAATGAATTAAACTACCATGATGCAAAGGTGAGACCAAATCTTTGTTTTTCAAGTCTCAATCTTTGGCTTTAAAGGTCCTGTACCTGATTTTTATTTGTTGTGAAACGTGAAAAACAGAACTAGTTGATGTTGTCTTTACATCAGTCACATGTATCTCTCACTTTCCTAACGCAGTCCCAGCATCATAAATATTCACCACCATGAGTTTATAAGCACTTTTCACCAGTGCCTGAGCCTAGAGCATCACTGTTTATTTCAAACCTGGCAACACAATTAAACAGAAACTGGTCCACCCGAAAGACAAGAGGCCGACAGAGAAACAGAGCAATGTAGTTTATTCGATAGAGTGCAGTGAGGACAGTTGTAAAGAACGTTACATAGGAGAAACAAAACAGCCATTGCACAAAAGGCTGTACCAACACAGAAGAGCGGCCTCCACAGGACCGCAGAGTGCAGTCCATCTGCACCTAAAAGCTACAAATCACTCGTTTGAGGACAGTGAGGTGAAGATATTAAGCAGAGAGAAGAACTGGTTTGAAAGAGGAGTTAAGGAGGCCATTTTTGTAAAAAGAGAAAATCCTTCTCTAAACAGGAATGGGGGCTTAAGATTTAATTTAGCCAAAATTTATGACAGCATCCTAACACCTTGGTCCAGATCAATAGACCAGTCAAATGCTAATGAGGTAATCAGCAGTGAGGAGGGAGCAACAGCCAGCTATCAAGATAGCAATAGACCTTTAGACACAGGTGAAACTAGGTGAGGCCAACCATTAATCAACAAGATAGACCAATTAATTAAGTCCCAGGTGACAAACAAACAATTTTCTAACAAAGACAGGACTCAGTGACTACTCCCTGGGGGCAGGACTCCCAGTACTCAGAGTAGCATATAAGCCTGAGTTCCCAGACCAGCTCTCTGATTGACAATGACTTTTGGATAAAAGTCGAAACGTCTCGATCTTTAAACGGCGTCCGGATGACAACCTCTGAACCCCTTTCTACGATGGACCACACCTGGACGAATGAGGGTTTACATCGACGAACCCCTTTCTACGATCACAGAGTAAAGGCCAATTCATACTTCATAAGAAGTACGAACTTTGTTCGTGCGCCTCAGGCTGTAAGAACAAGAACAAAGTTCGTTTCGGCTCTGGCATTCATACTTCAGCTCAAGCGCAGCTGAACTCATTCAGACCCGCCCCCGTGATCCCCAACAACTGTTTCCACGCTGAGATTACCCCGTCGCTGACAGCTCAGTTGATATCGTTTTAGCAACGGCAGATGTAGTTTTTGAGTGGATGAGAGAGGAGGAGAAAGAAGAGAGGATGATGTTTGAAGATGAAGAGGATGACGACCTGCTTTTACATGCGCTGGCCGAGGAGACAGAACGAAATGAGTGACGATGGCATGTTCGGCCGCTAAATACAACGCGGGTCGTACAGGGCGAATACAGTCTGCTCGTTCAACAAATACGGGAGATAGATGAGGAGAGGCACCTTTCGTACTTCTGGATGTCAGCCCGTCGGTTTGACCACCTTGTCTTTAGGATAACACTATTTCTCCAACATGCGCCCAAAGAAATTTACCCCGCCCCTTTTGAAAAAGTGGCCAATCAGAGCCTAGTTGACGCACAGCTCTGCCGAACAAAGTTCTGCTCAGCTGATGTACCAAGAACAGGCTGCGAGAACAGCCGAACAGAGGCTGTAAGAACAAAATGACGTCATTTTGTTCTTACAGCCTGAGGCGCACGAACAAAGTTCGTACTTCTTATGAAGTATGAATTGGCCTTAAAGCTAACAAACATTAGCATGCTAACAGCACACTTCCCGTTTCTTGTTGGATAAAACACTGTAAATAGATGCAGAATAAAAGTTGTGGTCTCATTTTCACCCAAATAGCTGCTTTTACAATATATCTGTGCTGGAACAACAGAGGTTTTACTTTATTACATGCAAAAAATCAGCATTTCCCATTTCACAACAGTAAAAATCAGGTACAGACCCTTTAAGGTTGAGTCAAATCAAGTTTCACGTCCGTTCCAGTCCAAATGCAGCTCGGATTTTTGCAATTGGTCCTTTAAATGTCTTGCTCAGAGACACGACAACAACATATAATTCAGAGAATGAGACAAGATTAAAGTTTAGAGACATTTTGTGCTTTTCAAAGTTTTTTTTGAGCAAAACAAAACAAAAACACAAGTGCTTCAATAAATGCAAAATTGAAAAGATTAATACCATACTGTTGTTTGTTTTTTTACCTTCCTGTGCCCATTTTTATTTTATTTTTTAATCTACTGTATTGTCTTTTTTAATATGTATTTGTATTTGAAGATATCTCCAGTTTGGAAATGTGTGTGAAAGTTTTTTATTTATTTTTGATCCCATCTTCTACACATATTATTAATGACAGAATAATTTAGGGGATTTGCTCAAGAAGCGATAGAAAAATATAGCTTTTGAAACCACTTCTGGACTAGACAAAGAGTAAATTGTAAACCTTCGACAATTTTATCTAATGACATTCTGTTTTTGCCAATGAACTCTTCATTTGTACATCCATTTTCCATTCATCATCTTGTACATTTTTTACGTTTTGAAATGATTAAAACTGAACACAACCGAAACAAAACTGAGCAAAGTTTGTCAAATTTGTCCATTTTCAAAGATGTAATTTTGTCTTTATTGTATTTGTGTTGTATTTTTCTATCGTCTATTACTCCGTCGCTCCAGTCCTTGATCGTTGGTTCAGTTTGTCATCCATTTTTTCACATTTTTGACACTGTACACAAGCTCAAAAATAAATAAATGAATCAAAACAGCCATGGAGACAAAGAAAAAGAGAACTGTCCATCAGAAAAGTTGCACCTTTACATGAGCAGAGCGGGTCAAGTGGCACAAACCAACATTTAGAAATAAAGTGCCTCAAAACGAACGCACAAAAACACGACTTCTCACATTCAATTAAGGCCACGTCCTGAGCCCGTGACGGCGTTGAAGGAGTCGGAGGAGCCGTCACCACACGTGCGAACACGACTTTAATAACGCTGTGACGGGCAGCGCTTTATTAGTCTTTGTTCGGGATCACATCTTGTCCAATTACGCAGTGTGAATGGGGCCTTTCACCGCACCGCCGCGCCAATTAAAACCTGAGCCCAGATATCAACATATTAACCTTTGCTTATAGGAAACGGCTTACACGGAATTAAGACTGCATATTGAAATAATGAATAGGCTGCATGTTGGGAGACGTTTTGATGAGCCAGGTGTAAGTGGTTTATTGAATGACGTTCAGAACAAAGGCCACAGGCGAAAAATTTAAAAGACAAAAAGGGTTTATGTTTATAGAAGTAATGCAGACACAATCTTTTATTCGAAAAATGCTCCTCAACATTTAAAGTGGAAGAAATTATAGGCAGTACAAACCATTAAAATCTGTTTACGCTGTAAAATGTAAACTGAAAGTAGTCTGTTATTGCTTGTTTGAGAACAGCAGTTGGAGATTTAGGACACTTTAACTGCCAAATCACAATTGCTTAGTAAGTAAAATCTGAGTAAGTCTAAAAAAAAATACAAATAAATAACATTTGTGTTTCTGACAACAGTTCTTTTTGTTTTTCCTCATTTTTTTGTGGTCTGTCCTTTGAAAATGACAAATTCTATGCATTATTATTATTACTATTATGTTTTGCTCTGCCAAGTACACTTTCTTCAATTCATAAATCAGTGTTATGTCCATTTTGGACAGAGATCCAAAGAAAACGTGAGGCGTCAGGCTCCTTCAGATCCAGCGGAGGACCAGCAGGTGCTGGAGCTGAAAGAGCAGCTGGAAAGGCAGCGCCACATTTACGCCCTTCAGAACGAACGACTGAAGGTGCTGGAGGACGACACCCAGGAGTGGGCTCTCCGAAAGGAAGTAAGAGAGCTCCAACGACAACTGGAGGAACGTCCTGAGGAGGAGATCCTGTGGGCAGAGGAGCTCAATCAGCAGCTCATTGACGCCCACAGGACAATCCGAGAGCAGCGTCAGATCGACGAAAAACAGAAGAGGAGACTTCAGGAGCTCGAGCAGGAGGTCCAGAGAAAGGAGGAGCTTCAAAACGAAGTCGAAGTTCTTCAGGCGGAGCTGGAGGACACAATGGAGGAAAAGGACAATATCACCAGGTCCGGAAAAGAAATGCTGGCGTTCATCAAACAGGGTGTTGGGAAAACTGCGGCTGGAGAACAACAACCTCCGGGAGTTTTCTCTTAAGCAACAGGACATTGCCCTCCAGAAACAATCAGAGTTGGAAGGCATAGAAAAATCAATTCAGGCTCTCCTGCTCCAAGTGGAGACACTTAGAGCAGAAAACCTGAGGGATCTGACCGCAGCCCAAGACCTGCTACAGAAGGAGCAAGCCGAGAGCAAGGAGCTGCAGAGGCAGGTTCTTGCCCTCGAGTCGGACCTTATCCTCCAAAAACAGCGATCTGAAGGGGCTACAAACAAGGTCCTGGAGCTCGAGGACTGTCTGAGCAGAGAGAGCGCCGAAGTCCATAAGCTTCAAATGGACATCGGCGCACAGGAGGAGACTTTCTCCACTGCCCTGGAGGAAGCCTCCAAAGCTCATGACGCCCTGGTGGCAGAAAACACACTGCACCAGGAAACCATCAGAGAGCTCCAGGACCAGCTGGACAAAAAGAAGAAGAAGAAGAGGAGGAGATGGTGCTGGTTCAAGTGGTGTCAGTGAGCCGTCCTCCGCTCACAACACACCACCATCTCCATCGGACCCTGAGTCTGTCCACTGATATGTACAGACTATGGTCTGAGGATCTGGACTCATTTCAGATGAGATGAGTCGAGGTGCTCAGTGCATTTGCATTACAAATAAACCTTAAAAAAAAAAAAAAACAACTCTTGAAAAGACTTTTTATTAATAAACCTAAGCCCCATCAGTGGCACGGGTACATTGTTGGTCGTGTTGTACAACAAAGTGTGAAACAGTAGACTTTCCACTATTGTACATATTATGTAGAATTTGGCAAATGGGGTTTAAGTAGTTTTTTGAAAGTTAGGGGATTTTTAACCATAACATTAATTAACTGAACATTAATTCAACAAGATAAAGCTATTCTCATATACTTTTATTTGCTATGGTAACAGTTGTAGTACTTCCTAGTTTTATGTCGTTGGCAACCAATTTTAAATATAAAAATGGCCAAACTGGAGATTTTTTAAATTTATTTTCTTTATTAAAATTTTATACATAATAATCCTAACTGTGTTTTAGTCATATTAAAAGCTCAACTTGACAGAATTAACAATCTTACATTTCTTGGACTTTAATTTCTACAACATCTTCAAGCCAAAAGAAATCAGCAATAAAAGTAAATAACAAACTTAAACTGACTGTGAGAGTGGCAGGTCAACAAGTGGCCTGCATCCAAAACTACTCTGTCAGACTACCATTTATTCAAACAAAAATTGTTGTTTTGAATTTGGGACGGGACATAAATCACATCCGGACAGTGTTCTTTCAGCATAACAGTCTCAGTGGAGGTGTTATTCTTTCACCTGGTAATAGGTTTGGGGAGAAATAACTAAATCTGAAGCAATGTGAATTTAAATAAGTGAGAAAAACATTTTACGAAGTCGCTTTATTTAACCTGCAGTTGAAGACAGTGAAGTGGCCGTCAGCGTCGAGAGAGTGGACGAGAAAGACTTCAAGTGCTCTTCAGAAAGTCTGTGAATTAGACACTTATTTTTGTCAGTGGTGTCCAGTGCAATAATAGCTGAAGTCACTGGAAATTTTGAGATTGAAATGGAAACGTGTGATGAAACAGACGCACAAAATAAGGCGCAACACGACAGGCAAAACTCTTTTTTTTAATGTTTTTGATCAGTTTGCCCTCTCAACATAACGGCTTTCATGTGGAAACAACCAACTTGTCCAATTTACTCCTAAAGAAGTTTTATTATCTAATTTGATAAACTTCATCCATAGATTTATCTGGGACATTGCAACTTTAAAGGACATTTTTTCTCTTGTAGGGACATAAAGATCAGCCTTGAAGTAAATCCTACACTTAACTTAACAATCTTGTACAAAACAAGATTTTGATGGAACGTTCAGAAGAATTTGTTGATATCCAATTCTAAACTAAATTTTAAGTCAAAACAATGTAGGCAACATTTGAGTTTTTAGACCAATTTAGGCAAAATTTTTGGCAAAATCCCTCTGTAAATGTTGTATGGGTGTAAGACATTTAAACCTGGTTGTGTCCATTTTTCAATGTGCAATTGTGTTTGTTTTTATACATATAATGCCTTATTTCTAAATGAAAACATAACATAATACTGAAAACTTGCAATAAATTTTTTCTTACATTTATATGAATAAACTATAGCAAATTTGATCTCCTTAAATGTAAGATGTTTTCCTGTTCACCTGCAGCGTCTCGCCTTTAATGCAAATTAGTGATAAAACAGTAGCTAAGGTCGTGGAATTGTTGTGAAATCACCATAAGTTTTGTAATTTCACACCAGCTCTGACCAACGCTGTTGTTGTGTCCTTGGGCGAGACGTTTCATCGCCCGGCCCAGTGTAAATGTGGGGTGTGAAAACGTGATGGGAGGAGCCATGTCATTAGTTGGCATAAAGAGTCTTGGAGTGTCTATAAAGCGCTATTTAAGGGACATTGGAATTGTTTGTGTTGTTATTGTCCTTTGAGCACCTTTACATTGGCATCTTATGTTGAGAAAATTTACGATTACCATATAATTGACGATATAAATGACTCTAGTCGAAATCATGAATGAGGCTAAATACAACTCCAAGTATGTTTTGATGAGGGGACAATGTTAGAACTAGGGCTGCACTTAACATTCAATTTGGTAATCGATTAATATGGCAATTAATTTATTTGTTTTTTGTAGATTGATACTACTTGATACTGTCAATGAGACTTTTACAAAGTTTGACCAAAGTGAAGCTAAAAAGATGTGGCTTTAGAACATTTTTATTGAGTGGATGTACAATAAAATCTTTTTATTTTTATTTTTTTATAACACACATTTAATATGATTGTGCCAGTTTTATGTAATTACTGCTTTGTCACAAAACCTTTTCTCTCAGCACTGAAAACAGTTATTCAATTACAAAATGAGTTGCCAATTATTTCAGTAACCAACTAGTAGTCATTAATTAACTTGTTCCAGCTCTTCATATGGTTAAAAGCAAAAAAAAAGTCAAATGTTTGTAATATGTGTCAATTCATTGTGACCAAGAACCATTTTTACACCGTCAAATAAGGAAAGAACTGCTGTATTTAACTTCAGTCTCTCTCTCTCTAAATAATAAATAAATAAATAAACTAAAAATACTGTTTAGTGTTGTGTCTAAGCTGTGTGTGTCTTTTTGAACGTGAAACAGTGGTGTTCTCTGAGCTGCAGCCGAGCGATAGAAGATTATAACCTCTTTGAGCTGCTTCGGTCGGTGGCAGATGGTCAGGTATAACACGTGGATCTCGTAAACAGACTCTTTTTAGAAAACTTACAGGAAGCACAGAGGAGGTGCTGAAGCCATGATTACACTTTTATGCAAACAACTTTACACCAGCAGAATGTGCAACGGAGGCAAACGCTGGGCGAGAGCTGAGGCTTCAGAACGAGCAAAGAGAGAATGGAAAAAGCAAAGACCAATAAAAAAAAGCAAATGTTGTCAGTAAAAGATATGTTACTGATCTTGTTAGGAGTGCTTGTGATGTTTAGGAGTGTAGTATTCATGAATATGTTGTGCATATTTGTCTGTTTTTAGATGTTTTATGTGGAACTTTTTGATTATATGTTTTCTGGAACATTGTAAAGGACATGTATTATGCAAAGTTGTCATTTTTGAGCTTTTAACCATGTAATAACATTGTTTCTTCATCAAAAACACAACTGGAATAGCTGTAAATAGCTTCATTCACGTTAATTTCATGAATCTTGAGCCTCAGAAAATACTTATTTTCAAATATCCAAGATTTGTGACGTCAAAGATATAGTTCTGAGAGCTTTTGTGCTGTTTTTAAGTCACACCAGACTTGCTTCTGCCATACAATTGTGTTCATCAAAGGTGTTGTACCTGATTTTTAATGTTTTGAAACTTGAAAATGTTGTCAAGTAAAATACAAGTTATTTATCTTGTTTAGTTATGATGGTGATGTTTAACAGTGTAGTGTATATTTTTAAAGATTTTATATCGACATTTTGAGTCTGAAATGTTTTCTGGGACACTTTACAGGGTCTATATTGTGCAAAAAAACACACCTGGAGAAGCTGTATTTAGCTGAGTTGAGCCTCAGAAAACACTCACTTTCAAATGTCCTATATTTGTGACATCTAAAATATAGTTCCCAGATCTTTTGTGCTGTTTTTAAGTCATAAATCATCGCCAGACTCGCTTCTGCAATAAAATTTTGTTCATTAAAGGCGCTGTACCTGAGTTTTACTGTTTTGAAACATGAAAAACAAAACTAGTTCTTATGCCCAATTGTGCATACAATAAAGTACAATCTGTTTTGCTCCTGCACAGATAATTGCAAAAGCATCTATTTGGTTAAAAATTAGTCCACAGCACTTTCTCAGAATCTATTTATAGAGCGTTTTATTCTACGACAATCAGGAAGTGTGACGTTAGCATGCTAATGTTTGTTAGTTTTACCCGGGACGGCACAACTGGCTCTGGGCTCATGAAAAGTGCTTCTAAACTCATCACAGTGAATATTTATGATGCTGGGACTGCATTAGGAAAATGAGAGATACATGTGACTGATGTAAAGACTTTAACATCAACTAGTTTTGTTTTTCACGTTTCGAAACTGTAAAAAAATCAGATACAGGTTTGTTTATCTTCCTTCTGTAATGCCCTCTGCTGCCTGTAGGTGGAGTGCTAACACAAATCCAGCCTTACAGAGCTCTAAAACATGAGATGTCAAAGAAAAGTTGCTCAAGAGCGTGTTTAAAAGACAATAACTTACAGTGAATAATGCATAATTTGAGTTCTTTAACAATAAAAACACATGTAATTGAATAAATGCAAGATATACACGTTTAATGCAGATAGTAGAACATTTGCGTTAGCAATATTTTGTGTTAAAAAGTAAATAAATTGGACAATTAGAAACACAACAATCTCTCTACTTCTTCAAACTGACAAAATGAAATCAAACATTGACTTTCTTTCTGTTTGAATCACATGGAAGTATTGAACCGCTCCATTGAAAGTGCGTGGCTTATCTAAACCTACAAAACCACTTTACTGCCGCGCCACATTAAAATCTCCACATATGAACGCCATATTGTCCATAAACCCGGTGAGATTTACATTCTGCTCTTTGGGGCGCTGCTGTTTTCAGTCTGATTTATGATCAACGCCGTAAATATTTAGCCGAGCATCTGTGTTTCGTTTTATTTTGAAGTGGTTGTTGTTTAATGCTGCCGTTCAAACTCGAGGGAAGATAAACCACAGGATTCTTATCACGACACGTCACAATGAAATTCAATTATTCATGACTTAAGATTGTGCTAAAATACTGAAAAAAAAGTATGCTGCAATGCTAAACTTGATATGGTATTGATTCAAAATAACAGATCACTGAACTTAATAAACAGTGACATGTTTCAGATTATTATGTGAAATATACTGTATATTGATTATTGCATTTTATTAGTATGATGCAATTTTAGTAAGATAATAACTGAACAATGACACAACATTTGCAAGGTAAAAGTAGACTTTATTATCCCTGAAATAATTTTATCTTAAAGGACAAATATTATACTTTTTTTGTATTATTGTCAGCCTTTAAACATGCTCTTAAGTACCTTAAATTTGCCATCTCATGTTTTGAACAAAAAAAAAGTTTATTATGAAAAAAGGAATGTTTTATTTTAGCTGTCTGCAATGAAACTTACTTAGTGCATCATCCAGCCAGTAGATGGCACCAAAGGCTTACACAATTTAGCTATATTATCTCTTTAAGAGAATGTGCGACACGCTATTATCAAGATAGCAGCAGTAGTTATCGTGTTTAGATGGAAGAAATGCTCAGAAGCTTTAAGGACTTAAAAAGCAGAAGATTCTTGGATGGGTGACGCAGATGATCTGAAAATACGTCCCGGAAACAAGGAAGTTCAACAGGAGGGGAGAGGATTTTCTAATGAACATTCCTCAAAACAGCGTGAGTGCAGCTGAATGCAACTCCAGGTGTGTTTTTGATGACGGAACATTATTAGAACATGGTTTAAAGCTCAAGTCACTGTCATATTACTGTCAGCCTTTAAACATGCTCTTGTGTGCCTTAAAAACTGTATTATTGGTCACTATAACATTACACTTTCTGAGTGAACCCCCCTTTGTTTTTTGCTGCAACAGTTATCGTGTTTAGAGGCAGAAATGCTCAGAACGAGTTTAGCAATGATTTAAGCGCTAAAACAATGAAAGATTCTCTGATAAGTGACATGTGACATCTAAAAACATGTCCCAAATTGAAGGAGTGCGCACGACATGTGTTTGATGCTCGGAGGGGGAGGATTTTCTGATAAACATTCCTCAAAACAGCGTGAATGCAACTGAATGCTGCTCCAGGTGTGTTTTTGATGACAGAACATTGTTTGAACTTGATTACAAGCTGAAAAAAGTCACTGTAGCAGGATATGTGACCTTTAATGCTGGAGCAGCTTATTGATGACATCACAGAGGGATTCTGTTTTTGAACTCAGCAATACTTCCTGTGATTTTCAACTTTTATTTTACTCTTTTTATTCACAAAATGCCACTCGACTGATGTAAAACTATCATAAATATTTAGCACAGGTTCTATCCCACCAAACAACGTAATGATTAGAATCTTTCATTTGCACTTCAAAGCTTATTATTTAACTTTTTTGAGGGATGGTCTACTTCTTTGCTTGACTCCACTGAGAGATTTTTGCTCCACAGATATTAAATGGATTTATTTAACATTCTTTTAATTATGGCGTGTTGTTTTGCTAAAAATGTCACGTCATGAATGAACTGAGATGTGTTTGGTGAAGTGACAGCGAGTCGTTCTCTCCAGACCACCCATGCTCTTTGGAACGGCACTAAACATGAATTATTTTGTCATAAAAATACAAATTTAATGAACGCTGTAAATACAAGGCAAATTCTCCAAAAACACATAAAAAGCATTTCCACAAATCACAATTTTCCAGGCGTTCGGGGAGGATTTTTCCCTGTAAAATCTGCCGCGAGGGAGCTAATCGGAAGTTTATTGGGAACAACAGAGCGCGCTGAGAATCACACGTTGAAGCGATTTCACTTCAAGAGGCTCTTCCTGTTAACTATTATAATAAAGGCTCTACCAATTATTTTGTGGAGCGGTTTATTCCGGGCTTGTCACCTCAAATGTGCTCGAAACAAAAAAGCACCTGACGACAAGCAACGACAGAATATATTTACAGAAAAGGAGTGTTTTGCTTTTACTTCTCACACTTTGTTCTGAGCTTTCAGCATTAATAAGCTTCATTCACAG
Source organism: Rhinogobius similis (assembly GCA_019453435.1). Lineage (NCBI taxonomy): Eukaryota > Metazoa > Chordata > Actinopteri > Gobiiformes > Gobiidae > Rhinogobius > Rhinogobius similis. The sequence continues at coordinate 28,280,495 of CM033622.1, read as the reverse complement.
ATATATTTAAAGGCTCAATTAGAAGAATTTTGCCCATCCAGAACCAAAATAGAGTTTAAAATGCTGTAAACAAGAAAAAGCAGGTGATTTTTTCTTTCTTTTTTTTTTTATTAAGTCCCAAAAGTGTGGCCCCTGCTCTGTGTGAATGTGCATCAAATGTTGACAGGAACTAAAAAGTACCAGGAAATGAAAAAAAGGTTCCTAGAGTGGGAAAACCCTTATATGACGCTTTGGAATGAGAGATGATTGGCTGAACAACCACTTTTGTGTCTGTGTTCTTTATTTAAAGGACACATATTCTGCTGCAGTGGTTTTTCTGAGCTTTTAACCAACGTTCTAACAATGTTCCGTCATCAGAAACATATTATAGTTGCAGAAAATACTCTACTACCTCCAACCGTCAATGACACTTCCTGCTGAACTCCCTCGATCGATGACGTTTTTCCAATCTAGATGTCACTTCAGCTGTTTTAAGTCCTTAGAAATGCGAGTAGCCAAGCAATTTTTAGTGACTGTGTTTAGAAAGCAGTAATGCTCAGAACGAGGCTGACGATGATTTAAGGACAGCAGAATTTTGTCAGAGAAGTGACGTCTAAAATCAGAAAAACGTCATCAATCGAGGGAGTTCAGTAGATAGTGTTTTTAATGGTCTGAGGGAGAGGATTTTCTAACCAGGATTGCTCAAACTAGCGTGAATGCAGCAAAATGCAACTACAGCTGTTTTTTTTTTTTTTTTTTTTTTAATGACGAGTCAATCAAATCAATCAAAAATCAATCAAAACGTCACTGTAGCATTAAACGTGTCTTTTAAGTACTTATTTTGGATCGATAATTAGTCGTCTCGAACCTCAACTGCTCAAAACTGATCATACAAAACAAAAAATAACTACACTTTTCATGGGAGTGCAAAGAAAATGTACAGACAATAAATACTGAGACCAAAAATACATGATCCCAGCTAATATTTATTGAACAATAAGTCGATGAGGCAATAATTGTGACAGGCCTACTATGACGCTTTGGGATGAGAGCTGACTCGCTGAACAATCACTTTTGTGTCTGTGTTTCTCATTTACCCGTTTGGAAATTAGGTATACCTCAGCTTTAAAGTAGAACTAAGTAACATTTTTACCTTCTTAAACATCTTTGTAAGTCAATGTGGGGGCGTTTGAAGCTCCCGCCATCGCCCCCTGCTGTCTCTGCGGAAATCCAGCCTTGCAACATTTCCTGACACCGACCCGAAGACAACTCTCCTGAGAAACATTGGCTCTATTTTTTTACATTTGGAGACATGAAAGTTTTTTTGTATGTGATTGTACTTCCCCATTTCAACAAAAAGAAAGGGAAAAAGAAGAAAAAAAAGAAGCATATTTTTACTGGAATTATGATTTCACAAGAGACCTGCAGGGGGAGCTCTTTCACTGAAGTTATTTAGTTCAGCTTTAATGCGTCTCTTTCCCTCATCATCTTAAATCTTCCACCGCAGCAGCAGCAGAACCATCCGCCTCCTCAACCTCTCCATTTCCTACACTGCTTCCCCAACACAAACCTCTCATCCTCGCTCCTCTTCCCAGCGTCGAAACAGCAAAGTCGTTTCATTCTCTCCACACGATTCACCCTTTGCACTTCACCCGTTTGTGCGTCACTCCCGCTCGAAACGTGCGTTCAAAAGGGAATTGTTTCAGCGTGGTTTATCGGTGGCTGTTGGGCGTGATGGAGTGCGGCGGCGGTGGATCGGTTACGTGCGAGTTCCTGAGTGGCGCTGGCATTTGAAGGGCACACTCACGCAGAGAGACAGGTGATGCTACTCAATCAAAGCCTCATTCACTTCAGTCTCGCTGTAAAACTGGACTCCAGCCAACTGCGGCAAGTCACCCCCGTGTCATGTGCTGCCAGTCTGCGCCGGGACCAAAGAAAAGCCAAAAAAACACATGAACGCTGACGGAGAAATGACGTACAATCTCTGCTGGATAGTGGTTTTAAATGGACTGTCAAAAAAGCCATTTCTAAATACTTTTATACTAAAACAGAAGATCCATTTGGTCTGCTTTAACTCTAGATACTTTTATTTCATCTATCACGACACTATCTGAGCTTGTTGTCATTGTATTTAACTTATTTACACACATTTTATTTTGTGCATGACATTTTTATTTCATTCATTTTTCCATTTTATTTATTTATTTGAGCAACATGCAAGTTCTGTGACATTTTACTGCAGAGGTGGATTTATGCTTAAAAGGGAGTAGGAAGAAGTGTAAACTAATAAACTCCTACCTCTTTTTACCTCAGTTTTAAGTGTTGACAGCATTGATATGACATTTTAGTGTAATGTATGCTTTTACTTCTATTATTATTATTACCATCATTGCTTGTTTGTCAATTTTGTTGACTGATAATGGCATTAAAATCCTGACTGATTCTGACTAGTATTAAACACTGGCGGTTGATAGAGGAAGTAAATGTACACACAGAATAAAATAAATTGTGTAAATGGGGCAAAAATTGATTTACAGACTTCGAAATCTATAAAAAACGGGACACTGTTTCTCATTATTCATTCACTTCACACTCGATGGTATTAAACCACTTGTGTAGGCACAGCTGCCCTGGGACAGACTGACGGAATCGAAAATTGACCATGTCTGTAAACAAGTTTCACTTCTTGTATTTCAGAAAACTCAAGAGGTCCGGATTTTAGTTTGGTGCGACGCTCATGTCTGTGATGTGGATTTTCAAATATTGATTTTAAATGTTTCTACATCCATTTTACGTCCAAATCTGAACTTGATTAATATTATTAATTTGACACGTAACTTTTACCAATATATTCTACATTTCTACATTTCTACAATTAAAATGCAAAAAACACAAAACAAGGTAGAAGACATGACCCGCAAGTACAACCTCGTAGTCGTGGCAACCAAGGACCAAGCAGCATTGAGACTCTTTTGGGAAAGTTTAGATAATTTTGGTGCAAAGTCTGGATCGAGAGGCTGTCACTTACAAGTATTTTGTCAATCCAGAATCAAAATAGTGTTTAAACTCACAAAGAACAGCACAGGTAACGATACATGACGCTAAAAGAAGAAAGATAGAAAAGTTCTTGTCATATTTAAACGTCGTCACCAGTCCACCATCTCCATCATAAAGTCTGTGACATTTCTGATCCCGTGCAAACGCTCACAAGAAAACAGAAATGTAGTGGAGTTATTTCAACTTTATAAACGCCCCGAGGTAAAACGAACCCGGTCCGAATTCGTCCTTCAAGAGTCAGACGGAGACCAATCGGTTGTGAAAGACCTCTGAGTCATTTGTAATTAATAGAAGACTTTATGTCAGATGCCCTTCACAAATATTTACCAAAGCAAAGCCAGTACAAGCACCTCATGATTGCATTATAAATAAGTGTGTCAGTCACTCTCAGGTGGTCTGACCATGACCCACTTTTAAACCTGACCCATTTTTAAACCTATTTATAGCAAGACTTGGATTATTTTTACTACATATTTGAGTTTTGCAAATTTGGTTTTACGATGTCATGTTATTAAGTGATGTCTAGACAAAAGAAAACGCTAAAAAGTGAATCTGCGCTGACATGTTTCCAGTGACCCACTTTTGGGAACAAATCCAGTCCTGGAGGAAAAGGGATTTTGAAACTCCTCGGATCAGAAGCTGTCTGTCTGGGTAATGGCACAGAGTAGTTTACTGGAAAGATTAACATTTTAGCTTTAGAAAAAGATTATATTTAGTCTATGTGTGTGTTGTCTCTCTGTTGACAAGGTGAGGTCCGATTTTGCAAAAACAAAAAAAGATTGGATTATGTCAAACGGACACAGTCTTTTACCTTTTTCCAGAGTTTCAACAAAACAAAACAAAAAAAGTTCCTTGGATTCAACAGTCTTGATTCTATTTTGCATGATTTAAGGTGCGATACTTTTCAGGCAAAACCCTTTTTTTTTTTCTTTTTTGATCAGTTTGCTCTCTCAACATTTAGACTTTCATGTGGAAACAGCAAACGTGTCCAATCTGCTCCTAAAGATGTTTTATTAGTTCATTTAATCCATGTCATCCATAGATTTCTCTGGATTATTGTAATTAAAAAGCATTTTTCTCCCCTAGGAACATAAGGATCACCACTTAAAGTAGCTCCTACACACAACAAACTTTACAATCTTTGACTTAACAAGATTTTGATGAAACGTACAGAAGGATTTTTTGATATCTAATTCTAAAACTGATTTATTGAAGTTTTAGGTCAAAAACAATTAGGAGAAATTTCAAGTTTTAGGACAATTTTCAGTCAGATCTAGTTTAATTAAAAATAAAAAAAAGAAATCCAAAATCCCCTCTGTACATTTGTTTGTAACATACAAAATGAACCAAGAAATTTAAACCTGATTCTGTCCATTTTTCAGATTTAAATGTGTGTAGTTTTGGCCATTTTTACCCACAAAATGCCTTATTTCTACATGAAAACATGTCATAATGAAAAACTTTCCTCATCATTATTTTGCTCAAAGTCCAGTTGTGAATGTATTCTGCATTTGAAAATTGAGTGCTCATAAAATTCCTGTCTTCACTTACCCCCTATCCCCGCCCACATCTCTGTAGTTAGTTGTGATTATTGGGAAATGAAGACTCGCAGTTATATTATAAGAAGAAAAGTGAGTGCTTCAGAGGGTATTCTTTGGTAAATCGAAGACACGCTGTCAAACTTTTTTGTCCATTTTTTTACATTTTACAGCATGATCATGTTCATCAAGTGCTAACTCAAAGTCCTGTGTGTAGCCACTTTTGAAAAACATCACGATAAAGAGGCTCAAAACATTTATGGCTGTATCTGCACTCTCTTTTAACTACATTTTATGATGATAATTTCAGTTTTTTGTTGTCTGTATTATGCTTTTAATGCATCTATTCTTGTTCTGTGCAGCACTTTGACTTACATTCCCTTCTTTTTTTTCTTTTTACACAAAGTGCTGATTCAGTAAACTCAATGTCGGACATTTTTTCGAGGCTCATTGTTTGAAAATAAAGGGTGTACAGACCGTTTTCGCTCAAGCTGATCCAAACTGCCCTTGGAAAGACAGATGAAATTACGGCTGTCAATCTGCACCAAAAAAAACCCAACAATCCCTCAAACACCTAACAAGATTTCAACCTTAGAAACATACAACCGTTTTCGCCATGTCGCCCCTTTATTGTTGTATATTTAACTCGTATTAAACGCTTTCTGAGTTCAAAGCCGTTTGTTACCGTTTTCTAAGTATCCCTGAACATTTTGGTAAACACTCTTCTAAGGATATTAAACCCAAAAGTGCCCCAACTTTCTCAAAAACCTGTGAAATATCTCTCCCAGCGCAGCAGCAGCGGCGGCACAATCACCTGCTCTGAACTCCACCTCAACGACTTTGGTGTTGGCGCTTTAAAGAACGCTTTTCATGTAAAACGGAGGGACTTCAAAAGGTGCCAGTCCCCTTCGGGCAGAGCGCGTGCCGCCTTCAGGTGCCTCCAGATTAAGTGGGGACTCACCATTGTCTGTGGACACCATGATCGTGTTGGGGGTGGTGTCGCGAGCCGCTCCTCCGTTCTCGAATGCGCCGTAGCCTTCGCTCTCCTGCAGCTGCCAGTTCAGGCCGAAGAGGTGCATAGCTGGAACGAAAACGCAGAGAAAGAGGTTAGTGCAGGTACGAACGGAACAAAAGGAGGTATTTGAGGGTTTGTCGTGTTTAGAGAGAAAGGGGAGTTGAGTGAGGCAAAGAAATGAAGGTGAGACGCTGCAGGTGAATAGGAAAAATCTTAAATTTAAAGATTTAAAGAGTTTTCATGTAGAAATTAGGCCTTTTATGTGTAAAAACTGCCAAAATTGAACGTATTTGGGACATTTAAATCTGAGAAATGAACAGAACCAGGTTTAAATGTCTTCATTTTGTACACATATTAACTTTAGAGAGGAGATTCTGGATTTCGTATTTAGTTTTTGAGTAAACTAGACTGGACTGAGAATTGTCCTAAAAATTCAGATTTCGCTTAAAACTTCAATTAATCAGTTTTAGAAGTGGATATCAAAAAATCCTTTTGTACGTTTCGCCAAAATCTTGCGTCCAAGAGTGTAAAGTGGTATAAAATCGTGTGTGTGGGAGCTACTTTAAGTGGATCTTTATGTCCCGAAGGGAGAAAATGCATTTTAAGAAAACAGGCTTTGAAGTTACAATGTCCAGGAAAAATCTATGGATGAAGTGGATTAAATAGAATAATAAAACATCTTTAGGAGCAGATTGGACAAGTTTGTTGTTTCCACATGAAAGATGAAATGTTGAGAGCGCAAACTAACCAAAACATTTTGCCTGTAATGTCTCGCCTTAAGCCACATTGCGGTAAAAAATGCTCAAATGAATTGCTGCTGCAGCTGCTTGACTTGGGGAGGACACAGTGGCGGATCGAGGAATTTAGGGGTCCAAGGCAAAATTAAGTACAGGCCCCTCCTCATCAAGTGTGATTAATTTGTTTGTTTGCGGCTTGTTCTTGAAGGAAGCTTTTGGTTTTTGATGAATTGAAAAGAAAAAGCTTGACTTTTCGACCCTGGAAATTCCAATGTGTTGCTTTTTTCCAACACAAACAACCAGTAGAAAATAATGTAAGCGAATCGAAAGGTTTACAGTCAACTTCACTTTGCCTCCAGTCGTCTCCATTATGGAATTTCATGACATCACATTTTAAAGGGTCTATATTTAAAAACTGAAAATAAAACGGTTCAGTGTATTTCAAGAACAAGATTGAAAATAAGGAAAAAGCCCTATTTCTAAACCGCAAAAACAGACAACATTTATCGTCAAGACCGATCCATTAGCGTCTCAGTAGCCCGCGTATGAACCTGTAACATTTCACACTTCTATTTCAAACCCTTCCACTTAAAATCCTGCGTTTTTCCCTCCGAACCGCCCGGACCCCACACGGCGAGATGTGGGACGGCAAGATAAACACGTCTTGGCCGTCTCCTCGGCGCGTCCCGGGACCAGACGAGCATCAAAGGCGGCCCGCGGCGGCTCCACTGACACAGGGAGATCCCGGGCTCACCTCACCCGCCCACGCCTCGCCGTCTCTGGGCGCGAACGCTCCGACTGCTGCTCGTTTGAAGAAGGCGCTCCGGTCCTCCGCGGGGCCGAGTGCGCGCTGCAGCCCCAGGGCAAACTCGCCGCAGCAGCAGATGTCGAAAATCATCTTTTTGTTATTCTTCTCCCAGAATCTTCGGCTCAAATTGAGTTGTAACCTTATTTTTCTAAAGGCGGTGATAATAAGTGGGTTCGGTGCAAAATAAAAACAAGCTCGCTGGTTTATTCCCTGCGCGTTTCAGTGTTTTTAAGAGAAAGATGATTGTTTTTTTTTTCTTGGACTTTTCAAGAAAAATGAACTATTGTGTTATTGGGAAAGACTTAAATCCTGATTAAAACTTTTCAATTTAGTATTTTCATTCATAAATTGTTAAAATCCCCCAAACACATGTATAGTTTATTGTCGAATTCTCAGTTATACTTCTGTATTTTCCAACCATGTCATTTTTGTCTGAATAGATTTCATAATTACAACTAATTTTATGTTGCATTTTGTGCCTGATGATCATACTTTTTGTTTCATTTATTTAATTTTTCTGTTTATCTTCAGAATTGGTTATCTTCTTTGTGGAAGTTAAAGCTGGGGTACTCTCTCTCTTTTCTCCTCGTCTCTCTCTTTTACCCTCCTTTACCTCCTTCTCTCTCTTCTCCTTGTCTCTCCTTCTCTCCCACTTTCTCTTTTCTCCTCCTTTCTCTTCTTCCCTGTCGTTCTCATTTATCTCCTCTCTTTTCTCCTCCTTTTTCTTTCTTCCTGTCTATCTCTACTTTTCTCTTCCTCTTTCTCTCTCTGTTTCTACACCCCTCTCTCTTTTCTCTTCCTTTCTATCCCCCATTTTCTTTTCTTCTTTCTCTTTCTCCTCGTCTCTCTTTTACCCTCCTTTCTCTCCTTCCCTCTCTTTCTCGTCTCTTTCCTTCTCTCATACTTTCGCTTCTCCTTCTTTATCTCCTTCTCTTTTCACCTCACCTCTCTCCCTTTCTCTCCTTTCTCTCTTTCTCTCTCCCTGTCTCCTTGTCCCTCTCCTTCTTTCTCTCCTCCTCGCTCTTTTCCCCTCCTTTCTCTTTGCCCTCATCTCTCTTTTCTCTCCTTCTCTTTCTTTCCTCTTATTTTCTCTCTTTTCTTCCTTCCCACTTTCTCCTTTCTCTCCTCCTCTTTCTCCTCTCTCTTACTCCCCTCCTCTCTTTCCTTCTCCTCTCTCTTTCTCCTCATCTCTTTCCTTTCTCTTCTTCTCTATCTCCTTGTCCCTTTCCCTTTCTTTCTCATTTTTTTCCTTCTCTCTCTTTTTCTTCCCTCTCTTCTCCTCCCTCTATTTTCTCCTCTTTTCTCTCCCTGCCTATCCTCCTCTCTCTCCTTCTGTCTCTCTTCTCCTGCTTTCTCTTTTCTCCCCATCTCTCTCACCCTTTTGTGTGTCCCTCCCCTTTTCTATCCTCCTCTTTCTCCCCATTCTCTCTTTCCTCCTCCTCTCTCTTTCTCATCTCTTTCCTCTCCTCCATCTATCGCCTTGTCCATCTCCTTTCTCTTTCTTTCCTCTCCTCTCTTTCTCCCTCTGTTTCCTCCTCTCTCTCTTTCTCTCTTCTCTCCTTCTTTCTTTCCTCTCTCCTCCTCTTCTCCCACTCCGTGTTTATGCTGACTGCCTGATGAATCGCTGCGGAGCTGATTTGGCATTTCACAATTTGAAGCGGCGAGGAGGGAGTTTTTTTTTTTTTTCCTCCCCTGCTTTGCCGACTAGTCAATCCGCCGCCTCACACCGGCTCTAATTAAACCGACAATGTAATAACAACACACCTTTTCATCCTGGGACGAGCCTGGTGCCCTCCCAGACGCCGCTACGCCCCAGATTAAAAGCTACGAGCAGATTTCCTCCTCAACTGTGGGGCGCAACAATTAATATTTGCCCTGCGGGTGGCGCTGGCTGCCAACGTTACAGGTGAACGAGCTCGCCGGTTAATTAGGGATGTTTTATTAAAGTTTTATTTCAGCGCGAGGAGCGGTAAAAAGCACGCCGCTGTATTTCAGATGTGATGGATTTACCGTGGATTTGTAAATATGCAGCGCGGCGTAGTCGGAATGGAAGACAAATGTAGCGTTAGTGGCTTTATTGTCCTCGTTTCTAAACAGTGTGTCGGCGTCATGCGGAGAGCTTTTGAATAATGGAGTCTGCTGTAAACTGATAGTGTCTCAGAGCAGCCGGATCGAGGGGAAAAGAGTAGCCGCTACACCTTTAAAATGCTCCTCTTTTTTGTGGAAATTATGCGTAGTGGCTTTATAGCAAAGTGTGCAGCTTTATTAGTTTAAATGTATCAAAAAAGTTGTTATTTGCTGCCATATTTAATGTATAAAGGCAAAAGAAGTAGAGGTTATGCAGGTGACGTCACACATTTTAGCAGTGAGTGGCAAAAATAGAGTCAATGGTGAGTGATAATATTTTCTTCTGTAAAAGTTCAAAACTCAACTAAAAGTCTGATAACAAATATAAAAATCTACAATTCTGCTAAATATTTAGTTTGTACCTGACATGTAGAATAAGAAAACCAAGTAAACAGTTGTAGAAAACCAGATAAACAACAGGAACGCTGCAGCGATGCTCACATTTATCACGGACACAGACTTTGGGATCACACACAGTTGAACTCAGTACATTTCTCTCCTTAAATAAGACGTTTCTGAGTTTGTCGATGTAAACCCTCATTCGTCCAGGTGTGGTCCATCGTGGAAAGGGTTTCAGAGGTTGTCATCCGGACACCGTTTGAAGATCGAGATGCTGTTAGCCTCTTTCACTGCTGATTACCTTATTTTAAGGTAATCAGCAGTGAGGAGGGAGCAACAGCCAGCTATAAATAGAACAATAGACCTTAGTCACAGGTGAGACTAGGTGAGGCCAACTATTAATCAAACAAGACAGACCTATTAATCAAGTCCCAGGTGACAAACAAACAATTTTCCAAACAAAGACAGGTGTTCAGTGACTCCTCCCTGGGGGCAGGACTCCCACTACTTAGAGTAGCATATAAGCCCAAGTTCCCAGACCAGCTCTCTGATTGACAATGACTTTTGGATAAAAGTCGAAACGTCTCGATCTTCAAACGGCGTCCGGATGACAACCTCTGAAACCCTTTCTACGATGTTTCTGAGTTTGTTTATCGAGGAAATGAACTGCTTTGAGACAGCTGAAATGTCCTACATCTCCAACTGTCAGTAGAAAACAAGCCAGCTCAGCTCTGCAGTGTCGGAGCAACAATGAAGAAACGACTTTCAGTTTACATTTTACCCAATAACATTGAAAACAAAAGCTCCAAAGACAAAAATTAGTCCAAAGAAAGATAAGGAACACATTTTATCACCAACTGTGCTTACAATTCTACCACTGAAGTCAAATGTGTGTGATCAAACTTTTTTCCAGAGAGCCACATTTTGAAACACATATTAGGCAGAGGCCACAGGCATGACCATGAAGTGAATCATAAAAAAAATAAAAAATAAAGATAAAGCTTTGTTGAACCACTACCCCTTTAACAAGGGTTGGAATGTTTGTTTGTTTTTTTTTTTTGCTCTGTATAACATTAAAGAAGCATGAAAAAACTTTATACTTTTAACATGACTGAAAGATTAAAAAAAAAAAAAAGTGCTGTGTGGGGAAAAAGGCAACAGAGTAGAAATGCCAGTTCTCTTTTCTATTACAGAGGAAGGATAAAATACTATTTTCTAGCTTTAAAATAGTATTTGAGCTTCACAAAGTATGTTCTATATCTGTAGATAATGAAAAACGAATGTGGGCTCAACGTTTCTGTATTTGTAAAACCTACAATGTACAATACAAATGTAAATGTGTTTAAAGCAGTTCTGATGTGGTGTCCATTTTCCAAAAGCATCTACACTCTTCTCTTTTAAAGCGCTTTATTTTAAAATTATTCTGTGTGTCTTTGTGTTTTGTGATTTTAATGCAACTTTTCCTGTTATGTAAAGCACTTTGAATTGCCTTGTGTATGAATTGTGCTCTACAAATAAACTTGCCTTGCCTTTCCTTACATTTTTCATATTTGGTGATATTCTGAAGCTAATCTCTGTGAAATCACATCATGTTCCACTTCACTTTTGCCTCCAATCCGAAATTTTCTTTACAAACTTTTAAGGGGTTAATCAATCTCGAAATGTGTTTTCATCACAGATCTGACTTGTAACTTTCATCCCTAGCTTCTCCCTCTGCTACATAAAAGAAAAGTTACACAGTTCACCTTTAAACTTAACCAGAAACCACACACAATCCCAACTTTTTAATTGCATGGAGAACGCATTGATTTGCACCAGCCGGGATGAAACGGCGAAGTATGGGACACGACACGGAGTCTTCCCGTCTTCCACATTAGCATTAGCATTAGCATGTGTCTGGGGAGACGTGCGTCGTGTGCGGACATCTTTGAGCCTGTCACTTCGCACCTGCCATCTCGCCGTCTCATTAAAGGCACGCGGGCTGGTGCGACGATGTAATGAGCGAGCCCCCGGACGCACTCGGGGGACGTCTGTGTACACGATGTAAAACTGTGGACACAAAGGAGACGGGGGACTAAATAAAGACATGACGAATCCCGCGGGGACGGTGCGCGAGTGTTGTCAGGTTGCGTAAGGGTCAGCGCGCGGGAGTACGAGTGTGTTTCTGTCGCTAATGGCTCTAGCATGTTATGTATGTGTCGTTAAGGGAGCTATATTTACTTTAAAGTAGAATGACGAGCTTTGAGTCTTGTCGGCAATGTGTCACAGTGAAGGGAATATGACGTTTTCCATCTTCTAACACTTTTCTGGTGATTTGTTCGTGTATTTCCAGCACAACTAATTCAAGTTGAGTCACAGTTGAGTCTCATCGGAGTTTGTTGACGTGGCGATGGCTCAGAAATGTAAACGGAGAGCTTTGTGAGCGTTAAAATACAACAGGCAGCACTAGCATCACAGTAGCATTTAGCTCGCAGCTACTGTTAGCATTTGAAACATAGTTATTAGGTTTTGCATTCGAAGAAGAATTTTGTTTGTCGTTCATCACAATTATTCCTCCGTCTACTCTAGGCTTAAAGTCTATATGACGGGTTAGATTACAAATTTAACCAAAATGTAGTGAACATGATTATATTTAAGATTTTACTAAATATTTTGCCTATTAGTCACCAGTTTGACAGTTTATAATGTTACTTCCTGGTTGGACATGAGCACAAATATGACATAGTTAAAGGCAATTCCACATCTGTTACCCAAGGGCCAAAATACATAAAGTACACATTAGTTATGATTTGACATATAATAATAATAGTAAGTAATATATAGTGATGACACCTTTTTTGTGTTGAATGACTGTTTAAACTGACAAAAAGATGTTTCAGTTGAGCGTTAACTGCCTCTTTATTTTCAATGGTACGTCGCTTTTTGATGACATCACAGAGGGATTCCATTTTAGAACTCAGCTCTACTTCCTGTCATTTTGAACTTTTACTTTTCAAAATTTCTTCACAAACTGCAACTTCACGGATGTAAAACTATGTTAAATATTTACCACAGGTGCCCTCCCACCAAACTAAATCAGAATTAGGAACATATGAGAACCTGTCATATAGACTTTAAGAATGGCCGTGGGTTCCAGGATTTTATTGATTACTCAAATGTTTATTGTTGAATGAATAAATAGAACTATAGGTTAACTGAGTGTTTTGTTGACTATGTGTTGAGTTTATAGATGGTAACACTACAGTTACTGGATTTTGGAAAACAATTGTAATTTTTATGGTAAAAGTCACATTTCGCCTACAGTTTGTCTGCACCCGAAGCAAAATACGCATAATAACTTTAGTAGGAGTTAGGAAAAGTTAACTGAACATTGCATATCATTGCGGTTGAGTTGAGTATTCCTATAGGCAATGCAAAAATGTGCAGCGGTTCAGTGAAGTGACAGGTGAGGCTGAGCAAACACATCCAAGTTTCCAACAGAGAATAGAAATGATAAACGCATAGATTCCTGGTTAGCAATTAACGGAGTGTGTGTTTCTGTTGCTAACATCTCATCGCAACTTGTTCACAGTAATATTTAATAACGCCAGTGTTTGTGTAATTTCAAGGGTTGTTTTTGTCTTGTTTTATTCGGCAAAATCATTACTGCAACGACATGTCTTGAGGTTGCTCTGTTTTTATTTCAAGATACGGCTGCAATATTTGAATAAATGGTAACCTTTTTCTGGTCTATGTGTCAATGTCTATGTGACAGGTTCTCAAAATGTTCTAATAATGATTTAGTTTGGTGGGAGGGCATCTGTGGTAATAATTTATTATAGTTTTGCATCTGTGAAGTTGCTGTTTGTCAAGAAAATAAAAAATAAAAAAACAAAAGTTTTACAATTACAAGAAGTAGTGCTGAGTTCAGAATCCCTCTGTGATGTCATCAAAAAGTGACATGTAATTGAAAATACAGAAACAATTTACAGCAACTGATACAATTATTGACAGTTTAAATGGTCATTCAACAAAATAAAGGTGTTCTCAGATATTATTGTTTGGCAAATCATGACTATTGTGTAATTTATGTACATTTCAGCCCTTCTTTTCATAATGGTTGCTAGGTAACAGTTATGGAATGACCTCTGTCATATTTGCTGCTCATGTTCAACCAGGAAGTAAGATGATAAACATGACAAAATTGTCAAACTGAGGACAAACAGGCAAAATGTTTAGTAAAATCTTAAATATAATCATGTTCACTACGTTTTGATGAAATAGACTTTAACTGAAGTGGAGTCAACGCAGTGAATGGTGATATGGCAGCTTTTATGCTCTATTTGGAACATTATAAATCTGAAAAAAATGGATAAAGGTTAAGATATATATATATTAGTGGTGGGCATAGATTAATTTTTTTAATCTAGATTAATCTCACTGTAATCTTGGAATTAATCTAGATTAATCTAGATTAAAATGGCTCATTTGAATTCTGACGAAGACATTCAGAATATGTGTGCTATCCAAATAATGACTAAAAGTAAGTCTTTGTGAACGGGTTTTGCGGCTTTCTCTGCGGCGTGCTGGTCATGTATTCTCCTCATGATAGTTCGCCTCGCAGGTAGTTTGTAAGATGGGTCACCTGTGGCTGCCTGGAGAACAAGCTCGAGCCCATCATCTTCAACCACGCTGATGGGCCGGCAGCTGGTGGCAATCCACTGAGCGAGGAGATAAGTTAGCTTGGCTGATAGAGCTGTGCTGACGGGCTTGCCTCGGTTGCACTCAAACATAGTAGCTTGACGACGACTCTTCCCCTGCGCTACATCAGTGCTTGACCCGGCATTAGCTAAGGGATGCTTTGCATTTAGGTGGTACTTGAGACTGGAAGAACTCCTACAGTAAAAATAAATTTTCCCTAAAGCAAACCCGGCGGCTTCATAGCTGCATCCATGTTAGCACATCACGTTTGATGTGGTAATTGACTCGTTCTCGCCCCCTACAGTGCAATTCGGCTAGGTATACATCCGCGCAAAAATGTCCGTATAATGTAATGTAGGCCCAGCTCCCAACCCAACTTTGAGAATAGATTAACGGCGATATTTTTTTATCGCCCGATAAGAGTCTCACGTTAACGCAGCACGTTAACGCCGTTACCGGCCCACCACTAATATATATACATTTCTTATGTTTTTTTTTATTTTACATAGATACACAAACATTACAGGGGGCATGTACATATCTTATTTAGTATTTGAGGAAACTAAATCAAACTGAAAATCAAATTTTACCAATTTTTAAAAATTAAAATTTAGGCTTAATTAGATATAAACAAATCTTTCAGTACGTTCTGTCAAAATCTTGTGCAGTCCAAGATTGTAAAGTTTGGTGTTTGTAGGAGGTACTGTAAGGCTGATCTTTATGTCTCTGGGGAAGAAAAATGCATTTTTATAAAACTGCCAATGTCTCATATAAATCTATGAATACAAGTTGATTAAATATAAAAATAAACATCTTTAAATGCAGATGCAGGAGTTTTTTTTACTTGTGAAAGCGCTTATTATATGTTGAGAGAACAATATGACCAAAAAAAAAAAAAGAAAAAAAAGAGTTTTGCCTGTAGTGTCTCACCTTCAAACATAACCCCACACATTTTAATTAAGTCAGTTGAACTCAGTTAACAAAGAGTTTAAGTATAACTTCAGCAGCCAGTTATAACACAATTCCAAATTCAAGTCTATTTCAGCTCGAAACGGTCAAAATAATTCACTGAACCGCATCGTCAACTCTGGGCAAATCACACGGGGGAGAGTCGTGTCAAGGACCAATTACAGTCTCGACCGGGGAACATTTAGTGAGAGAGAGACCCCCGCTGTTCACGTGCACGCCCCTGCCCACGTGCACACCCCTGCTGCTCACGTGCACGCCCCCCGCACACACAAACGCACACACAACCCGCACCGATCCCTCGCGCTCCAACACACCTCAGCGCCTCATTAAATTAGAGGCGTGCTGCGCTAGCCCGTTAGCCACCAGCGCTCATGGTGAGGACAGGAGCAAAGGGTCATGGGAGAGTGCCGGCTAATCGACAGGAGCTAGCCCGCCCGCGTGTGTGCATACGTGTGTGCGGCCGATAGCGCGTAAGAGGATCAACGCCCATGGAAACAGTCACACACCGCTGGGCTTTTTCTCCCACAAAACCTTTTTAGGAAATTTCGAGGAATTAACAGGGGGTTATTTGGCGCTTTTAACAAATTCACAACAGCGATGAGATTAATTCAGGCGCTGGAAGAGGCACGACGGGGACATGCTAGTGTGTGGTTTTCGGCAAAAACAGAAAACGCCAAAAAAAAAAAAAAAAAAAAGAAAAAAAAAGTTGGGTAACATGCCAGAGGTGGGAGAAGAACTCAGTTGGTTATTGTTCATTTATTTGTGCAAAAGTACAGCTACAGGAGCAGGCAAATGCTCAAGGAAAGTAAAAGTAGCCATTGCTGTAAAAAAAAAAAAAAAGTTTAAAAATATACTACAAGAGTAAAAAAATATTGCACACATGTTTTGAGAACTGTGTTGGGGTTAAATAAGGAGATTTTGATAAAGAATTGGGCTCATATTTGGTCAAACGCAGCAATTCCAATCAATCTACTTATTTTGTTGTGAATTGTGTCAGCCTTGCGACGAGTTGGCCACTGTCCAGGGTGTACCCCGCCTAAGGCCCAAAGTCACTGGGATAGGCTCCAGTCACCCGTGACCCCTAACGGGACTAAGCGGTAGAAAAAAAAAAAAGTATCATCTTTTAGTTTCCTTAAAGCTCAGTCTTGAACTCAAAACCTTAAGGCAGAATGTCATGCTAAAAATAACCCTTCAAACCATTATATTCTCCACTCTTCAGTTCAGTAAAAACAAATGGATGAAGTAGAAAGTATAGATCGGGGGGCGGCAGGTGCTCAGTGGTTAAAGTTGGAGGTTTGAAGCCCATGTGTTGTGTCCTTATACGTCACATGAAAGTGGTGAGTGCATGAATGATTGTTGGTGGTGGGAGGGGCCAGATTAGCAGCCACACTTTCATCTGTCTGTCCCAGGGCAGCTGTGGCTGCTACATGGCTTACCACCACCAAGTTTGGTAAGATAACTGACAGTGTAGCACTTTGAGAAACTCTAACAAGAGTGTAAAGCACACTACAAGTCTGAGGCGTTAAGTAGTAAAGTAAAAGTATTCATTGTTTAAAAAAAAAGTTAAATTAGCTGAAACATTAGACTACAGATTTTACTAAAAATCAATCAATAAATAAAAATTACAAAAAAATTCCCCCAGTTTGACAGTTTTGGTGACATTCATAATGTTACTTCTTAGTCGTAATTCCACAACTGTTACCTAGCAACCATATTGTAAAGAAGGGCCAAAAAAAATGAAATACACAGTAGTTATAATGACAAATAATAACACCAGATAACATGTTTAAATGGTCAGAAAATGTGTCAATTTGTGTAAATTGTCCCTGTATTTTCAATGGTATGTCGCTTTTTGATGACATCACAAATGGATTCCGATTTAGAGCTTGGCTCTACTTCCTGAAATTTGTAGCGTTTATTTTAAAATGTTTCTTCACAAACTACCACTTTTCTCATGTAAATCTATGATAAACATTTACGACCAAACTAAGCTATAATCAGAAGGCCTTTGAAAAATCCCATACTGTTACTTTTATACTTCATTACTTTCCACAGTTGGACGCCGCGTTTGACTGACAGTTTTCCACGGCAGGTCAATTTCCCGATACGAGGACTTGTGTGAAAGTAGTAATTAGTGATTAGGAGATGAGGAGCGAGAGGAGGAGGGTTCCTGATGAGCCGTATTCAAAGATCGGTGCAGCGGGGAGGGCGGCCACGATCGATGCAAGACAAAGTTCCCCGCCGAGTTAAAAGCAGGCCTCGAATCAACAACCTGCCCGGGACGTCCGGCTTTTTAGCGGGTCCAAGCGCTCCTGCTGCAGCTCCGATAAGCCCGCGGCCGCTGAGAGGGCCACGGCTGACTCTGTGCGACGCTTGAAAGGCACGAAACGTCTTCAAGGCGCATTTTGCAGATGATGGAGAAAAGGGTTGAAAGATAACAGGGCGTTTTTAGTTTCGTATCTAAAAACGATTATTGTGGCCTCAAAAGATTTCTCAGAATAAGATAAGACTGATTTAACCGCTGCCCAATAGACAACAGTTTCCTTTTTCTTTTGCTTGATACATTTGGACAATTTACTGGGCATTTTTGACAATACTTTGTGCTTTGCAGATTAAAAAACGGAAGCCAAAACAGAATGGTTCGTGCCAGGGTTTAAAAGAAAGTGCCACTTTCACGATCTCATTCAAAACGCCAAATGAAAGTGGACATTATTTTCACCAAAGCAACATTTTGAGAGAATGTGTGAAATGTTTAATTGCAGAAACAATATTCGTTGTTTACACAATAGTTAGACTAAAAACAAGAGTATACTTTTTAACTCTGAACTTTAACTAAGGTTGCAAAAATCAATTCTCAGATACAATTTAATACTAAAACTATCATCGAAATTGGGGCTGTGGTCTTTACGCAGACTCCAGAACATTCTACACTGAGAAAGTGGTTTTATTACTCAGACAGAGCAGGATTCACACAAAAATGACAGTGGAAACACGTCAATTGTTTGTTATTGATTAAAACAGTTAATTAATCAAACATATTCTCCACCAGGACGTCATCAAACGACTTCACTTCACCTGGATCGTTCTAAGCTAAACAATTAATAGAAAGAATCATTTCTGACTAATCGTTGACCAAAATAATGGTTTTATTATTTTTTATTGATCTTTATTTTACCTGGATCGTCCCACTGAGATTCAGAATCTCTTTTTCAGGGGAGTCCTGGTCCCTAAAGGGGAGGAGCCTATTGTACATGTTTTTAGCGGGAGGGGAAACCGGAGCACCAGGAGGAAACCTACACAGACACGAGAAGAACATGCAAACACCACACAGAAAGGCCCCAGACCGATTGGAACCCAGGACCTTCTTGCTGTGAAACGAGAGTGCTAATGGTGCACTGCCGTGTGCGATTTAATTTAAGTACAGATACTAAAAAACAACTTAAGTACAGTACTTTTACGTTTGTACTTTCCACCACTGGTTTAAAATCCAAAAGGTTCCTGTCTTTCCTTTCTAAACGACACAATACAGGAAACTAAAAGCGGCAGTTATTACACCGTCGCCAGCTCGCATTTACCTCCTGTACCTGCCTATCCCTCTAACTAAGTGACACTTTGATTGTCTCTCTCCGCTGCGGATCTGTTTGTGTTGTCTGCGATGGCGGTAATTATTTGAAAGTCCCATCACAGGAACAAAGCGTGCAGTGATGGCGGCGCGTGATTGAGAGAGCGCGTCGCATAATACCCGGCTTTATCTCCGGCTCCGAAACTATCTGAGCGAAAAAAAACCCGTGAATGAACGCCGGCTGCCTCTGCCAAGTCCAGTCACAAATGTGCATCAGAGAGAGGCGCGAGTGAGGCCGACCGCGCTCCCGTTTGCGCGATACAGGGCTCTCAGTTTGGGAGATGCAGCTTGGCTCAATTAGTCACACGCAGGGAGGTTTTAGTGCCAGTGTTTTTGTCGGAGAAACGAAGAGGGTAAGCAGAAAAGATACAGTGTCGAGGTGGCACCGAAACTCTGACTAAGCACCGAAGAGCTCACCCTTTTGAGTTTTAAGCCGGGAGTTCATTAGCGATTTGGGCTGTGTGTGATGAAAGATTTATGATCGTGGGGGAAACGTTGAGTCGCGGCTAATGCAAAGATTAGATTACAATCAAAGATGAGCTTCAGTTTGTTTCAAGCGTGCCTGATATTTTGTTTTCTTGGTCGTTGTTTCGATAGGTCTACGATCAATCTCCGTCAAACATGTGACCAACAGAAACTCAAAAATGTGATCATAAGTCAGAGGTTCTCAACCTTTTTTAGTCGTGACAATGGTGATCACCAAACACAAAAAACAAGCCAAAAGCGATGTGATAAAGTATCCTTATGTCTAATGTTTGATTTTATTTTGAGAATATAGACCTAGATAAAAGACTTTGAAAGGCCAACAAATAGGAATCTACTTTTAGCACTGCATTTGAAGAGTGTTAAGCCTTGTTTAAGTCTGTTATATCATCTGGGAACGCCCAGAAATTATATGCGAGCCCCACGTTGAAAACCACTGCCATAAGTAAACACAAACATGTTACAAACAGTAAACACACACACGTGACCAAATACAAACATGTGACCAATAATAAACATAAACATGTGACCAACAGTGAACACAAATGTGACCAACAGTAAACACACACGTGACCAACAGTAAACACACACGTGACCAACAGTACACACAAACATGTGACCAATAATAAACACAAACATGTGACCAATCATAAACACAAACATGTGACTAACAGAGCCTGATATTCACTCAAAAAATGTGCTTTGCCTCAACTGAGATTGTGAACCATCTCAGAGAGTGAATGTGTGAATGTGCACTTACAACTTTAAAATCCCAACGTCTCATAGTGTGACACCTATAAATCTAATGAGACAATGGCTTTGGGCACCATTGAAATGAATCTTTGAATGTACCACTGTCTGAAAGCAACTACAGGCATTTTTACTGCAAAAATATGTGGCATCATCTCCTTGTCTCAACGGACTTAGTCGAGTGTTATGTTTATCTCAATCCAATCAAAGCAAAAACATCTTCATGGAGATACAGACCCTCCAACAGAAAAGTTACATAGTGCACCATTATATCCTACAATCGACTTTATATTTCGATAATGTAATTTTTAGGAGCAAAACTTTGTTCAATCCGTTGCATTCATCAAATGCAAAGCTCCTTAACTTCACTTCACTACAAAGTCAGTGTAAGTACAGTATTATAACTCAAATCGTCAATTACGCAGTTGTGACGGTACGTATTTGAACGTATACTTGATCTGAAAGCCGTCATAACCAGCTGGATGTTGAACAGAAGGGCAGCTCTCTCCTCTGCAGCAGTCGACGGACACTTGACACTTGAGAACACGCAGCTTTAAAGTAAGTCATTATGTCACTCTGGCTTAAATCAACACACAAATCTGGCAGTTCATCGAGCGACACAAACCAGCGCTGAACACCGAGGCTGCGGGTTAATCTCCATTATGGTGATTTTGCAAGGATCAAATTTAACTTCTCAACTCAAAGGCACCTGGAGAACGCAGACGTGGATGGAATCTCCAGGGTTCGTACAGATTTGAACTTAAGGTTTTCCATAACTATTTCCCAAATTTCCATGACATCGATTAAGTTATTTACCTATATTTTGACTAAACTACTTGCTTTTATTTGCGGATTGGGTCTGTAGACAATGTTTACAGTTTTATAAACATAGAACAAACTGAAACGTCTGATTTCAACCCCAATTATAGTTTCAAATGTAGTTTTAGCACACTCAAATACTTAGTGCAGTTAATTCCAGTTTCTAACAAAAGCGCGAATGAGGGCCAAGTTATCAGCTCCAAATTAATACATTATGTTATTATTAATACCAGGATTTTATTTTATTGGTGAGAAAACGCAGGTGTGTTGTGCTACTTACTTTTCTGGAATACAAAAATATATGCCACGTTGCCGATTTAACTTTTGATTTATTTCTAAAACCAAAATATGTCCTAAACTTCCCCGACTTTTCCAAAACCATCAGAATTCCAGAATGTTTCAAGTTCCTGGAAATTAGAATTTAACTTTCCATGACTTTTCCACGTTTTCCATGACTGTACAAACCCCGAATCTCGCAAAATGAGACGCAAAGTTTGTCCGATCAACTTAAAATTTTGAGACAATTCTTCCTGACCAGAATCGTGCCTCGGCTCAGTTTGAAGGAAGCGTCGAATGCAGTGAATAAACGTCTCGAACGTCTGCAGGGATTGAATCAACTAATGCTGCTTCATGTGGTCTTTGGGAGCTCAAGTTTCTGCGATCAAGAGTCGGGCTTCTGGATTGTTTACAGATGTGCTTTTATCTGGGAAAGTCAGATCATTCAGTCCCCGCTTTGACATTTTTTGTGAAGTTTATTATTTTACTTCCATGAAATATGACATAGGTAGAAGTAATTCCACAACTGTTACCTAGCAACCATTTTGAAAACAAGGGCCATAATCCATATAAATCACACAAAAGTTATGAATTGACAATAAATAATACCTGATAACAACTTTATTTTGTTGAATGACCGTTTAAACTGTCAGAAAATTGTTACAGTTGTCTGTAAATTGAAAAATGAAATTTTGTCGCCTTTTGATGACATCACAGAGGGATTCAGTTTTAGAACTTCCTGTCATTTTAAACCTTTCTACACAAACTTCAACTTCATGAGTAAATAAAAAAAAAACTGTGCTAAATATTTATCGAAGGGAAAATCCAACCAAAGTAGGTCATAATCGGAAAAACATGAGAATCTGTCATATGGAGCAAATTAGTAATGTTTGCTGTTGTTAGCATAACAATTAAACTTTATTTGTTTTGGAAATCCTCCAACAATTTTTCACTTTAACTGCCTAAAAGTGTTGAATCTTTCCTGCGCCAATCTGCTCTTTTGATGTCAAATGAGCTCATTTTTATCTGGCTCCACAGCAGGTGACATCGAGGAAGTCGTACTGTAGCTTTTGACTCGAGTTTGGAAATTGTTTTCCCGAGGTTCACTTTAACGCAGCAGTAATCTGCGGTTACTAAAGTTTGTTTGTCTTGAGTTTTCCTTAAACTTTGTTTTTTTTACTGTTTTATTTTGTTTTTAATGTCCGAAATGCTCCTATCAACTATTAACTACTATCAATAATTCAGAAAACTTGGCAACACAAAATGCAACTAATTATTACAGACCTTAAATAACACTGAATATCAAGAGCTAGCATGACTTAAACTGAATGAAGAAGCTTTAAAGAAATTGAAGCAGTGTTTTCACAAGTGTAATACGTCTGAAGGTCTTTTAATTTCACGTTTTTGTCAAGAAAGTAAACACGCTATAGTTTAAGAAAAATAAGTTTTACATTTTCAATTGAATAGAGCTTATTCGATGTGTATTTGCCCCTGATCTGCTTCCCTTGCCCCGCTCTTGAAGGTTAAACGAATAAAGACTTGGGTTAATTAGGTATATTTTTTAATAACATCGTCTGCCTATTCTACCCTAATAAGAATAATTGTTGAAGTAAATTGCTAAAACGCTACAAGGACATGCTGTACGCAGAATTCAGAGCCACGCAGGGAACTTATTGAGACGGCAACAATAACATAATAGACGATGTAATTGCTACTCATTTTCTTGCTATATTTCAGACAGCCAATCAGTGCCGACCTATTCAGCCGCGGAGAGGACAACGCCAAGGCAGCGTCCTGGATAAGAAAGGCTTTCTTGGTTTTTTAAGGTTGTGTTTATAAAGATGGGGCATTATGGCTGGTAGATGCTAAGTCACTGTTAGTGTCACTACTTCCTGTCCAATTATGTCTCTAGTGGTAAGCACTTTATTGATATTTAGATAATAATATTGTTTTGAAGCTTTGCAAACTTTGAATATCAAGTACATCCTTTATCTTTTATAGTAAAACATGCTACAAAAAAGCTGACTAATAGTTAAAGGTGATATTTCTGCACTTTTGTGATTTATTTGATAGAAATTTCACGTTTGTCTGATAATTATATCTCAACTAAAACATTTAAAGACACGTTTTGACATATTTCTGTTGGATCGCCATAATATTATCTGATATTGTTTTCAGGACACTCCAAAACTTTAAGGAGCTGTACCTGATTTTTACTGTTGTGAAACTGTAAAAACAGAACTAGTCCGTGTTCCTATATTTTTGCATGTAATAAAGTAAAACCACAGTGAAACCACAACTTTTACTCTGCATATATTTATAGAGCTTTTTATCTTACGAAAGGAGCAGGAAGTGCAGCGTTAGCTTGCTAATGTTAGTTAGCTTTACCCTGTGAAGGCTATGGGCTCAGAAAGTTGTAAAAAGTGCTTATAAACTTCTCGCTGTGAATATTCAGGATGTTGGGGTTGCATTAGGAAAGTGAGTGATACATGTGACTGATGTAAAAAAAAAAAAATTAAACTAGTTCTGTTTTTCACGTTTCAAACGAGTAAAAATCAGGTACAGGGCCTTTAAAGGGTCTGTATCTGACGGGGAAGCAATCCATTCATTTTAATGTAGAAGGGCTGCTCCTGTCACTCACTGTTCAAGAACTACAACAAAAAACACTGACTTCAGAAGTTATATTGTGCCAACTACAGACAAAATCATATGGTGCCCAACAACCCAAACTGGCATAAATATCCAAAAATGCAGTAGCTTCAGGCTAAACTGCAATGCTAGCGCCACCTGCTGTAGTTTAAAGGACACATATTCTGCTACAGTGACTTTTGTGAGATTTAAACCATGTTCTAACAATGTGAAGTATGTGTGAAATGTGAAACAATGAAGTAGCATTCAGCTGTTTTGAGGAATGTTTATTAGAAAATCCTCTCCAGTGTCAAGCACACTTCCTGCTAACCCTCGATCCGGGACGTATTTTCAGACTTCACATGTCACTTATCTGATACTATTCTGCTTTTTTAAGTCCTTAAATAATCACTAAACTCGTTCTGAGCATTTCTTCCATCTAAACACAACAACGGCTGCCGCAATCTGCACCATAACGTCTTTTCAGGGTAAACTTCACTAGATTGTATATTGCGCTGGCGCCATCTGCTGGCTGGATGCACTCAGTAAGTATAATTTCATAGTGACTGATAACACAGGCCATAGAATGAATAAGAAACTTTTTTGTTTGTTTTAAAACATGAGATGGCAAATTTAAGGCACTCAAGAGTTTAAAGGTTAATAACGACATGAAAAATGCAGAATATTTTTCCTTTAACATCTATTTGTTTACTTTTCGGAGCCAACACCAGTTCAACAACGTCCACCAAGACATTGTTTTGACTCGACTTGAATGAATAAAATGCACACAATTTGCCAGGGAACACCTTAAAATATTGTGTTTCCCATTGACTCAAAGGAGCGATTTCAGTCATTGTGCGTCATTACCGGCTGTATCTATGCAATAACATCTCCATGGAAACAAGCAGGTGCAAGGCCCTCCGTTTACTGCGCATTTATTATTGTGGTTAACAGCGTTTCCTCGAATCGTCCACAAGGGGGCTGTTGACATACTTCGGTCAACCACGTTCGCTCTTTCTACACTTCCTTTTCGTTCCTCGTAGGTTCGCTGTATGGCTTTTCCATGTGGAGTTTGGTCAACGCCAAGACACACACACCTCCCGGCGACCTCACATGTCCCGGATAAGAGTCAGTCAATTTGGGACATTATCCGTTCTGAACCATTGACGCTACACCTCCGACACAATGCGCCGGAGCGATGCGTTTTACAGCCACGCTGACAGACTACAGGAAATCTATTACGTCCGCCGTTTTCCCTTCGTTCTCCCTCTGTTCGTCTGTCAGAGTAATAAAGATTGATTATACACATTGTTTTTACAAAGCTACAGATTTAGGCTTTTTCACTTTGAGAATGAGCTGAGGTATACACTGTAAAAAAGAAAAGAAAGAAACGTAATAAAAGAATATCTACACCAGTTGGCTATGAATCTTATTTTGAGTAGTTTTGACAAGTTAAAATGTATTGTTGTTTTTGAGGTAAATGTTTCAGTATGTATTGATTTTCTAATTTTGGGAAAACATTTAGATTTAAAAAAAATATGAAAATTAATATAAATTGCGCTCAAAAGAAATACAATTATACATTAAAATAAATTAAACTAGTCCAAAAAAATAAAAATAAATAAATAAATCAAAAATTCAAGTCCAAACAACAAAAAATATTCAAATTAAATTATTAAAAAAGAATCCAGTCATTTTTGATAGTCTTTTTTTTTTGTTTATACTTCTCAATCTCAAAATGAAAAAGAAAACCAAAAATAATATAAAGACCGATAATTAATATAATGACCCAAATAAATACACACACAATAAGTTTAAACTAGTTCAAACAACTCAACATTAAAAAATATATATTTATTTCCTTATGTAGCGCAACTTCAAAAAGAAAAAGAAAGAAAAAGCAAAAAAATCATATCCGTGTGTAACTGTAATTGTGGTTAAAACAACCCAAAGAAGAACTTAATCAATTTAAACTAGTCCAAGCAACTTAATAATCCAATCTTAAATTTAAATCCAGTAATTTTTAATTGATTATAATATACAATTCATATAGACTTTTTACCAGTATGTACCTTAACTTGTTTTCAATTTGAAAAAAGTATGATTAATAAGCAAACTGTGGTTTAAACTATCCAAATAAAAAAAAATATTGAGCTTAATAAACAACTCAAAATCTTAATCTTTAATTACAGTTACATTTAATTGATTTAATTGAGTTTTTCAATTTTTTCAGTATCTACCTCAGCTCTTTCTCAGTACTAGTCCAAACAACTCAAAATAAAACATTTTCATTTTTAATTCCAGTTATTTTTTGATTGATATAGTCTTTTTTGCAGTATATACCTCAACTCGTTCTCAAAAGTAGTCCAAACAACTCAAATTAAACATTTTCCTTTCTAATTGATAGTTTTTTGCTGTATACACCTCAGCTTGTTCTCAAAATGAAAAAAAAAAAAGTATAATTACCAAACTCCAGTTAAAACTCCCAGCTTAAGACAGTGAGTTGTGTATACAGTATGTTCTTTGTACAGTGTAGCGGGGGTCGCAGAAAAGGGGCGGGTTTCTGGAGCGGTCACATGGGATTTGATTGACAGTTACAAAAGTGGAAAAACACGCGGAGAACAGGCACGGATCATGTGTTGTCTGGTACGCCATTATGTCAGCATGTCAGGGCCAAAAGCACAGCGCGTCTGGGGCCCGGGCCGTGCCAATCAAAACATACAGGCTTTTATGTGTGTGTGTGTGTGTGTTTGTGTGTGTGTGTGTGTGTGTGTGTGTGTGTGTGTGTGTGTGTGTGTGTGCGTGTGTGCGTGTCAATCAGGAAATCCCAGAGAACTCGGAACAGAACAATGTGAAAAAATACATCTTCAAACGTCACGGGAGAAGGTCAGGCTCAGATATTCACTGTAAAAAAGAAAAGCTAGTAGCTGTTTGATTTCTCTTTACATTTTCATTTTAAACATGATTTCGAGGTACTGTTTCCTTAATGCAAGCAAAAAGTGAGACAACAAAAAGTGAAAAATGTCAAATTCATAAAAATTATTTGTCTAGAAGCTTTCACTCACGATATTTCAACCTTTATTGTGTTGAAAACGCTTAAAAAGTCTACGATAGAAATCATTAAGGCTAAAACTAATGATTATTTTGGTAATTGATCACTGCAAAAAAGCTATTTCCAGATGAGTTTAAAAGTCTTGATTTCAGGATATTTATCTTAATGTCAGATGTTTTGACTAAATAATAAATTAGTAAAGACTATTAATTAAATGGAACTAGATTATTTTACTTGTTTCAAATCGTCGTCGACTTGTTTGAATACATTATTTTTTACTTCAAGCTAATTTATCTGCCACTGGGTTAAGACTGGCAACTTCATGTTCTTATTTTAAGTTTAAATATCACATGATCTGACAGAAATACCTTGAAACCAATGAAATATTCTACATCACATCAGCAATTAAATCTCAAAACTCTTCAAATCCAGATAAAAATGACAAATTCAAGTCATTTCAAGCTACGCTACATAGATATTTTTTGTAGTGTAGCGATTATTCTTTCGATTCATTGATTAGTTGTTTAGCACGCAAAAGCCACTTGATGTAAAGATTAATTTTGACTCAAATGAAGCTGAAGTGAAGCCGCTGGAGGATCCTGGTGGAGTAACATTTATGGACAAAAGTCAAATACACTAAATACAAAAAAAGTACACTTTTTCAACATCATTTTCACGCAATTGCAGCTCAATTTGCTTCATAAAACCTCTTTTCTCAGCTCATGGCATGCTTTGATACCTATCTATGTAACGGTTACTCAATTACTTAATTAGTGGACGATCATTTCTATTATCGATTAGCTGCAATTAATTAGTTTCAGCCTCAGAAATAATCGTTTTGACCAGTCGACTACTGAAATAACCATTAATGCAGCTCCGTAACTACTGAAATACGACATAAACAATCTGAATTTAAGGCCGTTTTTTTATTTTTTTACAGAGCATGGAAAACAATCTCACTTCTGAAACACACACACACACACACACACACACACACACACGCACACGCACACAAACTCGCCCATGGCCAGAGATCTCCAAATCCTGCACCGTTCGAGCTGCTCTTGTAATTGCCTGGGTTCATTCTGGGAATCAATGACCTTTAAAGAGAAGAAGAAGAAGAAAAAAAAGCCCGACCCGCTCCTCTTTCTCTCTTTCCTCTGCCGTCCTCTGAGGTCTGTTTAAAATGTGTAACTCAGGCGCAAAGTAAAATGAGGGAAAATTATTTGACAGGTTTGGAAACGCGCTGGCCCAAAAAGCTCAAAAGCCTCACACCACCCACAGCAGCGGAGAGAAATACATCCTTTTTTTTTTTCAATTTTCGGAAAGTGTAGCAATAGAGGTTCTGCAGAGACTTTCTTTTATTCGAAAAATGCTCCTCGACGTTTTGAGTTGAAAAACTGATCAAATGTGTTTCTTTGCTTTTCTTTTTGCCCGTGGATTGAACTGAAACTGAAAGTAGTTTCTCCGTTGCTGCTCCGACTGTGCAGAGCTTAGTTAGCCTGTTTGCTATTGAAAAACTGATAAAATGAAAAACTGAATTAATTTGAAAAACAGATAAATGTGTTTCTTTGCTTTTCATTTTGCCTGTGGATTGAACTGAAACTGAAAGTAGTTTCTCCGTTGCTGCTCCGACTGTGCAGAGCTTAGTTAGCCTGTTTGCTATTGAAAAACTGATAAAATGAAAAACTGATAACATTTGAAAAACAGATAAAATGTGTTTCTTTGCTTCTCTTTTTGCCTGTGGATTGAACTGAAACTGAAAGTAGTTTCTCCGTTGCTGCTCCGACTGTGCAGAGCTTAGTTAGCCTGTTTGCTATTGAAAAACTGATAAAATGAAAAACTGATAAAATTTGAAAAACAGATAAAATGTGTTTCTTTGCTTTTCTTTTTGCCCGTGGATTGAACTGAAACTGAAAGTAGTTTCTCCGTTGCTGCTCCGACTGTGCAGAGCTTAGTTAGCCTGTTTGCTATTGGCAGTTGGAGATCAAGGACACTGCAACTGCCACACAACACTACATCTCCGTGAAATGTAGTGAATTCGACTGTGTGCGATCCCAAAGTCTGTTGCGGCAGTGTTCCTGTTGTTTATCTGGTTTTCTACAACTGTTCACTTGATTTTCTTCTTTTGAATGTCAGATACAAACTAAATATTTAGCAGAGTTGTAGATTTTATATTTGTTAATAGACTTTAGCAGCTCATTCACATTTTAGTCGTGTTTTGAGCTTTTACAGGAGAAAATGTCATCACTCATCATTGACTCATGCGTTTTTGCCACTCACTGCTAAAATTCAGAATGTTGTGATGTCAAACTAAAGCAAAAACATGAATTATTAGTTAGAAGTTGAAGCAGCATCACTCAACAACATAATGTAATGTATTTAGTTTGGTTCCAGACTCGGGAAAGCAGGTGTAGCCTACTTTTCAGTTTGCGGTTGCTATTAATTCATTTGATCTTCTGGACTTGTAGGTCACTGGAAGATCACAACTTTATTAAAGACTTTTGCTCAGTTTGTGCTTTCAAAACAACCAAACAACAAATGAGTCCAGTCTGCTCCTAAAGGCGTTTTATTATTTCATTTAATCGACTTCATGCATAGATTTCTCTGGGACATTGTGACTTCAAAGGTTGTTTTCTTAAAATGTATTTTTCTCCCACAGAGACATAAAGATCAGCCTTTAAGCAGCTCCCACAAACACCAAACTGTACAATCTTGGACTCAACAAGATGACAGAACGTACTGAAGGATTTGTTGATGTGTAATTCTGAGCTGGTTTTATTAAAGTTTTACGACTAAAAAATGAGGCGAAATTTGATTTTTTAGGACAGTTTTCAGTCAGATCCAATTTATTGAAAAACTTAAATAAGAAATCAAAAAATGTGTAACTAATCTGTGTAGAAAATGAACCAAGAAATTTAAAACTGGCTCTGTCCATTTTCCAGATTTAAATGTCTCAAGTATGTGTATTTTTGGTAATTTTCCCACATAAAATGCACTTTTTCTTTATGAAAACATGACATGATGAAAAACATGTAATATGTTTTTTTTCCTTACATTTATGTGAGTAAACTACAGGAGAAGATTCAAATTGGTATTTTTCAATTTAAGATTTCTTTTCCTATTGCCTTAAACTCTTAAACTCTTAAACTCTCCCTATGTTTATGTTGAGTCTCTTTTAACATTTAATCTCTGGCTTTTCAACAGTTTCATTTGTTTTGTCCTGTGTGTCTTTTCTTTATTGTATTTTATTTGACTTCATTATTGCTGTGTTATAGACTTTGATTTGACTCGTTTTTATTATTGGAGAGCTGGTAAAATCAAGCAGTTGTTATATCTTTCGTTGTGTTTTTTTTTTTGTTTCTTTTAATTGTGTTTTGTATCAGTAGAAACGGTTTTGTTTATTAAATGTACCATATTGGACTACTCATTTAACTAAAATTCAGTTAAGATATATGTATTTAAAATTCTGCTAAAATCTGTACAAATTTTACCCCAGTTTAGGTATTTTTTAGGTTTTTTATTTAACTTCCTGGTTCTAAATGATGACATCACACTGGGAAATTACCAAGGAATCCTACGAAAACTCCTAATTTCACAGATTTTTTATTTGACAAAGAAAAACACACCTTTATTTTGTTCAATCAGTGTTTAAAGAGTCAAAAATTTAGTTTATTTTGCGTAAATTATGCATAACCTTTGTCTTCCCAGTGTGATGTCATCGATTTCTTTACTTCCTGTAATTTTCAACATATTTTTTTCAACTTTTCTCAACAAACAGAACCCTGATTGGTGTAAAACTATCATTAATATTTACAAGAGATATTAATACACGGAATAAAGTCAAAAATAGACAATCATAAAAACCTGTCTAGTGCACTTTAAAGTAGATTTTTTTCTGTCTTTCAGAGCTAGAGCAGCTACGAATGTCAGGAGTTTTTGACAGATTTTGACGTCGTTTTTTCACCATTTCGACATTCTCTGCTGCCGATCGTTTCTTATTTTCACGTCTACAAATCCAGCGCCCCGTTACTTCGCCGTGACTAAACATTTCCACTGTCTATCGTCAAGAAAAGACCCAGGAAGCGTCTCCAGCATGTGCCAATCTGGAGCGAACCCGGGCATCTGGATCCAGTTGGGGGTATTAATGAGTAACTGGAGGAGGTGATTCATGTGCTCTTTGTTATTCCTTCTCGGGGACTTTTTTTCTTTTT
This sequence comes from Rhinogobius similis, assembly GCA_019453435.1. Classification (NCBI taxonomy): domain Eukaryota; kingdom Metazoa; phylum Chordata; class Actinopteri; order Gobiiformes; family Gobiidae; genus Rhinogobius; species Rhinogobius similis. The sequence goes on along the minus strand of CM033622.1, from coordinate 28,249,402 downwards.
CTTTTTTGGTTTAAAAGGATAAGCTTTGGCCTCACCACAGAACGAAACCCGTGCCAAGTCACTGTGGCGAACCCTCCGGCAAAACTGTTTTCATTCCACGAATAAAAGTGTCCAACGAAGAAAGCTGATGTTTAAAGAGAGACACTACAAGCAAAATCCCCTTTTAGTTTTTCAATTTTTTTTGCTTTTTGGTCAGTTTGCCCTCTCAGCATATCGGCTTTCATGTGGAAACTTGACCAATCTGCTCCTAAAGATGTTTTATTATTTCATTTAATCCACTTCATCCATAGATTTTCTCTCAAAGTTCGTTTTCTTAAAATGAATTTTTCTCCTACAAAGATATAAAGATCAGCCTTAAAGTAGCTCCCACAGACATCAAACTTTACAATCTTAGACTCAACAAGATTTAGATGGAATGTACGGAAGGATTTTTTCAGATCTAATTCTAAAAACGATTTATTAAAGTTTTAAGTTTAAAAAAATGAGGAAAAATTTGAATTTTTAGGCCAATTTTCTGTTAAATCTAGTCTATTCAAAAACTACATAAGAAATCCCAAACCCCCTTTGTAAATTTTTTTTGTAACTAATATGTGTGACAAAATTAACCAAGAAATTTAAACCTGATTTTGTCCATTTTTCAGATTTAAATATCCAAAATATGTGCAATTTTGGCCATTTTTACACATAAAATGCCTTATTTCTACATGAAAACATTACACGATGAAAAACTTGTAATACATTTTTTTCTTCCTTTTATGTGAGTAAACTACAGGAGAAGTTTTAAATTGATATCTTTAAATTTAAGTTTATTTCCTATTCACCTGCAGCGTTTTACCTTAAACCAATGAACGCAGTGTACAATAATCCGAGTTTCTTTTACGGCACAGGATTGCAGCTTTGTGTCGTGGCTTTGATTTACTTAAGAGTTAAAAATGCATTGAAAAGCTGGTGCTGTGTTGCTTATAAAAATGTATGTTGGATTTAGAGCTCACTCAGACCTGACAAAGCAAGTGTTAAAGTCGTTTTATGCTGCGTGGATTGACAGGTATCAGTGTTTTATTATTTATTTTTGGGGACGAACCAGTAATTCATGAGGTGTCTGCTGTGAAGGAAGATTTAATATCTACACCATTTGTTTTATTGTTGTTTGTAATAGGACAGTGGCTTATGCTGGTGTTGGGTCGTTGTGGATGTTTTTGAAGAACGTTATAAAAAAAAAAAAAAAAGAAATACGCCAACTTCATCAAGATTTTCTGCATTAAAAGTCTGTATTTTCATTGTGTGGACATGTAGAGCTGTGCATTACAATTTAATTTAGTTCAATATTCAGTTGTTTCAAATTATCAGTGATTATTTGATTATTTTTAATTGGGATTTTCAGATTTTGGAGGAAGAAATGTGACTTTTTTTGTAGGTTTTGGAAATAGATTTATAACTGACACATGAGCCAAGAACAATTTAATAAACTGTAATCTGATCTGGATGTTTTTTTTTTTTGTTTTTTTTTTAACATTATATTGTCTTCAAACATTGGGGGACAATCAATGTACAATTAATGTATTGGAAGTCTCAACAAAGATACTGTACTGCGTAAGTTATTTTACCTTCATAAATTACAGTACAGTCAGATTAAATATAAAAAAGACATTGTTTTAAAGAGGTACTATCATTAAAAAAGATAAAAAATAGACATAGTTTTCCCTTAAAACCACGGAAAACAGTCCAGCTCACTTCAAACCTCACTCCAGAAGTAAATTTCCCATTATTTTCCCCTATAAACTTCAAAAAAAAGCTAAAATATTAAGAGTTTAAAGGCACGACGTGAGCTGATAATGTCCCTCAGGTGCTTGTTTAACATAAAAAACCACAAACGAACTAAATAACGTATTTAAAGGAGCACTATGTAGTTTTTTGGTTTGGGGCATGAAACACTCGATTCTCCTGGAAATGGAATAAAATCAAACAATTTCCTGGAAACAAGCAGCAAATCAAGAACTTTTTGGGCGATGAAAGCTACTTTAACTGGACAAATGAAACATAGATGAGTTTGTATCACATTCCAGACAAAACAAAAACTATTTTATGAGAAAATCAGGTGATGGACTCTAAACTAGAAAACTCACATAGTGCACCTTTAAACTAGTGTTAGAACGATACTAAATATCACAACATTGATTCCGACAGAGGTATAAAAAGTATCTATATTACAATTATTTTCATTTTTTTCTCCAATTTTTGAAATACATAGTTTATATTTTAGGTTTTCTGTACATATATTTACTTTACATGTAAATTCAAGTTGGGGTAGAGAAAAAATAACGATAGCAGAGATAAAAAAATGTTTTATAGTAGATGAGTTTCAGTGCATTTTAATTCAAAACGTATTGTCGTTTTATAGGAACAAAATCGCAATAGTAGCCATTGATATCGAATAAAAACCTGCAAAAATAATAATAAAAATAAATAATGCATCTATAACGCTTTTCTGGACCCTCAAATACACTTCATGACAATTTTATTTAATGTTTTAATAACTTAGAGGTTTATAAGTTATATAAGTTGCAGATTTGAGGTAAAAATGTATAGGTATTTATAATGTTTTTTATACATATTTTTTGAATCTATTAGAGTGATTGTTTTCATTGTTATGTTTTCTGTTTGGTGTTCGGTTAAATGTGCAGCGAGCAGGTAGAGTTGTTTTTTACAGTGCACAATGGTAATGGGACAAAGCAGTGCAAATGTGTCCCATCGAAGAACGTCTATAAAACGCCAAAGTCGTCTCCAAAGCAAAGCCTCTTCTGCCAAAAGTGTATTATGTCTTAATAGAAAAAGCATGTTGGACTGGATGAAAATTGAGCATAAAATGTCTCTGGGATCTCGCCCGGCGTCACCTTTTCACACAGACGCCGTTTGAAAGAGACGAGCGCAGCCCGGAGGGACCAAAAACAGCCTCCACGGTTATCAGATGGGCCCAAAACACAGAGAGGAAACCAATACAGCGCCAGAGACAGAGGGGGGGGGCTGGGGGGGGGAGAAGCAGAAGGGAGAGAGAGAGAAAGAGGGAGAAGTAGAAGGGAGAGAGAGAGAGAGAGGGAGAGAAGAAGCAGGGAGAGAGAGAGGGGAGAGACAGAGAAAGAAAGAGGGAGAAGGGGTTAGTGAGTGGATGGGAAGGGGGGAGAGAGAGAGTGAGAGAGGGGGGGTGGGGAGAAGTAGAAGGGAGAGAGAGAGAGTGAGAGAGGGAGAAGTAGAAGAAAGAAAGAGAGAGGGAGAAGAGGTTAGTGAGTGGATGGGAAGGGCGAGAGAGGGGGGGGAGTAGAAGGGAGAGAGAGGGAGAGAGAGAGGGAGAAGTAGAAGGGGGGGCAGCGAGAGAAAGAGGGAGAAGGGGTTAGTGAGTGGATGGGAAGGGGGGAGAGAGGGGGGAGTGGGGAGAAGTAGAAGGGAAAGAGAGAGGGGAGAGACAGAGAGAGAACGAGGGAGAAGCAGAAGGGAGCGAGAGAAAGAGGGAGAAGAGGTTAGTGAGTGGATGGGAAGGGGGAGAGAGAGGGAGAGAGGAAAGAGAGAGATGGAGGCAGGGGGAAAGAGAGAGGAGAGAGGGAGAGAGGAAAATATAGATATTTAGGGGAGAAAGCGAGAGGTAGGGAAGGAAGGGGGAGAGGGGGAATGTGGGGAGAGAGAGGGGGGGAAGAGAAGTAGAATGATGGAGAGAGAGAGAGAGAGAGGGAGCGAGAGAGAGAGAAGTAGAAGGGAAAAAGAGAGGGAGAGAGAGGAAGAGGGAGGTGGGGGGAGTGCAGAGGTAGACGATAGGATGGAGAGGAGTAGAGGGGAGAGAGAGAGGAGGAGAGTGGAAGGAGAGGGGGGGCAGAGAGAGAGAGAGAGAGGGTGAGAGAAGTAGAAGGGAGAGAGAAAGAGAGTGGGAGAAAGGGGTAGAGAGAGGATGGGAGTGACAGAGAGGGGGGGAGAGAGAGGAAAGAGAGAGAGGGAAGCAGTGGGGAGAGAAGTGAATAGAGAGAGGAGGGGGAGGAGAGTGAGAGAGAAAGAGAGTAGAGAGAGCGGAGTAGAAGGGACAGATAGACACAGGGAGAAAGGGTAGAAAGGGGATGGGTGAGAGAGAAAGAGAGGAAGGGGGGAGAGAAGTAGAAGGGAGAGAGAGAGACGGAGAGAGAGAGACAGGGGGGAGACAGAGGAAAAGAGAGAAAGATGGAGATCGAGAAAGAGAGAGGGAAGGGGAGACAGGGAAGCTAGAGGAGGTGAGAGGAAGAGAGAGGGGGAGGGAGGGAGAAAGAAGGAGAAGGGCAAGAAAGAGAGAGAGAGCAGAGAGAAGGAGGAGAGTAACAGAGGTAAGGATGAGCAGGTGGAGAGAGGATGGAGAGGGGAAGGCGAGGGAGAGAGAAAGGGGGAGAGAGAGCGAGCGGGAGGAACAGACAGAGTGGGGGAGAGAGAACGGAGGAGATGAGAGGACAGAGATAACAGAAGGATTAAGAGAGGAAACATCGGGGGAAAGAACGAATTAAAGTCTCATTTGTCAAAGTGCAGCGGCAGAAGTTGGACCTCACACAGAAACGAGACGTCAGCGAGGAATGTTCAGACGTGTGTGTTTTCAATTACGGTTTCACAGTCGAGCCAAGAAATGTACGCCGGCCTCATCAAGATTTTATGCATTTTGTCTTTTCATAATCTCCGTAGAGGCCTCTATTTTGATCGGATGAACAGTTAGAGCTGTGCATTACGATCTAATCAAGTTCAAGATTCAGTCGTTTGTAATTATCATCGATCATTTGGGTGGTTTTAATCGAGATTTTCAGACTTTGGAGGAAGAAATGTGACTTTTTGTATTAAACGGCAATGATTAAAAGTCACCGTTGTTTGTGTTCAGGAAATTAGAAGAGATTGCAATTTATCGTTAATATTAAAGTGCGTATGACAGGTTTGTATGATTTTCTATTTTTGACTTTATTGAGTGGATTAAAACCTGTGGTGAATAGAAATTATAGTTTTGCACCAATTAGGTCGCTGTTTGTGGAGAAAAATGTCAAAATCTGTTGAAAATTACAGGAAGTAAAAACAAACAGATGACATCACACTAGGGCAGGGGTGTCCAAACTTTTTTTCCATCGAGGGCCACATATTGAAATACAGACCAAGCGGAGGGCCACAAATCAATCGCGAAACAATAAAAAAAGCTGCATTTATCTGATGTTTTAAGCGCCACCACATCTACATTCAGTCTTAATGCCTTAATATCAAGTCCAAAATGTTAGTTAGTTTGTTAAAATTGTAGAAAATGTGAAATTTGCTGTAAAAAGCACTTCTCAGGACAATGTAGGCCAATCACCACGAAGCCTGAGGGCCAAGAAAAATTGGTATGAGGGCCGCGTTTGGCCCCCGGGCATTAGTTTGGACATGCTTGCACTAGGGAGACACATTCCATTTAAAGGTTATAGATCATTTACACAAATTAAACCTTTCTTTGACCCTTTAAACATTAATTCAACAAAATAAAGGTGGTTTGTGTGTATTTTTATTTGTCAAATTATGTATATAAAAAGGTTTTAGCCCAGTGTGGTTGCTATGGTAATTTCATACTGTAATGTGATGTCATTGTTTACAACCAGGACGAAATATTACAAAACTAAAAAATTAGCTAAACTGGAATATAATTTGTAAGTTTTAAATCATTTCACCTACATTTTAGTTAAATGAGTCGTCCAACCTGTCATAGGCACTTACAAAAATAAAAAAAATAGAATAAAATCAAGGGAAGGAAAGCCTTGTAACAGATATGATTTAAAGTGACAGGTTGGTCTTCTCATTTAACTAAAAGGCAGTTAAGATAAATACATTTCAAATTCCGTTAAAATCTTTACAAATTTTACGCCCGTTTAGCTGTTTTTCATGTTTTCAATTTTACTTCCTGGTTGTAAATGATGACATCACACTGGGAAATTAAAGAAACCATCATGTACGCTCGACCAAAACTCCTCTAATGTCACAGATGTTTAATTTGACAAACAAAAACACATGTGAACACCTTTATAATTGTTGAATCAATGTTTAAAGGGTCAAAAAAGTAGCTTGTTTTTGTGTAAATTATGCTTAACCTTTGTCTCTCCAGTGTGATGTCATCAATTTGTTTACTTCCTGTAATTTTCAACATATTTTTCAACTTTTCTCCACAAACAGCAATTGATTGGTGTAAAACTAAAATTTAAGTTTACACGAGGTATGAATACACTGAATAAAAACACAATTTGAAAATCATAAAACCCTGTCATATGCACTTTAAAGGGTACTTGAGTAGAGGTTTTGCTGATTGATCTGTTGTTATTTGGCTGATGAATACAGGATGTATTTCGAGGCTTGACTGCACGTTTAAAGCGTCTTTAATGAGCGTAAAAACAGTGTTCTTGAGGTCTTACCTATGCAGTAACAGAGCAGGACCGAGAGCAGGACCGACAGGCCCACTGCGCTGAGAGCCGTACACCTGCAGAAACAAAAAAACAACATTATTACACACAGAATTAGAAATGAAATGGGTAAAAACAGGGTCCATTCATGGGTTTGTCTTTTGTATTTTGTATTGAACTGTTAGCACTAAACCAGGGGTGTCCAAACTTTTTCCATCGAGGGCCACATATTTAAATATAGATCAAGCGGAGGGCCACAAATCAATCGTGAAATGTTAAAAAAAGCTGCATTTACCTGATGTTTTAAGTACCACCACATCTACATTCAGTCTCATTGCCTTAATATCAGGTCTGCGTGGCACCAAAATGTTAGTTATTTGGTTGGAATTGTAGAAAACCTGAAATGTGCTGTAAATAGTACTTCTCAGGACAATGTGGGCCAGTTCACCAGGAAGCCTAAGGACCAAGAAAAATTGGTCTGAGGGCCGCATTTGGAGCCCGGGCCTGAGTTTGGACATGCCTGCACTAAACTGTATCATTATAAAAGGAGAAACGTTTGCAAAATTGTTCGATTTTGACCGATGTAATGGAACAAAGCACTGCAGTGAAATAAGTTAATTTATAGGACAAATTGATGTATATTATTTAAATGTTAATGTGTTGTTTCAATGTATAGTGTTTTAAACTGCCAGTGTTAAATATAAGCTGATAAAAGGGGACAATAACGTCAGATTGTGCCTCTTTCTGCTCTTTTTTATTTATTTTCTGTGTGTGTTCGACTGTATGACACTGATGATGTGTTTTATCTTCTCTGGGATGAATATTTAATTGTTTTCACTCGTTGTTTCCAGAGTAACATTTATGCTCCTGTAATTGAGACACTATTGTTCTGAGCTGTTTTCGATTATTATTGAGATTTTATGTCAGGAAAGATCAAACATAACTCCGCTTTTATCACAGATTATAATGTGTTTATATATATTACACATTATATTATACTTTGTTTTTGCTTTAAAATATCTTTATTATTAGTTTTATAAATGCTGAAAACTCCCTGGTCTCACCACAGCAGCAGCAAAACCATCTGCCACCTCAGCATGTCCATTCTTCTGTTTGTGTTACGACTAAACACCACCATTTAAAGACAATTAATGAATTACTGAGACCAAATAACAGTGAATGCTTTAATTTTCTTCAGTTTTAACGTGACTCTTCTTCAAGTTTGTGAACAGTTCTCGATGACAAAATAAAGTAAATACGACAAAAACACAGATTAAAACACTTCTTCACATTTAGATGTATTCTTTGGACACATTGATTGAACTAAAAAGACTAAATGTTCTTTTAAAATTGTTAGTTATTTAGTTCTTCACTGCAAAAACTGTATTTCTAAATGCGTTAAAATGTCTTGTTTTTAGGATATTCATCTTAATTTCAGACATTTAAGAGTATTTATTTGATGGAACTACATTATTTTACTTGTTTCAAAGCATTTCTGACTTGTTTCAATACATTCCTTTCTTATTTCAAGCTAAATTATCTGCCAGTGCACATTTACTTTCTTATTTTATGATAAATTCTCGTCGGAAATAACCTGAAACCAGCGAAATATTCTGCATCACATAAGAAATTAAGTCTTATTGAGTCAGATCTGCTCATTATGATTACATTCTGACATGAATAATCACAAATTATCAATTCACTTCATAATCCTGACATCCTTGTATCACATTTTGACCTCTGCACCAGTCGAAGAAAAGCACCGACGTCTATATTATATTACAAAAACGATTAATTAACTCCGCTTTAGTTCTGCGCTCGCTCTTCTCTTCTTCTCCGCTCGAATGGTACGTCGTTCTTTTTGAATTCACAGAAGAAGCGCATGAATGTTTCCAGCGAAATGCAAACAGTTCTTTAACCTTGGCGTGGAGAAAGCGCCCAGAGTCGGTCATTACATTCAATCCACCTCTGTCTGTTGAAACAAGCGCATTATTCAGAGGCGCTGGTTGAGCCGGTGATTTAAACCCTGGCAGTCCATTGTACATACAAATGGCCCGCAGCTTATTCCAGATACAGATGGTGCTATGGGCCGCCCGCTACTTTTACGAGCGCATTAATCACCGGGACGCAAACTAAATGTAAATTAAAACTTGAAGAGCGCTTGTCTCCAGTGCAGTCGCTAAATAACTGTTTTCATGGCCACGTTGTCCTCCGTAAACGAATGTATTTTGATTAAGAGGCTACAAGCTAATTTTTTTCTTTTTTTTTTTTTTTTTTTTTTTGTTAGTTTGCGCTTTCAGCATATCAGTTTTCATGTGGAAACAGCAAAATTGTCCTATCTACTCTTAAAGATGTTTTATTCTTCCACTGAATCCATTTCATCCATAGATTTTTCTGGGACATTGGAACTTCAGAGGCTGTTTTCTTAAAATGCATTTTTCTCCCCTCGGGACATAAGGATCACCACTTAAAGTAGATCCCACACGCATCAAACTTTACAATCTTGGACTAAACAAGATTATGACCAAACGTACTGAAGGATTTTTTGAAATCTAATTCTAAAACTGATTTATTTAAGTTTTAAGTCAAAAAAATGAGGTGAAACTTGAATTTTTAGGACTATTTTCAGTCCAATCTAGCTCACTCGTCACTGTTGGATTTGTGGTGCTTAATTGACTGTTAACTGTTGCTGCCCGCTATGTTTTTGAGGGAAAATTGTCCAGAAATATATTAGATTAAGTGACGATTAGCCCTGTGATGAAGCTGTTAGCATGTATGCTCATTTCGGCGCTAATTGCTAACAATCTACACCAAACACTTCTACACGTCATAATGTTTTCTAATGCTGCACCAGGACACAGAATCACAGTCTGGGATAGTGTCAAGCAGTTACTTTTCCATGATTCTTAGTGTACATGTGCCTGATTGGCTGAAAAGAGGTGACCCTGGTAAGTGCTTCTGCACCAGTGTTTTGTTTTTTTCCTACGTTTAAAATATAGAGGTTATACATTACAAACCTAATGTCTTTCCATGAAGTTACTTCTATCAAACAATGTGTGATGAAAAGAGAATTTATCTAAACTAGAGTAAATCAAAATTAGGTACAGGCCCTTTAAATCAAAATGTCAAAAACAAATTACAGATTTTCATTGATAATTCACTTTAACTGTAAATACTCTTACAATACTAAGTCTTCAGTCGTCATATTTCAACATTTATTTGGTTGATAATGCATAAAAAAGTCTGAATGTAGGATAGAAATAATCGTTAGTGACAGCTCTGGCTTTAACTGGAACTCCTGCTATTGTGAAAGAAAATTGACAACTTTGAATTTGCATATTTGACTCGAGTTGGTACGTTTCCCTCAAATGATTTACAACGATTTACAATAACTTAATCCTCCGGCAAGTCACTTTTGACCATGAACCAGGCTGAAAATGTGGAATGCGGGCGACACGTTTCCTCCACTTTAGGTCATTTAAACTTTGAATACACACTTTATCTCCAACAAAACAGCCAACTTCTTAAAAAAACACGCGCGAGATTGATGTTTCAAATTATTAATATTAGCAAACGCGCCTTGAACATATGGCCATAGGCAGATGAAGTAACAGTGAATCAAATTGTCATCTCCTTTTTGGCACGAAACCCCTTGAGATTGGATTTCTCTGCTGAGCCCACTTGAGCTATAATTGAGTATCAAATCACATACATTTTGGAGCCTGTCAAATGAAAGACATCTTTGCATATTCCTCATCCAAAAAAAAAAAAAAAAAACGCCCGACATTTCTGCGGCTCACGGCACTTCAGCTCCGGCCGGCACAATGTTTGATTAAATCCAAGTCGCTGTTTTTCTTTGGAGAAAATCTATACTTTTCAGACACCCAGGAGTTTGCTGCGGTTTAAAATTAAGGGGCGCTGGAGGTGTCATTTTCGGAAAACGTGCCCAGTGGAAAAGAAAGAGAGTCTGCGAAGAATAAAACCTAAAACGTGCGGGGGAACTGCTTAAAATCAATGGAGTGCGAGGAGTCCGAGGCAGGCTCCGTGCACATGGCTGCTGGGATGTTTAGCGAGTTTAGTGAAAGGGAAAGAGGAAAGAGAGGATCGACAGATAAGAGACGAGTGGAAAGAGCGAGAGGGAGGCAGAGGACTGTGGCGTGAGTTTGGGATGTTTTTGAAAAGAAAATGTGTGACAGGAGAGCTGGGAAATCAGAGAAATGCAGTGTTCAAGAGCTGGTTGGACTTAGGGCCGGGCGATACAGGGATGAAAATGGAATGGTGAGTTCGTCCCTGTGACAATCTGCTATTTTTGCGAAATGGTCGTATCGTGGTTCACTGTTTGTGTCTTTAATGCATGTCTGTTCAAACACACTTTTTCTCCTGTTGTTTAGCCTCTGAAGCCTCTGAGCAGATGACTTTATTTACCTCTAATAGCCCAGGGCTGCACGATTCAAAGAAATCGACACAAAATCGCAATTAGCAAATCGCAAAGGCTGCCATTTTTAAAGTGCAATAATGTCTTCCACAAACAACAAAATGTCTCGCTTTGATTTGAATAAAAACTGCAAACACTGTAGTTTGGATTTGTACGAGCATGTTCTCAAATGAGCAACAAAATTGGGAAAATATGTCCAAAAGCAACAAAAATGCACCTGCAAACAACAAAGCGCAACTCAATGCACCAAAACGTGACTATAAAGCAGTGGTTCTCAAAGTGGGGGTCGGGACCCCTCGGGGGGTCGCATGGGAGGAACTGGGGATCGCGAGATGATTTCAAGATCTAATTTTAATTATGTTTTATATTAAAAGCAGTATCTTTTTGTGAAATAAGGCCCAATAAGACTATAAACTATTAAAATAACCAGCATTAAAACTGATTTAACACACTGGGACACTTAAAACTATCAATACATTCATTTTCATTTCGCTTTGGGGTCCCGAGCTGGTTGCATGGCTATTATGGGGGTCCCGGCCAGAAGAGTTTGAGAACCACTGCTATAAAGCGACAAAAATGCATCTAAAAGTGACAAAGACATGTTTAAATATGAAAAAGACAACTGAACGTAACAAAAATGCAACAAAATTAGAAAATCATAAAAACCTGTCGCATTTTAAATCCAAAGCTACATTGCAATTGTAATTATCAGCTAAAACCATGTAGTTACCTGTTTAGAGTGGCTATAGTAAGGATTTAATTGGCATCTGTATACACCATCTGTTTGAAAATCCCTGCACAGAGTGACACATATTTCATTCTTATTTATTGTTTATTTAGACAGTGTATGTTAAACATCCTACGTGGTGCATCTGCTGTAAACACGTCAGATTTTAGCTCATTCCATCCGTTTTCCTGCATTCACTTTCACACAGACCCTTTTTTTTTAAATGTAACCTGGTTTAGAAAGACATGCATTTATCATTTTGATCTGGATTTGAGCAGTTTTTACTTGATGAGATGTAATTGCTGATGTGATGCAGAATATTTCACTGTTTTCAAGGTATTTCTGACTGATTATGCGATAATTTAGCCTTGAATAAGTTTTAAAAATTGCCAATGAGGTAAGTAAAAATTATCTTAACCCACTGACAGACAATTTAGCTTGAAGTAATAAATAATGCACAGAAAGAAGCCAGAAACAGATTGAAACAAGTAAAATAATCTACTCATATTAAAGAAATAGTCCTAACTGATCTTAACAAGTCAAACGTCTATAATTGAGATTCATATACCTTTAACTCATCTAGATATTCACTTTATGCACTGACAAACACAACAGCATATATTTGAACGCTAGATGCTGGGTGGAGTGTCTTGCCCAAGGACACAACAACACACATCTGCTCCACTGTGGCTCCTGGTGTCCAATCCAAGAACTAACCAGACCCCAACCTGCTCGGCCTCTGAGATTAAACCAGATCTGGCCTTGACAAGCAGGTATGGCCTTCTTTCTTTCATATATTTTGCCACTATTTTATTCATTGTTATATGTTGCACCTTACTGCCAGTTCCTAGTTTGGGAATTTTGTTCACTGACAATGGAAATAAACCTATTTCCGATTCCGATTATTTTGATTCTGATTCTGACCTGTACTACAATCCCACTCAAACGTCTATTGTTCATAGTAGCTTTTGCTTGAGTTCGGACAGAAAAAAAGTCAAATCTAGTTTTACTCAAAAACTAAATAAGATTTTTTTTTTGTAACTAATATGTGTACAAAATGAACCAAGGAATTCAAACCTGGTTCTGTCCATTTTTTACAGAATTAAATGTCCCAATTATGTGTATTTTTGGTCATTTTTACACATAAAGTGCCTTATTTCTACATGAAAACTCTAACATTTATGTGATTAAACTACAGGAGAAGATTTTTTCCTATTCACCTGCAGCGTCTCGCCTTAAAACGGACGAGTTCCACTTATTACAACGACAAAAAAAGTCCAGAGGTTGCTTTTCTTCAGTGGCACCATCATGAAATATTTGGGTGTAATCTGGTTTTAACTTTAAACTCTCCCTAAAAGGAACCGCACACTTCACGGACACTTTCACTCCCCCACGCTCCAATTAGTCATCGAGCTGCCTCTCCGGGCGACTCCAGAGCGATCAGAGGGAGCCGGGTTTAACTAAGTCTTTTCTAAGCGAACTGAGTGACAAACTACAGCCCGAGCCTCCTCCTCCACGGCCTCGTCCGCTCGGCTCTCTGTTCCAGCCATAGACTGTAGATATCAGTGGACCATGTTAGCATGCTAGCCGCCGCGTTCCAAATAGGAAGCAGCTATGGAGGCGCTCCTGGCTCCATAAAGCCGAGCTGCCATTCACTTTCTATTGGGACACTGGTGCCCTTTACTCTGTAACTGTTTCTGTCAAGCTCACCATCTTGGAACTAAAACGTCTGTTTTGACACACACTACATGAATCAGGTGTTTTTTTTTCGTTAGGTTGTTCATAAATCAAGTTATTAGCAATAATAACTGACCAATCAGGTGCTTCCTTTTCCAGGGGCCGTTTTCGCTCGTGTTAGCAACAGGTTTGATTGACAGCTAGCGCCGCCGCGTTGCCGTCTCCTCTCACCGAGGGGCGGATACCGTTAGCAACCGCGCTCCTGATTAGTCCGTGTGGTTGCCACGATACACACTCGGATTTCCAAATATGGAGTCTGGCTCCGCTTTAGCCGCTATAACTGCTAGCCGTGATGGGCTTCATTTGGCTGGAGGCAAACGCTATGGGTGACGTCACAATCCCTTAGTCCACTGATATCTACAGTCTATGGTTCCAGCTGTCACGCAAACACTTGGTTATGGAATTAGGTTATTGATTTGTTTCCACCGCACTTCATTTCTTCAGTCGAAGAAGTAGAAGGTGCATAATCTCAAAATCTTGGCGTTTTGGATTGTTAGACGCAGAAAGAGAACTAACTAACTATGATCTTATTGAGGGATTGACTAAAAAGCACAGTGAACGTTTCTTTGGGGAAAACGAAATGCATTACTTTTGGAAAATGTTTAGTTGCACAGAGCGGCCGATCTTGACAGTAAGTTCTACAGAGACTACAACGCCGTTTTCAATGTCCTCGTTTTCCAGTTAAAGTCTATGTTAAAGACAGTTTTGACGACACATTTCACTAAAACGTGGCGAATTTGACTTTATTTTTAAGGTGTCGTTATTATAAAGTGTTACCAGAACATTTAAATATTTAGTGGAGATCGTGACGTCACACATAACAGAATCTTCAGTTAGCCCAATGTTAAATCAATGGAGATTTTAAGACGCTAAATACTAAACTTTGCGTTAAATCAACAGTATTCTAACAGTAAATACTGATAAATGTATTTACCAGAAGTGACCCAGCAGTTTATCAGGTTCTTATGTGGATTTTTTGTTAACTTTTTAACATTGTTTTGGCTAATGTTTCTCTAAGTCTAACAAATCAACTACAAAACAACAACAAATATGGCGTATTTCCATGGCAACGACCCTCCATCCTGAGCTCTATTATTCATAATTTGAATGTTTTGCGAGCTAATGCTAACAGCTATAGGGAAAATACATGACACTGGAGTCCTTCATATCATACCGGACTAGCCGCGTTGCTAAGTGGTTGATCGCATGAGCATTGAATGCCATGTTGACTTATTTATATGTCTATGGTTTAACACAGCAGCTGCAAACATGGCAGCTTTCTATGGTAACGGCTGTTTTTTGACTTTCTATTCCGCGAGTTCCGCAAGTTTAAGGTTGCAACTAACAACCTAGCGATTATTCCTTCGATTAATTGATTTGTTGTTTAGAACGCAAAAGGCCGTGATTGTGACATTTTTGCTCAATTTGACACAGATAAAGCTGAAGTGAAGCTGTTCGATGACGTCCTGCAGGAGAATAGTTACAGACAAAACGGTATTTTCATCAAAAACACAAAATTTACACAATTCCCACGTCATTTTTGAGTGATTCTTGCTTTGTCTGAGTAACAAAACCTCTTCTTTCAGCTCATGGCATGTTTTGGAGTCTGTGTATAGATCAATTAGTTTATATAATTGATGAGTTGCGATTAATCGATTAACTTGTTGCAGCCCTAATTAAGTTACAAAAGTGTTGTTTTTTTTCTTCATCCTACTCTTTTGCAGAACTATAAACCATAAAACTGTGATGCACAAAAAGCTCTAACGAACAATAAAATCAAAAATAAAACACACTCACCGTTTTCCTTACTATTTACTAATTAAGATTTGTATTTTTTTAGTATTTTTTCTCATTTTAGATTCAGTTAGACCCACTTTCAGCCGCTGTAGCACTGGAGGACTCTTCTGGCTGTATCTTTGCACTTTTCGCAGCGGTAACAGTAGTACTTGGACTCGAGCCTTACCTCCACGAGCAGTACTTGGAGGACTTCTTGAACTTGAAAGCGGAGCGTGAGAGCGTGTTCCGGGGCAGGGGCCTGGTGGGGGGCGAGTACACCGAGCCTGTGGCCATGGTGTATCCGGGCGTGGCTGTGGAGAAGAGCGGGGTGGTGCCGGTGCCTGTCTTAAAGAGGAAGTGCCTGCAAACACAAGAAACACAACGATTTAGGATTCAAACAGAAGCACGTCCAAACTGTAAAGACGTTCGTCGTTTCTGCTTTCTGTTACAGTCAGACGATCATTCACACTTTGTCAAACAATCAAACTATCAAGTCATCCTGTTATTTCAGTCATTGCAGGGGCAAAACCGCTGACAAAACTGACAACTAAACTAAACTTCACAAACTAAACTAAACTATTTAATTACATACGTTTTCTATTTAAATATTTAATGTATAGATTGTTGTATATATTTTATGTAGATAATCTTAAGATCAAAGTAGGCAAGGCAAGTTTATTTCTAGAGCACAATGTGTACACAAGGCAATTCAAAGTGCTTTATACAACAGGAAAAAACTGCATTAAAATCACAAAACCGATAAGACATATATAAAACCAATATAAAAATTACTTTAAAAGAGAAGAGTGTAGATCAAAGCTCTCAGTGCACAGCTAAACAGAACTGTTTTTAAAGTAATTCACTTTGGATAAACTGAAAATAAATAACTAAATTGAAAAATTGAAATTATAAATTAAGCCAGGCTGTTTAATTTTGTTTAATTTACATACACCTTAGTTTGTTGTTGTTACGCTGGTTGTTTTTTTTTTCTTTTTTCTTTTGAATACTATTAAAAAAACATTTGCTATACCTCAACAGTCACATTGTGTTTTCATGGTTGAATCCTAGTTGATTTGAAACTTGTTTTCATAAAAAATAATATTTTTGTTAGAATGAAAAACATTCAAAGTTTGTTTAAAGGGGCTAGCTCTTGCTGTGTGCAGTCTGCATCTAATTTTTAACCGTTTTATCCTTTGCGAACCAGGAAGTGTGCTGTTAGTATGCTAGTTGTTGTTGCTGTTGTTGTTGTTGCATTATCATCACGGCAAAACTGTGCTCTGGTCTCTGAAAGCTGTCAAGTAAACTCATTACGGTTAAGAATACAATTGCAGTGGTGGAAAGGAACGAAGTACAAAAGTAGAAGTACTGTACATGAGTACATTTTTCAGGTATCTGTACTTTACTTAAGTTGTTTTTACAGTGGATACTTTTTACTTCACTACATTTGAGACCAAGTATCTGTACTTTTTAATGCCACTACATTTTTAACTGGACTGAAAAGTAGAAAGGACTTTTCATTTTGTTTGCCTGAAGGGTTAGTTAAAGCTAAAAAACAAGCAAACAAAAAACAAAATATACACATAAAATTAAAGAAATTAATTCAGATTGACCTTTACTGACCAAAATTAGGCACAATTCTTTCCCTAAATTACGACATTTAATATATAAAACTGGTCTCATAATCTGCATGAAATCACTTTTTACTCCTAAGGTAAAATTTTAAAGTACTTCAGCACGTTTACTTAAGTAGGTTTTTAATGTGTTATTTTTACTTTTTGCACACGTATCTGTACTTTTACTTGAGTAACAAAAGTGAATACCACTGTACAATTGGACTTCCACAACTTTACAATGACTTGTTTTTCGCGTTTTTAAGACGGTAAAAGTCCACTACAGCGCCTTTGATTAGCCTAATCTCAAGCAACTGTGAAATCTCTACTGAATTTGACAAGTTTTGAGTAATTAGACGTGTCAGTTTAGACCTGAACCTGAATCTATTCTCCACATGTGCCTATTTTAGCCCCATCTAATTACATAAAAACACAACGGCATCAAATCATCTCTCATTTCCATCATAATGGTATCAGCGAACAAAGGCAGCGGCGTGTGATAAACAAGATGTGTCCAGGCTCTAAAACAATGGCTTGTTCAGAGGTGGAACTGTGGCCCTCTCGTGTGGGCCTGTCAGGGGGGGGGCGGCGGCCACAAAGCTCCATTATTCTCATTATCCTCAAACGCACAAAGGGAAAGGGACATCGGCTCCGTGTTTTTGTGTGAGCCCCGAAAACGCAAGCCTCATCAACCGCCGCTGCTGCCATTACAGTGCATTATTCACAAATCAGCTCTTGTTTGGTCGGGTGAAGATTAGAGATTGATATTTGGAAAGGGGCAAAGGTGAGGTTGTTTATTTGACGATGGGGAAAAATAATTATCACTAAATTATTCCTGGTATCTTATGTTCTTGGGCTGAAATCACCTGTGTAACCAATATTTAATGTTGTTTCTCAATACAATGTGCAAATAAGCTCCAAAAACATATTTTTTACTGTAATATGAATAATTATTAGCAACTAAAAAGTGAAAGTGTATATGAAATGTTCTCATTATATTCTAATTAGTTTGGTGGGAGGGCATCTGTGGAAAATATTTAGCATAGTTTTAAAGTTTTGAAGTAGCAGCTCCAGAAGAAATTTTGATAAACGTTTAAAATGACAGGAAGTAGTGCAGGGTTCTAATATGGAATCCCTCCATGATGTCATCAAAGAGCGATGTACAGTTGAAAAAACGCTCAACTGACACATTTTTCTGACAGTTTAAACGGTCATTTAACAAAATAAAGTTGTTATCAGGAGTTATTATTTGTCAAATCATTTTAGGGACCAAACAGTAAGGCAACAAGACAAAGGCTCAAAAGTGTGCACTACGACAAAGATCAAAAACAAACAACAAAGTCATACTGTGTTAAAAGCTAACTGTAAAAGATGCGTTTTTAAAAGTGATTTAATAAAAACATCTCTAAAGGCAACTGATTCCAAAACCGCAGAGCAGCAACAGAAAAAAACATGGTCCCCACGAAGGCCGGGGCATCAGGTTGGATCAGGTCAGAGGGGCAGGGCCATTCAAGTGTGGAACATTTCTTTCTGGACTGAACCCTTTTAAATGTTCAAGAGATGGAGCTTTTTAATAACTATTATGTGATGAATGTTATACAACGCAACATAATATCATACATTTCCTTGGGGAGACGATGAATCAGAATATCTAGCAAAGTTTACATTCAGACAGGACCGGTTCTAGGCATTTGGAGGCCCTAGATCAGGCTTTGTTTGTGGCTCATCAAACACACCGTTTAAGCACTGCAACAATGTAATATCTAGTGTTGTTTAAAATGACCTGAATGAAGAATATTAAGCTTGTTTTCAGCAGTTTTTACTAGAGGTGATTTAATTGCTTATGTGACGTTGACAGTTTCATTGGTTTCAAGACAAATTGTTTGCCAATGAGGTAAGACTTTTACTTACCGCATTGACAAACAATTTGGCGATAATGAGATGAAATGAACTGAAAGAAGTCAAAAACACCTTTAAACAAGTAAAATAATCTAGATCCATGAAGAAAATGCATGATAACTATTCAAAATTGTTGAAATTAAGATAAATATCCTGAATTCAAGTCATTTAAACTTTTTTTCTTTTTTTGCAGTGAATTATTGAACATAACAACCGAATATAAAATAAAGACAAGAAATCAGGACTGGGGAGAAAAGTTTTGAGATCTCTGGTGGAGCAGGCCCACGTTCATCGGCACTTAAATTATTACATTATATTCACCTTATTGCGGAAGTTGCCCGTCTGGCGCCGCCCGTCTTGTTTCCGTTGTATTCGTTTACATGGAGCAGACGAGCTCAACAGTAAATAAGTTCTACACAGACTAAAAAGCCGCTTTCAGGTCGCCTAGGAAATCGGTGCGTTGCTGACTTGTTGTTGCTCGTGTACATTAAACATTTTACACAAATCAATCTACTTTATGTAACATTTTAGGGGCGAGACATTTTCCTTGTTCGTCATTAGCTTTAACGGAGTTCTCTCGTCAAACGGAAGTGCGTTTACAACAAAAGTGCAAAACGGCAAAAGTGGGCGGGCAGAATAAGGTCAATAG
>CM033622.1:28171283-28230065 GCA_019453435.1 Rhinogobius similis | reverse complement strand
CATTTAAACTTTGAATACACACTTTATCTCCAACAAAACAGCCAACTTCTTAAAAAAACACGCGCGAGATTGATGTTTCAAATTATTAATATTAGCAAACGCGCCTTGAACATATGGCCATAGGCAGATGAAGTAACAGTGAATCAAATTGTCATCTCCTTTTTGGCACGAAACCCCTTGAGATTGGATTTCTCTGCTGAGCCCACTTGAGCTATAATTGAGTATCAAATCACATACATTTTGGAGCCTGTCAAATGAAAGACATCTTTTGCATATTCCTCATCCAAAAAAAAAAAAAACGCCCGACATTTCTGCGGCTCACGGCACTTCAGCTCCGGCCGGCACAATGTTTGATTAAATCCAAGTCGCTGTTTTTCTTTGGAGAAAATCTATACTTTTCAGACACCCAGGAGTTTGCTGCGGTTTAAAATTAAGGGGCGCTGGAGGTGTCATTTTCGGAAAACGTGCCCAGTGGAAAAGAAAGAGAGTCTGCGAAGAATAAAACCTAAAACGTGCGGGGGAACTGCTTAAAATCAATGGAGTGCGAGGAGTCCGAGGCAGGCTCCGTGCACATGGCTGCTGGGATGTTTAGCGAGTTTAGTGAAAGGGAAAGAGGAAAGAGAGGATCGACAGATAAGAGACGAGTGGAAAGAGCGAGAGGGAGGCAGAGGACTGTGGCGTGAGTTTGGGATGTTTTTGAAAAGAAAATGTGTGACAGGAGAGCTGGGAAATCAGAGAAATGCAGTGTTCAAGAGCTGGTTGGACTTAGGGCCGGGCGATACAGGGATGAAAATGGAATGGTGAGTTCGTCCCTGTGACAATCTGCTATTTTTGCGAAATGGTCGTGTCATTGGTTCACTGTTTGTGTCTTTAATGCATGTCTGTTCAAACACACTTTTTCTCCTGTTGTTTAGCCTCTGAAGCCTCTGAGCAGATGACTTTATTTACCTCTAATAGCCCAGGGCTGCACGATTCAAAGAAATCGACACAAAATCGCAATTAGCAAATCGCAAAGGCTGCCATTTTTAAAGTGCAATAATGTCTTCCACAAACAACAAAATGTCTCGCTTTGATTTGAATAAAAACTGCAAACACTGTAGTTTGGATTTGTACGAGCATGTTCTCAAATGAGCGAAAAAATTGGGAAAATGTGTCCAAAAGCAACAAAAACGCACCTACAAACAACAAGCGCAACTCAATGCACCAAAACGTGACTATAAAGCGACAAAAACGCGTCTAAAAGTGACAAAGACACGTTTAAATATGAAATAGACAACTGAACGTGACAAAAATGCAACAAAATTAGAAAATCACAAAAACCTGCACTTTAAATTCCAAGCTACATTGCAATTGTAATTATCAGCTAAAATCATGTAGTTACCTGTTTAGAGTAGCTATAGTAAGGATTTAATTAGCATCTGCATTCACCATCTGTTTGAAAATCCCTGCCCAGAGTGACACATATTTCATTCTTATTTATTGTTTATTTAGACAGTGTATGTTAAAGATCCTACGTGGTGCATCTGCTGTAAACACGTCAGATTTGAGCTCATTCCATCCGTTTTCCTGCATTCACTTTCACACAGACACTTTTTAAATCTAACCTGATTTAGAAAGACATGAATTTATCATTTTGATCTGGATTTGAGCAGTTTTGACTTGATGATGTGATGCAGAATATTTCACAGGTTTCAAGGTATTTCTGACTGATTATGCGATAATTTAGCCTCAAATAAGTTTAAAAAATTGCCAATGAGGTAAGTAAAAATTATCTTAACCCACTGACAGATAATTTAGCTTGAAGTAAGAAATAATGCACAGAAAGAAGCCAGAAACAGATTGAAACAAGTAAAATAATCTACTCATATTAAAGAAATAGTCTTAACTGATCTTAACAAGTCAAACGTCTAAAATTGAGATTAATATGCAGAAATCAAGACCTTTTAACTCATCTGGATATTCACTTTTTGCACTGATAAACACAACAGAGTATATTTGAACGCCAGTTGCTGGGTGGAGTGTCTTGCCCAAGGACACAACGACACACATCTGCTCCTCTGTGGCTCCTGGTGTCCAGCGGTCTCCAATACAAGAACTAGGCCCTGACCTGCTCGGCTTCTGAGATTAAACCAGATCTGGCCTTGACAAGCAGGCATGGCCTTCTTTCTTTCATATATTTTGCCACTATTTTATTCATTGTTATATGTTGCACCTTCCTGCCAGTCCCTAGTTTGGGAATTTTGTTCACTGACAATGAAAATAAACCTATTTCCGATTTTCTGATCTGCACTATAGTCCCACTCAAACGTCTATTGTTCATAGTAGCTTTTGCTTGAGTTCGGACAGAAAAAAAGTCAAATCTAGTTCACTCAAAAACTAAATAAGAAATCCAAAATCCCCTCTGTACATTTTTTTTGTAACTAATATGTATACAAAATGAACCAAGGAATTTAAACCTGGTTCTGTCCATTTTTTACAGAATTAAATGTCCCAATTATGTGTATTTTTGGCCATATTTACACATAAAGTGCCTTATTTCTACATGAAAACATGACATGATGTAAAACTCTAACATTTATGTGATTAAACTACAGGAGAAGTTTCAAACAGATATCTCTGAATTTAAGATTTTTTCCTATTCACCTGCAGCGTCTCGCCTTAAAACGGACGAGTTCCACTTATTACAACGACAAAAAAAGTCCAGAGGTTGCTTTTCTTCAGTGGCACCATCATGAAATATTTGGGTGTAATCTGGTTTTAACTTTAAACTCTCCCTAAAAGGAACCGCGCACTTCACGGACACTTTCACTCCCCCACGCACCAATTAGTCATCGAGCTGCCTCTCCGGGCGACTCCAGAGCGATCAGAGGGAGCCGAGTTTAACTAAGTCTTTTCTAAGCGAACGGAGTGACAAACTACAGCCCGAGCCTCCTCCTCCGCGGCCTCGTCCGCTCGGCTCTCTGTTCCAGCTGTCACGCAAACACTTGGTTATGGAATTAGGTTATTGATTTGTTTCCACCGCACTTCATTTCTTCAGCCGTCTGCGGCGAAGGAGGAGAAGGTGCAGAATCTGAAAATCTTGGCGTTTTGGATTGTTAGACGCAGAAAGAGAACTAACTAACTATGATTTTATTAAGGGATTGACTAAAAAGCACAGTGAACGTTTCTTTGGGGAAAACGAAATGCGTTACTTTTGGAAAATGTTTAGTTTAGCTGCACAGAGCGGCCGATCTTGACAGTAAAAAAGTTCTACGGACTACAACGCTGTTTTCAATGTCCTCGTTCTTCAGTTAAAGTCTACGTGACAGTTTTGACGACACATTTCACTAAAACGTGGTGAATTTGACTTTTTTGTTAAGGTGTCGTTATTATAAAGTGTTACCAGAACATTTAAATATTCAGTGGAGCTCGGGATCGTGAGGTCACACATAACAGAATCTTCAGTTAGCCTAACGTTAAATAAATGGAGATTTTGAGATGCTAATACTAAACTTTGCGTTAAATCAAAAGTATTCTAACACTAAATACTGATAAATGTATTTACCAGAAGTGACCCAGCAGTTTATCAGATTCTTTCATTAATTTTTTGTTCACTTTTTTACATTGTTTTGGCTAATGTTTCTCTAAGTAAGTCTAACAAACCAACAACAAATATGGCGGATTTCCATGGTAACGACTGTTTTTTGACATTCCATCCTGAGCTCTATTATCCATAATTTGCATGTTTAGTGGGCTAATGCTAACAGCTATAGGGAAAGTACAAGAGACTGCTGCCGGAGTCCTTCATATCATACCGGACTAGCCGCGTTGCTAAGAGGTCGCTAGCATGACCATCGAATGCCATGTCTACTTATTTACATGTCTATGGTTTAACACAGCAGCTGCAAACATGGCAGCTTTCCATGGTAACGGCTGTTTTTCGACGTTCTATCCTGAACTCTATTAAGTTTAGGGCTGCAACTAACGATTATTTTGGCAACCGATTAGTCTAGCGATTATTCTTTCGATTAATTGAATAGTTAAGGCCGTGATTGTGACATTTTTGCTCAATTTGACACAGATAAAGCTGAAGTGAAGCTGTTCGATGACGTCCTGCAGGAGAATAGTTACAGACAAAAAGGTATCTTCATCAAAAACACAACATTTACACAATTCCCATGTCATTTTGGAGTGATTCTTGCCTTGTCTGAGTAACAAAACCTCTTCTTTCAGCTCATGGCATGTTTTGGGAGTCTGTATAGATCAGTTAATGATTATTCGATTACTTCATTTATATAATCAATTAGTTGCGATTAATCGATTAACTTGTTGCAGCCCTAATTAAGTAACAAAAGTGTTGTTTTTTTCTTCATCCTACTCTTTTGGAGAACTGTAAACCATAAAACTGTGATGCACAAAAAGCTCTAACAAACAATAAAATCAAAAATAAAACACACTCACCGTTTTCCTTACTATTTACTAATTAAGATTTGTATTTTTTTTTTTTTTTTTCCTCATTTTAGAGTCAGTTAGACCCACTTTCAGCCACTGTAGCACTGGAGGACTCTTCTGGCTGTATCTGTGCACTTTTCGCAGCGGTAACAGTAGTACTTGGACTCGAGCCTTACCTCCACGAGCAGTACTTGGAGGACTTCTTGAACTTGAAAGCGGAGCGTGAGAGCGTGTTCCGGGGCAGGGGCCTGGTGGGGGGTGAGTACACCGAGCCTGTGGCCATGGTGTATCCGGGCGTGGCTGTGGAGAAGAGCGGGGTGGTGCCGGTGCCTGTCTTGAAGAGGAAGTGCCTGCAAACACAAGAAACACAGCCATTTAGGATTCAAACAGAAGCACATCGTTAAAGATGGTTGTCGTTTCTGCTTTCTGTTACAGTCAGACGATCATTCCAATGTTGTCCCTCAAACTATCAAGTCATCCTGTTATTTCAGTCACTGCAGGGGCAAAACCGTTGACAAAACTGACAACTAAACTAAACTAAAGCTAAAAAATGAAATATTGGCACAATTTAATGACATAAATTTTCTATTTAAATATTTAATGTATAGATTGCTGTATATATTTTATGTAGATAATCTTAAGATCAAAGTAGGCCAGGCAAGTTTATTTCTAGAGCACAGTTTGTACACAAGGCAATTCAAAGTGCTTTACACAACAAGAAAAACTGCATTAAAATCACAAAACCGATAAGACATATACAAAACCAATATAAAAATAACTTTCAGTGCACAGCTAAACAGAACTGTTTTTAAAGTAATTCACTTTGGATGAACTAAAAATAAATAACTAAATGGAACAATTGACATTATGAATTGAACTAGGCTGTTTAATTTCGTTTAGTTTACATACACCTTAGTTTGTTGTTGTTATGTTGGTTAGTTTTTTCTTTTTCTTTAAATACTATCCAAAAACATTTGATATAACAGTTACATCAATGGTCACATAATATATGTATTTTCCTGGTTGAATTCTAGTTGATTTGAAACTTGTTTTCATAAAAAATAATCTTTTTGTTAGAATGAAAAACATTCAAAGTTTGTTTAAAGGGGCTAGTTCTTGCTGTGTGTGGTCTGCATCTAATTTTTAACCGTTTTATCCTTTGCGAACCAGGAAGTGCGCTGTTAGCATGCTAGTTGCTGTTGTTGTTGTTGCTTGCATTATCATCATGGCAAAACTGTGCTCTGGTCTCTGAAAGCTGTCAAGTAAACTCATTACGGTGAACAATTAGTAAAATTAAGAATACAATTGCAGTGGTGGAAAGTAACGAAGTACAAAAGTACAAGTACTGTACATAAGTACATTTTTCAGGTATCTGTACTTTACTTAAGTTGTTTTTACAGTGGATACTTTTTACTTCACTTCATTTGAGACCAAGTATCTGTACTTTTTAATGCCACTACATTTTTAACTGGACTGAAAAGTAGAAAGGACTTTTCATTTTGTTTGCCTGAAGGGTTAGTTAAAGCTCAACAACAAGCAAACAAAAAACTAAATATACACATAAAATTAAATAAATTAATTCAGATTGACCTTTGCTGACCAAACTTAGGCACAATTCTTTCCCTAAAACATTTAATATATAAAACTGGTCTCATAATCTACATGAAATACTTTCACTTTTTACTCTTAAGGTAAAATCTTAAACAATCAGAATCAGAATTACTTTTATTTATCCCCAAGAGGAAATTCTTTTCGTTACATGTGCAACCGACCAGTCGAGACAGTAAGTATTAGAACAATATAAGATATGTATAAAATTAAAATAAAATACAATAGCTCTATATAATGTCTACCCCATTTAACTTAACTTATAAAGTGTCTTTATTTATCAACTAAACCCCCGATATGAACAATTTTACAATTAGCTTAACAAGTACTTCAGCACGTTTACTTAAGTAGGTTTTTAATGTGATACTTTTACTTTTTGCACACATATCTGTACTTTTACTTCAGTAACAAAACTGAATACGTCTTTCACCACTGTACAATTGGACTTCCACAACTTTACAATGACAGTTTTGTTTTTCGCGTTTTTAAGACGGTAAAAGTCCACTACAGCGCCTTTGATTAGCCTAATCTCAAGCAACTGTGAAATCTCTACTGAATTTGACAAGTTTTGAGTAATTAGATGTGTCAGTTTAGACCTGAACCTGAATCTATTCTCCAAATGTGCCTATTTTAGCCCCATCTAATTACATAAAAACACAACGGCATCAAATCATCTCTCATTTCCATCATAATGGTATCAGCGAACAAAGGCAGCGGCGTGTGATAAACAAGATGTGTCCAGGCTCTAAAACAATGGCTTGTTCAGAGGTGGAACTGTGGCCCTCTCGTGTGTACCTGTCAGGGGGGGGGGGGGGGGGCCACAAAGCTCCATTATTCTCATTATCCTCAAACGCACAAAGGGAAAGGGACATCGGCTCCGTGTTTTTGTGTGAGCCCGAAAACGCGAGCCTCATCAACCGCCGCTGCTGCCATTACAGTGCATTATTCACAAATCAGCTCTTGTTTGGCCGGGTGAAGATTAGAGATTGATATTTGGAAAGGGGCAAAGGTGAGGTTGTTTATTTGACGATGGGGAAAAATAATTATCGGCAAAGGTGAGGTTGTTTATTTGACGATGGGGAAAAATAATTATCACTAAATTATTCCTGGTATCTTATGTTCTTGGGCTGAAATCACCTGTGTAACCAATATTTAATGTTGTTTCTCAATACAATGTGCAAATAAGCTCCAAAAACATATTTTTTACTGTAATATGAATAATTATTAGCAACTAAAAAGTGAAAGTGTATATGAAAGGTTCTCATTATATTCTAATTAGTTTGGTGGGAGGGCATCTGTGGAAAATATTTAGCATAGTTTTAAAGTTTTGAAGTAGCAGCTCCAGAAGAAATTTTGATAAACGTTTAAAATGACAGGAAGTAGTGCTGAGTTCTAATATGGAATCCCTCCGTGATGTCATCAAAGAGCGATGTACAGTTGAAAAAACGCTCAACTGACACATTTTTCTGACAGTTTAAACGGTCATTTAACAAAATAAAGTTGTTATCAGGAGTTATTATTTGTCAAATCATGTTAGGGACCAAACAGTAAGGCAACAAGACAAAGGCTCAAAAGTGTGCACTACGACGCATCAAAAACAAACAAAAAGTCATACTGTGTTAAAAGCTAACTGTAAAAGATGCGTTTTTAAAAGTGATTTAATAAAAACATCTCTAAAGGCAACTGATTCCAAAACCGCAGAGCAGCAACAGAAAAAAACATGGTCCCCACGAAGGCCGGGGCATCAGGTTGGATCAGGTCAGAGGGGCAGGGCCATTCAAGTGTGGAACATTTCTTTCTGGACTGAACCCTTTTAAATGTTCAAGAGATGGAGCTTTTTAATAACTATTATGTGATGAATGTTATACAACGCAACATAATATCATACATTTCCTTGGGGAGACGATGAATCAGAATATCTAGCAAAGTTTACATTCAGACAGGACCGGTTCTAGGCATTTGGAGGCCCTAGATCAGGCTTTGTTTGTGGCTCATCAAACACACCGTTTAAGCACTGCAACAATGTAATATCTAGTGTTGTTTAAAATGACCTGAATGAAGAATATTAAGCTTGTTTTCAGCAGTTTTTACTAGAGGTGATTTAATTGCTTATGTGACGTTGACAGTTTCATTGGTTTCAAGACAAATTGTTTGCCAATGAGGTAAGCCTTTTACTTACCGCATTGACAAACAATTTGGCTTGAAATGAGATGAAATGAACTGAAAGAAGTCAAAAACACCTTTAAACAAGTAAAATAATCTAGATCCATGAAGAAAATGCATGATAACTATTCAAAATTGTTGAAATTAAGATAAATATCCTGAATTCAAGTCATTTAAACTTTTTTCTTTTTTTGCAGTGAATTATTGGACATAACAACCGAATATAAAATAAAGACAAGAAATCAGGACTGGGGAGAAAAGTTGGTCTGGTGGAGCAGGCCACGTTCATCGGCACTTAAATTATTACATTATATTCACCTTATTGCGGAAGTTGCCGTACGCGCCGCCGTCTTGTTTCCGTTGTATTCGTTTACATGGAGCAGACGAGCTCAACAGAAAATAAGTTCTACATGGACTAAAAAGCCGTTTTCAGGTCGCCCAGGAAATCGTGCAATGTTGACTTGTTGTTGCTCGTGTTCATTAAACATTTTACACAAATCAATCTACTTTATGTAACATTTTAGGGGCGAGACATTTTCCTTGTTCGTCATTAGCTTTAACGGAGTTCTCGTCAAACGGGAGTGCGTTTACAACAAAAGTGCAAAAAACGGCAAAAGTGGGCGGGGCAGAATAAGGTCAATAGAGATAGGCAATTGTAAATGGGGGTTTGAGGGTCGTCCCCCATTGCCATTTGCTGCATTCAGGTGCATTTTAGATATATATATATATTTTTTTTAATGCCGTGTTTGAAGATAAGCTTGAACATTTAAACTTGTGTTTATGTGGCCCTCTGTTGGTGGTGGTCCTTAACGTTTGCTTAGATTGTATGAATTGTAAATTGTAGAAAATAAGAACAAAAAGTCAATAGATGTTTTCGATACCACAGTCAGTATCGGAACATCAAAATTTGTGATGAAGAACTTAAAGCCAGGACAGGTCTTTTAATAGTTCATGGAAAAATGTGCCCACTTTGGCTCAAAATGGTGCTATCGTTTTTGTGCAAAGAGTTACGCGAGGGGCAAGTAAAGTGTGTCAGAATTGGTTATAATATTTTTAAAAGTGAGTTTGAATGGTCACAGCTGTGTGGACGTGAAAACTGATCACACAAAAACAGTAGCTCTTTGTCAAACGGGACGCTTTGCTGGTTTCACGACTATTACAAGCCGAATTTGACAGGCATTCATCATCGGGAAAACCATTCAAATGATTTCAAATGTGCCAAAGCATTCATCTGAGGCAGAAACGATGGCATTGGACATGTTTTTCTCCCCCCACGTGGAGCAATGGGGTTTTTAATTAAATGTATTTGATGAAAAGCCACAACAAGGACAATCTCTGATCTGGAAAATCAAAGCATAAAAATTACAAATGTGTGGAACTCTTACATTTCCATAGAGCGTGGAGTCGGTGTTAAAGCTGTTTCACGGCAAAAAAAAATATTAAAACAAAGTCAAAAGTGAAAAATGTTTGAGTGAAAAACATGTATCTTAGAGGCGTTTTTCCTGGTTGAAGCCAAATGAAAAATGTGCAATTGAAAAGTTACTTGAAAGACCGTTCTTGCAGAGAAAGTTGCTTGAAATTTGAAATATTACAAGTAAAAAGTAAAAAAAAATTAACCAGGCATTCAACATGAGAAAAAAATTGTTAATGAGTGAAATACGTAGTATTTATCTTAGTATAATTAGTTTATTTATAGTAATATTCCCAATAGAACACGAATACAATATCGTGTTTTACTTACTGAAAAAGACATTTAAAAAAACTTGTTAAATAAGTTTAATTAATTATATATATATATATATATATATATATATATATATATATATAATTTTATTTTATTTTTTTAAAGCTACACTTGAAATAAGAGCAAGACACATTTGTATTGTGATAAACTCAAATACTACTTAATTAATTTACTTTTTAACTTAGTATTTTATATATATTAAATATAGTTCGATTTCCAGTGTACTTAACTGAATAAACTTAAAACTACTAAATTAATGGCACAGAAAAAAACAAAACAAAAAACACTGTTTAAAAGCGTTGTGGATGATGAATCTTGTAATGAATGAAACAATTAAATTAAATAAAAAAATCAATTGAGATTTAACAATTTGCAGATAAATTTGCTTGAAACTAGAAATGTCAACTAGGTTTAGAATCAGAATTAGAAAGCGGTTTATTGCCATTGTAAGTGAAATTCACAAACATAGGAATTTGCTTCGGCGTAGGTGCAACATAAAGCAATGGATAAAATAAAATATATATAAAAAGGCATGCATAAAATTAGAATAAAATAGACTAAGATAGACTATAATAGTTTATAATAGTTTAAAACAAAGGAATCAAAGAATATACTTTATACTTATAAGTAAATATAAAATCTTAAATATAAATAAATAAACAATAAAGTTACAACTATAAACACCGAAAAAAAAAAAAAAAACAGAATGAAAACAAAATCAATACTGAATCTTGTTTATACTAAAACAAGTCAAAATAAGAAAATAAGAAAACAAACAAAATCAATCAAATCCAGGCCCAAAATCAATAGATCTACTCAAAACAGTTCTCAACATTTGTAAATTCAAGGCGATTCAAAAATTACATGGTGCATCTTTAACTCTTCTTTTGCAATTTATCTATCTGCAGATAAATTTGCATGGAATTAGAAATATTAAACTGTCTGGAAAAATCAATTAAAATAACTCAAAGAATCTAAGAAAAGAAAAAGAAAAGAAAAAACATTGAAAACATCTTGGAATCTTAATCTTGTTTTGGAGACTCGCAGGAAGGTTACATAGTGCACCTTTAACTTGACCTTTAAAAGTATGTAAAATAAGCAACAAATTTAAACAAGTTCAAACAAAATCATTCAAATCATGGCTCATAGAGTCATCAAATGCACTCAAAACGCCTCAATCCTCAACATTACTGAATT
This sequence comes from Rhinogobius similis, assembly GCA_019453435.1. Classification (NCBI taxonomy): domain Eukaryota; kingdom Metazoa; phylum Chordata; class Actinopteri; order Gobiiformes; family Gobiidae; genus Rhinogobius; species Rhinogobius similis. The sequence continues at coordinate 28,218,922 of CM033622.1, read as the reverse complement.
CAAGGCGATTCAGAAGTTACACGGTGCACCTTTAACTTGAAAAAAAAAAGAAAAAAAAAAAACTACAATATTGCAATCTATCTATTTGCAGATAGATTAGCTTTGAATTAGAAATAATATACTGTCTTATATCTAATCTATTATAGAATTTCAAGAAACAAGTTCATACAAAATCAATCAAATCAAGGCCTGTAGAGTCAACAAATCCACTCCAAACGCCTCAGTCCTCAACATTTCTAAATCGATCTCGCTCCGAAACATTCATTTTTTTCCAGTCGTTGCCATGCCAATTGCTTCCTTTTGATTCACTCAAATTGGTGGCTTTGTAGTGGCACTTCCCACATACATGTAGGCCTACAGTAATTACCAGGTCACAATGTTGAATTAATGTCAGAAGCAGCGGCTAACGAGCAACTGTAATCACAATTAGACCGCGCACTAACAAGGCTGTGTGATTAACAATTTGAACCCATTATAACGAGGACCCTTCAATTAATACCTGCCTCCGGGCAAGATGTGGAGACGCAGATAGGAGCTGCTAAGAAACGGCCAGGACTTTGTCGCAGCAGAAGCCCGCCACGGTGCTGCTTTTATGAGCTATTTTTACATCTCTTTGAACTGCCCGCACACAAACGCACGCATGTAATTACAATACATTAAAGCCGGGAGGAAATAAAGTGCGACTGCGTCACACAGTGATGTTTACTTTGGCGTGTTTTGAGCCGAGTTGTGATAAATAGTGACGCGTCAGTGGGGAAAGAGTTTGTGTTTGATGTAGCTTTATGTCTAAACTCCAGAAGATTTTCAGACCGTTCTATTGGTCAGTCGAGGTCAGGCTTTGAGTGACAGCTGGATGTAACCAATCACAGTGAAGTGTGCACTCTCAGATGAAGGAGATGGGTTTAGTGACCTCTTCAAAGCAGCTGAGTTTTCAGGAAATTAGATTAAAGGGAAATGGTTTAGATTTTGAAGAAAAGCCTTTATAGAGTTTATACCTAATGTTGAACTTACTTAACTAATCAGAATATTTATTCAACTACTTTCATTAAAAATCAGACAGAAAAAGTATTTTACGTTCTCTAAAATCTATCACAAAACTAATATCCAATACTCATGTAAGCAAGCACTGATACAGACAGCCTTTAAAATAAGTATAACCACATGGTAAAACCAAAGAAACAATCCTTCTGGGTTGGAATTTGCATTATATTGTATCTAATTCTTATTATTGTATTCATTAATATGAAAAAATCTGAAGGCACATGCAGTTGTCCTTGGCAGAGGTTCTAATCCTTTTACAACAGAGACCCTTTGACAAACCCCAAACACAAAACAGAAGCTGTACCTTCAAAATAATGAAGTAGCCTTCATGTATTTATGTCTGACTTTGAGGCCCTAGGCCAAATTAATAGCTATTGTTGGTCAATAATTGGGAAGTTACATTTACCAATACATTTTAAAGGTGTCAAGATTATTGCATACGTTTGACTATTTTTCCCCTGTCATCTGGGGACCCCCAAAGTCATTTCACGACCCGATGAGGGTCCTGAGTCTGAGGTTGAGAATAACGCTCTACTGGACCAGTGCACCAACATATCTTGTTCATTAAAATCTGTGGGAAGGTATTTATCACATGCAAACCCACATCTTGGAGACCTGCCTCTATCACAAGGACAAACATCAAGTCTTCATGACATATCTATACAACATGATTTAAAGTTCAGACATGGGTTAAAACTGGTTAGGGTTAGTGGAGTGACAATGGTTAAGGTCGGATGAGTCTCCAAGAAATAAATGTAGGTCAATGTAATGTCCCCATTAAAGCAACCTATTTACGTCTAAGTTAGTTTGCTTTTGTTTGTTTGTATGTATGTTTTGGTATGAATTTTTTTCTTTAGTAGCCAAACAAAATAAGAGTATGCAGCTTTAATATCATGACAAGAGGTTAAAGGAGCTGTTCATTAACAAACTAGTTAATTATAAAATAATTGCAGCGGTCCACACCTGGTGCTCACTTACCTAACACTTTCTGATCAACCTAATTATTTAAGGCCATGAGTTTATCGTTAAAGCTGTGATAAATCCTAACACAACTTTCAGAGTCCAGAGCAAGCTTCCGGGGAGCAAACTTCCAGCTTCCTGTTGAAGCCAGTTTAGCCTTTAGCGGCTAGCTCGCGCCTCCTGGTTGTGCGGCCCGGAAGTGACGTAGGATTGGGACCAATCAGAGTGAGAGCTGCCAGAGCGGAGCAGCACAAACAGAGCGAGACTAAGCTAAAGATTAAAAAGCGCTTTTAAAGGAAACAAAAGATTTCTAACTGGAAAAAGTAGGAGGGTATTTTCACTGCAGTTTCAATGGCGTGGCCACTGGGGGCTCACAACAGGTTTAAATGAGCATAATATAATAGATCTATGGCCCAGAGCAGAGTTTAGCCAACACAGTAAAGCTAACATAACATTAGCATGCTAAAAACACACGTCATACTTTGTGGAGAATCAAACGCTCAATATTAGATGCCGACAAGTTCAACATCCTCAGACCCAAGTCCATAAATCTAAAGTAGAAGTTATTAGGCAGTATGGACACGTAGCATCGGTCCATTTGTGGCGTTAGCTCGTGTTTCTGTTTGAATGTTCTCTGAGCGTGACTCCTCATTACAGGCTGATCTATGTGCGGCTGCGAGCGCTGCCTCTTCCTGTGCCTTTGATTGGGGATAATTATTACAATGTTGATCTGGAGCCGTTTCCGAGACATTTTTTAAGTCCTGGGGAAAACCACTAATAAATCTCTCCAAGGGTAAAGTATTTCAGCGATGAGCCAGGAAATTAGGAGTCCTGAACATAGCTTTTGTCCTCCTCTGCATTGGAGAAGTTAATTAAATGCTGGTAAAAATAGCCTTGAAAATTTAATTATTTTACAAGTGAATATTAATTTTCTTATGAAACCTGTTCAAGTAATAAGAAAAAAGGAGTGCGTTATATCTTTCTTATATTGTTGCCGATAAAATACAAAAAAAGAAAAAAACATAGTATTAATTTGTAAACGTTTTAAAGCTGTGGTACCTGATTTTCACACCGCGGAACCATAAGTACAATGTGTGTAAGTCGTCCCACGCTTTCACAAACCCTTTGGCACAACATTAATATTCACATGGGTTCATTTAAAGGCGCATACACCGCTTTAGAACAGCTTTCAAGACGGCAAAGTGAAATTAGGCGGACCGTCCTAGGTACAGCCAATCAGAGCACAGCTTCGACCCTACTTCCACATTGACAGGAAATAAAATACTTGAAGAAAAAAAAACATTTAAAATCATAGGAAGGAAAGCGTATCCCCCTACAAGTCACTTTTGTTGTCGACACAGGCAAAGAGTATTGACCTTATTCTGCCCCGCCCACTTTTGCCGTTTTTTGCTCTTCCGTTTGTATACGCACTCAGTTAAAGCTAATGAAGAACGAGGGAAAAGTCTCGCTGCTAAAATGTTACATAAAGTAGATTGATTTGTGTAAAATGTTTAATGAACACGAGCAACAACAAGTCACAACTCACCGATTTCCTGGTCAGTCTGAAAACAGCTTTTTAGTCCATGTAGAACTTATTTTCTGTTGAGCTCCTCTGCTCCATGTGAACTAATACAACAGAAACAAGACGGCGGCGCGTAAGGCTACTTCTGGAATAAGGTCAATAATCAGGGTCTTCCCATTTGCTGCACAGTGAATATGTGCATGTGAATACCTTCAGGAAGACGTTGTTGTGCAGTCAAACACAAAAGCAACATTAAAATTTCCTTTGTACCAACTTCTATTGCACTGCTTAACAAATAGTCTGACATCTTTTAACTGTTTGCATTTATTCTTAACCGGGCAGGTGCAATGTATTTATTTATTTTTTTGCACTTTACTTGCACAAGCACTTTACTGAGATTGTGCAATATTATTAAGGCACAGACATATCTTTTTCTTGTGTTGAAATGGTGCAGAACAGCTGACTGTTGTCCTGATGTTGTGTGTGTGTTTATTCTTGTGTACAATGTGACCCCCAGACAAACTTCCCCCTGGGACAATAAAATTTAACCTGACCTAACTTAAACAATGTGCAGTGGTCTAATTTTGTCACAGATTACTGCCTTTTTAACAAATGCACATGTGTACCAGAAAAGAGTAAGATACCACAACTTTAAATGTAACTATGAGCGGATTTTCTTTTTTAGCATTATTCTAGTACAAAAGCTTTATTGGACAGTTGTAGTGTTTGTTGTTGGCAAATAATCAATGCTGAGAAGTGCATTACCTTTTTCTCTTTAAATAAGATCTTTCTAAGCCTATTTATTGAGGGAAATACTTGTTGTTCGGCAGTTGAAGCGTCCTAAATCTCCAACTGCCGTCAGCAAACAAGCTAGCAAATCTCAGCACAGTCGGAGCAACATCGGAGAAACTACTTTTAGTTTACATTCTGCCGTACAAAGCGAAACAGCTACATGGACAAAAAACTGAACCAAAACAAGCAAAGAAACACATTTAATCAGTTTGTGCCGCCCATTATTTCCTTCAGAATGTTGAGAAGCGTTTTTCGAATAAAAAAATGTCAGCGCATAACCTCCATAATGATTCACTGATAGACGATGATGATTATTATTATTATTCAGTCCATTTTCTCATCCTTTATCAAACTGAAACAATTCGAAATCTATGTAACACGAACTCCTGACCCGGCACCTTCCTGTTTTCGTTTTCCGTCTTGAAAAATTGCCGCACTTGTTTCCTTGAGAGGTGCATTTGTTTGCTCCTTGTGCGTGAGAGAACGAGAGCGAGGGAGGAAGAAAGAGACGAGAGCGAGAGCGCCGTTTCTACGCAGAGCTCTTTATTATTTACGGCCTAATCAACCCATCGGACGCCCGCTGGAGAGGGCATAAAGAACCGCCGCTTTTATGAGGATTTCATTCAAAGACGCAGAGAAACCAGGAAGCACTCCAACGTGTGTTACATTTACATAATACATCTAACTTTTTTTTTTTACATTCATACTTCTACTTGAATATTAACATGGTACTGCAAAGTTTTACTATTTACTCTTCAAATCAGCGCAGGAAAGTAATTTAAATACTCACATTAATGTAATTGAATAGAGTTTTTGGGGCTTACAGTGAAAAAATGTATATCTCGATAAATATATTCATCTTAATTCCAATAATTTTGATTAGTTAAGATGTATTTTCTTGATCGACCTGGATTGTTTTAATTGTTTAAAGTTGTTTCTCATGTGTTTCAGTTTATTAATTCTTTATATATTCGCCAGTGGAGTAAGAACGATTTTTATGCTTATCTCATGGGTAAATTAATTGTATTATTTCAAGCTAAATTATCTTGTTGCTAATCAGAAATGTGTAGAAACCTGTGAAATATTCTATGTCACACAAGCAACTAAGTGGTTTGAAAACCACAAAAAGTAGAGCTCACAGTAAAACTTAACAAATAATAGTAAACAAAGAAATACATATACAAGCAATGGACATAAGTTACAAAACACTAAAAATACAGAAAAACATTTTGAGTCTGAAAAAAAACCCACTTAAAATATTAATCTTAAAAGTTATTTTGGTGCAAAATTGAGTAATATATTAAACCATGTGATATGTGAAATATTACAAACATATCCACAATTATGTTAGCGTAGGAGAATACGTGCAAAACAAGTAGGTGCAATTATTGTGAAAGTACAATACAATAACTACATGTTCTTAAAGGGACTGAGCCTGATTTTTATTGTTTGGAAATGTTACAAACATAGCTAATTCATGTATGCGATTTTTTTTGCATGTAATAAAGTTAAATCTGTTTTCCTCAGCACAGATATATTGTAAAAGCATCTATTTGGGTAAAATAAGACCACAGGACTTTCTCTGCATCTGTTTATGGAGAGTTTTATTCTACGAGAAGCAGGAAGTGCACTATTAGCATACTAATGTTTGTTAGCTTTACTTTACTTACTTTACTAATTATGTGAAAAGTGCTTATAAACTCGTGTCTGTGAATATTTAGGATGCTGGAACTGCATTAGGAAAGTGAGGGATACGTGTGACTGATGTAAAGAGTTTAACATGAACTAGATCTTTTTATTCACGTTTCAAAAAAAAAAAAAAATGCAAATGTAAAAATCAGGCACAGCACCTTAAAGATGAATATTTTGAATTCAGGAAATTTTAAGCAAAGGTAGATATTCAATTCATACAATATAAATATTAATTTTTTCTTTAAACTTGTAATTGTACTTGCAGTTTTTAGCCAGATAAATGTACTTTTAGTGTAATTTTGAGTACTTTTTCCAGCACTGCTAGCATCTATCAGCATCTCTTTAAGTCATAAACATTAGCAATTATTAAACTTCTAATTAATAGCGTGAACATTGTAAGTTGAAGTGTCAGTATTTAGCATAGTGCAGCTTTAAATGTATTTCACCTGATTTTGTGTTACTGTTCTTGGCCACAAATAATTGCGAAACATGTTTGGGGATCGTACCATGTTCCAAATTCCAAGTGTTTTGTTGTACTTGGCTCACGTTGGACTCACAGATGGATGTACAGTGGATGGAAACACTTTGTTCATCAGCGTCTGACAGTGATATTATCCACAAGCACAGAACACGACAAGACGACAACAAACGCAGCGGCTCTGAAGTGCGTTTTAACGTTTATGTTTGCCACGTCTTCTTTCATCGCTAACGGCATTCTTCTGTATCTCGCGCTGAAGTGTAATCAAGACTGTGAGAGAGAGTGTGATGGTTCTGAGGGAAAGGAAGGAGATCGTTTCAGTGTCGGGTTTGTTTGGTGGTGTTTTGGCTGTATTTGGAGCTTAAGCATGAAATAATGACATGAGAGCTGGATGATTTTTTGATTGTTTTAGAAAGATGGAGATTTGGCTGAGGTTTTAAACAGAATTGACAAAGATAGAACTGTAAACAATGGGAAAATGTTTTATCACGACCATATGATTATAATTTGTAGAAAGCTGGTTTGACTCTATGTTCATTACTACTGCAAATGCCAAAAGTACTACAGCAGTCTCCAGAAAAATATGAACATAATTTACATTTTTGTAATTCCATTTATGTAGCTATTATAAGTTTTTGCTTGAGTACATCAACGGAAAATATACATATTTCACGTTTTGCATATTATGTTACAGTTCATCAATAATAAAACCTAACCCCAACGCTAATTTATGTGTATTGACAACAAAAAAGTGCAAAAACGTAAATTATGTTTGTATATTTGTGAAGACTAACTACTGCTACAACTACAAGAAAAAACACAACTTCTACAGCTGTAACAACGAGTACTAATACTGTAGGACACGGCTATTCAACTTGTGGCCCGGGGGCCAGATCAGGCCCTCCAAACGATCTGATCCGACCTTGTTTACTGGTTTAAATTCTGGGTTAGTACTAGTTTATACTATTCTGGTCCTGGTTTAGACCATGCTTAATTCTTCTTTAGACTTGTTTTGATTTTGGGTTAGTCCTGGTTTGATTCTGGGTTAGTCCTTCTTTAGAGTTGGTAACTACACAGCAAAAAATGTAAATCTAGACTAGCTTAAAATTACTTTAATTTATCATTTATCATAATTTATCACTCACTCAACGAGATTTAATTACTCATGCGATGCCGAATATTTCACTGGTTTCTGACTGATTATGTGAAGCTTTAAGTAAGAAAATAAATGTGCCGATGAGGTAAGTAAAACGATCTTAACCCATTGGCGGATAATTTGGCTTGAAGTAAGAAGTAATGTACTGAAACAAGTCAGAAACAATTTGAAACAAGTAAAAAAAGAAATGTCTTAATCTTAGTCAAAACAGCCGAAATTTAGATTAAAATCCTAAAATCAGGGGTAACACTTTATAATAACTACACTTATTCTTGCCATAGTAAAGCGTAAAAAAATACTTAATTCATAGTGAACAAACAGTTTATTAAGAATGATTCATGCTTAGTGACTACTTAACTAATCCCAAACCTAACCCTAACCTTAATAAAGTAGTTACTAAGCCTGAATCATGCTTACTAAACTCTTTGTTCAGTATGAATTAAGTCTTTCTTCATGGTTTATTAAGACTAATTAAGGTGTAGTTATTATAAAGTGCTACCAAACAAGGATATTTTAGCTCATCTAGAAATTACTTTATTGCAGTGTAGTCATAGTTTAATTTTGGTTCCGTCCTGCGTTGGCAATTTTCTGCAGGACGAAGCTTTTTATATTTTGTTTTTTCCAAGTCTGTGCGCATCTTGTGAGTTTAATTTGGCTCAGAACTTTAAAAAAAACAACAAGTACTTTTAGAGCTTTTGGCAGCTACATCCGTTTTGGATCGACTAATCGCAACACTAGACTCATCTTTAGCCGACCAAGAACGTCTTTACTCGACTGCAGCCCTTTTGGTCCTTTCCCCCAACAGTATCTTCACGTATTCTCCACTTTCTCATCCGAACAGAGCCAGTGTTCCTCGCGCTGCACCACCACGACCCGCACGTTCCCTCGCCATAATCCCCTCTTTTCCTCCGTTAGCCGCTCTGACAAATGGCTCGCGTCTCCCTCTCGCCGTCTCCCTTCACAGCTCCACAACGCCGAGCGCCTCATTATTTCCTACAAATGAACCGGGCGCGCTTGTTTAGATGGGCCGCTGATTGCCGCTTTCAGATTTGCCCAAACAAACCCGAGCTGAGGAGGGACGCGCGCCAGTGTCCAATTTGGGCAGACTAAACACAACGGCACTGGAAGCCTCTGGGCCGTTTAACCTCTCTTAACCCTTGTAGCATTTCTCAAACCGGCCTTTCAAACTAATCAACGACATGTCCGCCCGTAATGGACTGTAGACTGGAGACATGTGCGACACCTACTTAGCCGCGGAGGAGCTGTGTTGAAATATAGCGGGGGGGAGTGGTGTTTGTAAAGTGCTTGCTGTCGGGTCAATCTTATGGCCGAAGGATGTTGTTTTAAAAGTGAAGAGGTTTTTGAGAGGGAACATACCGGAGAAAGAAGCAAGAAAGTCGACTTAAAGGACATGTGTTCTGCGACGGTGGCTTTTTTGAGCTTTAAACCATGTTCTAACAATGTTCCGTCATCAAAAACACACCTGAAGTAGTTCCTATTGAACTCCCTCGATCCGGGACGTATTTTCGAATCATCTACGTCACTTATGTGAGAATGTTCTGCTGTTATTAGTCTTTAAATCATCGCTAAACTCGTTCTGAGCATTTCCACCTCTAAACATGATAACTGCTGCAGCAAATATCATGACGTCTATTCAGCGCTGATTTCAATAGATTGTATGTAGTGCTGGCGCCATCTGCTGGCTGGATGCACTCAGTAACTGTCATTTCATACTGGCTGATAAAAAAGTCATTGGATGAATATGAAACTTTTTTTTTTTTTTTTTACATAAGATGGCAAATTATATACTCAAGAGAGTGTTTGAAGGTTAACAGCAATATGAAAAATGCAGAATATTTTCCCTTTAAACGTCAAATATCATTTGTATTGTTATTGCCCTTTAAAAATTCTCTTTACTTTGACATCTAATGTTTTAGAACTAAAAATATTTCTTTTTTTTTTTTTTTTTCAAAGAACAATATAGCGTCATCATTGTGTTGGGAGATGCCATACTAACTTAGCTGTGGCTCCATCTACTGGCTGCAGAGGGAATTACACACGTTTATATACACAATGCTGCTATGTGCTGTTGGTATGCTAAGGTATCACGCAGTTACAGAGATGGTGTTTAGAGGCAGCAAATGCTCAGAATGAGTCTGGAGATGATTTAAGGACTTAACACTGCGAAGATTGCCAAGGATTTTACTGCCCTCAAAAAGTACTTGTGCATTTGACCCAATCGCCAATCTTAAAACCTGACTTTCCTTTGTTTTCGAGAGAGTAGTTTTCTCTGTATTATCGGATTTGAGAGCTATCATGTCCAAGAAATGAAAAGAAAAGTGTGAAAAAAAGCAAAAGAGCAACTTCTTTGACTCTTTTTTAGACAAGTACGAAAGTGTTTAATTCTGCTGTTTATTTATTGCAGTTCATGGTGTACATTTAGTAAAGGATTTACTAAAATTTGGTGGTTATTGTGCTCTCGTTTCATTATTATCTTTTATCGAAATATGTTTTTGTAGCAGTGAATCACATGTCAAAATGTGTTATCGTGACAAGCCTACGAAGAAACCCACCAAGAAACTGTTTAAATCAACATAAAAAACCCACATAATTCAAGAATGTGTAACTTGTTGGAACATTTTCTCATCATTCCAACTCCCAAAGACTACTTCTTCACCAAATGAAAAGCTGCACTTCTTTGTTTGTGCAGGTACGGACATAAGTCTCCTGTCAGACTCAATAAATCATGTTCAAATTCCCCCAAAATACAGCTGCCGTTATTTCGCTGTATCCACCAAAACCTGTAACTTAAAACTCCCCGGCGCACAAAGCTCCAAAAGACAGATGCTGACACTTAATAGCACGTACTTTGTCATGCTACGGAAGCCCAGATATGACAAAATACAGGCTGGATTCTTGTGGACTCGCATTCAAAACTCTGCAGACTTTTCTTTTTGGGAGGGTTTACCGCAGACCACACAGGGGAGGCTTACCAGAAACCTCCCTGTGTTTTTTACCAGAAGCAGTTTTATTTTGGAGCTTTCGGATTGATTGTAATTTATAGGGCCATCTAAAACATATTAGCTTTGATTGTAATCAGACTGAATAAAGAGCCAGGGAAGGACATCCTCAGTTTCTCCTTAATATACTCCGCTCAGGCACTAACAAGACGAGGGGGAACTGACTAAATCGGAGTAAAACAGTCGTATATTATAAGGAGAGTATGAGCTGTAATCAAAAACAGATGCGACTAGAGAAGAAATTAAGCAAAAAAACGTTTAATAATCACTAAAATAACAGTGTGCAATCTGACTTCTGTGTACAATAGTATTCTAAAAACTGTGCGAATGTAGTATTTAATTGTTGTTAAGCTTATTTAATATTGCATTTAGTGATTCTTATCCATAAAAGGAGACGTATTACGATTTTTTGTTCCAGGTACTTAGAATTCATCTATAACATGTCAATCTTCATTTTACATTTTGTTCATTGTAAACCAGAATATTTATCTAAAACGGTTGGTATCTTATTCTGTCTTAAGAAAGCACTAACAAAGACTTAATTAATTAAAATGAATATATAGTTTATTCAACATGATTCAGGAAGAATAACTACTTCATTAAGATTAAGGTTAGAAATTAGGGTTAGAATATTTCTTAAATAGTTACTAACCCTGAATAATTTTTAATAAACTATTTATTCATTATGAATTCAATCTTTGTTCATGCTTTATTAAGGCATGAATAAGTGTAGTTATTATAAAGTGTTACCAAATGGGTTAGTAATAAACAGGTCAATTTACTTCGTTAAAATGTGATTTTTTTCCCCTGTGTCACTGGAAGTCTGAATTTTTCAAATAATCACAACTAATACAGGGATGTGGGCGGGGATAGGGGGCTGGAGAGTCGCGACCCCCAAACTCACACACACACACAAAAAAAAAGAGAGATAAAGCAGCCTTATGTTTGATTTAATTTTGAGAATATGGACCTACTTTAGCAGATCAACAAAAAGAAATCTACATTTACCCCTTTAAATCAGCTCCGGGCTGTATAAACTCTCAGACCAGTGCCTTTAGATTGAAAATAACTTCTGGATGGCAGTTTTTTCATCAAAACCGTGTCTAGACAGGGGTTCCCAAACTTTTCTGGTTGGGACTCCCAAAATAGCCATGCACTCAGGAGCCCCAAAGCGAAATGAAAATGACAGTAGCAATCATTTTAAGCGTCAAAGCGTGTTCAATCAGGTTAAATGTTGGTTATTTGAATTTATTTATTGGTTTATAGTCTTATTGGGCCCTATTTCACTAATAGATACTGTTTAAAAAAAAAAAGAGCAAATACAATGCCAGATTAATTCAAATGAGATCTTGAAATCTTCTCGCGACCCCTGCTCACCGACACTTTGGGAACCACTGGTCTAGATCAGTCATTCCCAACCTGGGGGTCTGGGCCCAAATTTGGGTCCCCAAAGATTGTGAGGGGGTCCCCAGGAATTCTTAGAAAAGAGCTCCGAACTAGATTTTGTAAAATGTTACTAGATAATTGAATTTTAATTGCTTATGTAAAGTATTTTATGATCATTATTGTTATTTTAAATTATCAATTATTTTAAGATTTTATTTTAAACCAGAAAACAATTATATTTTTTCTTCAAAGACAGTAGCTTCCTGCAACTACCTTGTAAACAGGTAAAATATGGGTCGCTGGGAGAAAAAGGTTGCGAACCACTGGTCTACATCAGTGGTTCTCAAGCTTTTTTGAGAACCCCCCGTGTACCCCCTAATGTTTGTCTCACACTCAAAGTACCCCTTAATTTGAGTTTTGGGAATTTGTCGAATAGTCAGTTTTTACAGTTATATTTTTTGTTTAATTATATTTATGCTCCAAGACACTCCAAAAAGATGCTAAAAAAGTAAATTTCATCTTCATTTAAAACCTAAAACCAAGAACCCCCTGGTAATTCCTCAAGTACCCCTAGGTGTCCCTGTACCCCTTTCCACCATAAAATAGCAAATTAAATGATGTTACAGGAGTGATAATGTAAAATTTGCAATTCATATTTTTATAACCCTCTTTCTTTGTTTCTTTCTTTGTTTGTTTCTTTCTTTCTTTCTTTCTTTCTTTCTTTCTTTCTTTCTTTCTTTCTTTCTTTCTTTCTTTCTTTCTTTCTTTCTTTCTTTCTTTCTTTCTTTCTTTCTTTCTTTCTTTCAGATTTCAAGCATCTTTGTCCCTTTTTTATATCTTCAAATCGTATTAATTACTGCACAGTTTATGCCATGCCTTGCCCGTTTTCCAAGTCATTTCTATTCCGAGCAAAACCGTTTAGTCAAATTTGTCAAACACCGAGGAGAACGTCAACATCTGCACAAACCTAGAACCTCTTTACCGTTGACCTGCCGCCGTAAATGTTTAGAAATCAAACCCACTTATTTGTCTTCCAAACGCATTTAACCCCACTCCTGTTTAGTTTGAGCCACAAGAACTTCCCGCCGGCGACACAGCAACCGTAAACACGCTTTTAAGTGGTTTTAATGAAGGCACGAGTTCACAATCATTTACAGAAAAGGCTTTGACGAGTCGTGACAACTTTCCACATTCGATCCACGAGGACGGATGATAATGAGAAAACTCCCGCCACGCTTCGGTTCACTCAAAAGTCCACAATGAAAAGTAATTTGTATGCTCAGCGAGACTTATGGTGAAGAGAAAATACAGTTTCCATGGCAACCGTCCACGTTTTTTTGGGGTCGGACTTTGGGGAAATTCACACATTTACCTTAAGGCTGTGCCCTTTTGTGCTCCTGCAACCTCAGATAACTCCAGCGCGCCGAGACACGAGCGGCTACACGGCTTTCTGTGTTCAAATACTACGGCAAGAAGAAGTAAAACATATTCAAAAAGTCCCGTAGGTGTGAAGTTTGCAAGGATGCTTGGCGAGCTGTTTTGTCCGGCCGGTTTTGTTACTTCTCTGTTATGTTGCAGAAGAAGAGTTTAAACAATGTGGAGCCAGCTTTTCACTCATTCTGTTACAGTCAAAGTCCAGGGTTTTGGCGTAAAAACATAACAAAGCCCCAAAATACAGTGTTATTATGATTGTTATGGGATTATTAATTGAAATAGTCTTTTTGTTATTGTTTGAATATAAACTGTGAACAATATCTTTAATTATCACCCGCTCCACATTGCGCTGGTCGGCTGCAAGAGCTCGTCCAGAAACAGATAAAAACACAGCCGGGTGACTCTGTGCTGTGAAATCCTTTGTGTTTTAAAGTAAAGAAAATAAAGAAATCTTCACATTATATCAGTCATTGTGTTTTGTTAAATTATATCAGTAGTCCAATTGTGTTTTGTTAAAATAAAATAAATAAACACAATTAAAAATCATCTAATTATGTCTGTAATTGTGTTTTGTTAAAGTAATAATATAACAAAATTAAATGAAAAAATAATCAAATTACATCAGTAATTGTGTTTTGTTAAATTATATCAGTAGTCTAATTGTGTTTAGTTAAAATAAAATAAATAAATACGATTAAAAATATTCAAATTATGTCTGTAATTGTGTTTTGTTAAAGTAAAATAAATAAATAAACAACTAAAATGAATTCTCATATTAAATCAGCAATTGTGTTTTGTCAAAGTAAAAACAATAAATAGTTATAGTAACAATTGAGTTTTGTTAAAGTAAACGAAACATATTAAAATAATAATCCTCAAATTATATCGGTAACTGTGTTTTTATAACGTGCAAAAGTATCTTAAAAATGTAATATTGTATATATAAAATATATTATATTTTGTTATAGTAAAAATAATAATAATCCCCGAATTGTATCTTTAATTGTGCTTTGTTACAAGTGAAAAAAATAAAATAAAATAAATTTAAAAATAAATAAATCCTCAAATTGTATCATAAATTGTGTTTCGTTTAAAGTAAATAAATAAATAAATATTTAATCCTAAAGTATCCCGGTGCAATTCCCGGCTTAACAGTGGCTGCTGTAACGAGCGTCACTGCATTAACACCGGGGCCATTTACCTCCATTAATCGAGTATATTTCCATTAAATAACGCCTGATTGCTGAACCGACCTTCGCTTCCGGCAAAGTACGAAACGAAGCAATTAATGTTTAAAATCCAGATAAAATGAAGTCTTCAATCCGTGCGTTGGGCGGCATTGTGTGCGAGTCTATTGTCACGGGTTAGATACGCTCTCTTTACAGTAAGACGCCATTAGTTCTGCTCTTTTGACTCGTGTCGTCCGTAACCCGTCAGCTTTTCCTCCTCGCAGATAAAACCGGCGTCTTCCCATTGTCCGCACACATATGTAAACAGGATAATGTAATGTAAATGCAGGCGGCAAATGGTGCGTTTTAAAGGGCGGCTATTATTAGAGGACGAGCAGATTAGTTTTGGTCGACGGCGTTTTCTTTGAGACGTGGGACTGTGGTTACAGTAGTTTTACAGGCGTTTTAAGACTGGGTTTAGTCCGTGCTCTGGAACTGACGGCGGATTAAGACTCGGAAAACTGTGGGTGCAGCGTCTGGAGCGCCAACAGCGACACAACATTATGAGTGAAATCTGTGATGAGAAAGTGATCGTTTATTCATACTTTGAGCCCTGAGGTTTGACTAATAGACTTTGAAATGTAAAATGTGGTGATGATTTATGATGACTGCACACGGTGACAATAACTGTAAAAGTCCAAAATGGACTGTATTGGGGACATTGAATGGCCAGTGTATGTCGGCTTCTTATGTACATCCAGCTCATTCATTGTTGAATACAAAAACAAAAAAATAAAAATTCAATCTATTTCTGTAATTACCAATTTTTAAGGTTGTTGTTATTCAAAAAGTGTCCTAAAAGTGTCCAAAACTAAATAACAACAAAAATAAATAAATACTAATTACATTTATGTAAATGTGTAGCTTTTTCACGGCCTCAAAATCCCACCCTGGATGTTGCACAGGAAATACATACTGTATTTTCTTTATTCTTAATCCTTATAGTTATTACTGCAGCAATAACTCTTCTTTACATAAAATAACACACAATTACAATAAAAAGTGCAAAATGTAAATTTCAGACAAACATTTTGTTCAATGTGCAGCACGGAAGCGCAGCAATGAGCGCTCCCAGTTCACATCAAGAAGGCACTGGGTTCGACTCCCGGGTGACCGTGGCCTCTCTGTGTGGAGTTTGCATGTTCTGCCCGTGTCTGCGTAGGTTTCCCCTAACACTAACAACGTGTACAATTGTGTGTGAATGAGAGAGTGTGTGTGAGAGTGACCACAGGACAACGGATGAAAACAGCCCATGGCTAATTACAGCGTTGTGTGTTCATTAAAATGTCCTGAGCAAACAAACCAATAAATTAAATTAAATTAAAGTTTATTCTACAAACAATATTACTCTCACATTTAAATGTTTATCACATTCAAATTTCTCACATCTGAATTTAAGCAATTCAAAAGATTGTCAGTGTATATTTAACTATTGAGAACATAAGTGAGCGCTCAGTGGATCATGAGGTAAATCTGGAGCTCTTCAAGGATCGGGATCAGGACAGAACAGTTTAAAATCAGAAAAAACACTGACCCGAGGCTCAGTTTAGTTTGCCAAAGTGTTCGTGTAATAAAACGCCAAAGTGTTACGACTCAAGGACAAGTCTTCATCAGGGCACTTAAACACAGGTGCATGATGGGTGTTTAAAGCTTAAGTCATGACTACAAAGTCATCAAGACATTCAACAATATAATATTTACTGAATATCCCTTTATTTTGTGAAGCTTGTTTTAATTTGGGAAAATGTCTATGAGAATACAATAACACTATCAGTATTAAATATGGAGGCAGATTATTCTCCACAGAGTTCTCCAAAGCATTTGTTTTAGAGCTGAATGTCTGAGCCACACGTCCATCTTCAGCCAAAGTCACTTGATTGTGTGATTGTCTTGAGTCAGAGAAAGATGTCTTAAAAACTGGGTCAGTTTTCAGGTCATTCTTGGCTTCACAGTCGGCGAAGAAAGTCTGATGTGCGTCACTTCTTTTCTCGCTCACGGAGTTCAGCGTCAGTCGAGAAACTATGTACGTTGAATTCTACTAAGATTTAAAAAGTAATGAGCAACTAATAACATGAAATCCTCTCTTAAAGCGACATCCACGTGATTACATTCCTCCATAATTGTCCTTCTTCACCTGCGCCCAAACAAACCAATCCCATTAGTCGCTCTAATTTTACTCCACTGTTAACATCTCGCTCTAATTTACTGTGTCAATAAAACCAGACACTGCCACCTCGTCGTCTGTGATTGACAGGCGGCTCTGATCCGGCAGCGTCAGGTTCAACTCCCTCAACGCGACAGGTGCGAGACATTTGAGACGTCCTTTCAAACCGGCGTTATGAAAATACCAGCGTCCGTTATGAGTGTGCGCGTCTGTGGCAGGATTAGCACTATCAGATGAGGTTATTCACTGTCTCCAGTCACATTTTGAGCCCTTTTCTCTGCACTTTTATGTCTTCTTTAAAGCATAAACGCCCGTAAGTGCTCGTTTACTTGTCTCCGCCGTCGTCTTTATGGTGTCGGCGGCGCTATTGTCAATTTGAGAGCGAAGAAACGACGCGCAATTTGATTTTTAGGTGTGTGAAAATTATAAAAGCAATTTGTGTGTCCTTTAAAGGTGAACAGGAGGTGTATATTTACAATAATAACAATGTTTTTTTACAGACAGTGGGTATGATGTCATGTTTCTTGGTTCAAATCTTCCTCTTAAGTTGTGTTTTTGAGGAACAAGTTTGATTTTTTTGGGTTGAACGTAAAACAAAAGCACCAAAAGGCTCTCCTCTTATAGGCCCTTTAAAATGTGACGTCATCGAAATTTCAGAATGGAGGCAAAATTAAGTTGTCTGTAAATTTTTCAAAGATTCGCTCACATTAGATCTAAATTCTACTGGTTTTTAAGTGTTTGTGTTGGAAAAAAGCAACACATTTCAATTTCCAGGGTAGAAAGTTCAGTTAGTTTGTTTTTCTGTAACAAACGATGGACAAAATACAAATTCCTAGCCTTAAAACTGTATTTCAATTTTTCATATTTTGTGATTTTCTGAGGTTAAATCCCAGTTTCTCCAGTGAAATCCTATTGTTTGTCTCCATTTTGATTTTATAATCTTTTTGTTGACAGACTTTTAAAGGGTCTATTAGTCAGCTATGGTCATTCTCTGAGTGACAGATGGATTAAACCAATCACAGTAAAGCGTCGATGCTCAGAAAAGGGTGATATATTTTGTTAACTTTGGGGATGGAAATGGACTTTTTGAGCCAGTACTGATGTGGCAGATGAGAAATATTTGCAGATGCCGATATTTAGATTTAAACAAGACAGACAAATCTATCGTGAACTAAAAAGATCACAAATTGACTTGTCACTTAAAGTCTATGATGAATAATGTATTGAACGTGATTACATTTCACATATTATTGAATGTTTTGCCTTTTGGGCCCCAGTTTGACAGTTTTTGTAAAGTTTATAATGTTACTTCCTGGTTGGACATGAGCAGCAAATATGACATAGTTTTACAACATATTTCTACAACCGTTACCTAGCAACCATTTTGAAAACAAGGGCCAAATTCACAAATTACACAATAGCATACATACTAACCACCATAATAAACATTTCTTAAATCTGTTATTCTGGAGAATAAAGCACCAAAACATAGCGGGACACAACAGTTTGACAAGAAAATGTCTGCTTTGTTTCCCCAAGTGCCACAAATCTTACGGGAATAAGTGAACCTTGAGGATGAAGTTTGATATTGACAGTTATCACAAGTTGCGTAATGAACATATAAACAACAACCAGTCAAACGTGCACTGTCTACAAATGACAATAATTAGAGATTTTTATTTGCTGCTCTGTCAAACTAAATTGACAGAATTAAAGAACCAAACTGTGTGCACATCCTGGTACACGTGTCACTCCTGGAAGGATCTATATTTATTCATTTTAGACTGACCCTTTCAGCAGCATCGGGGTGAATTAAACAGGAAGTACTCAGTTGTACAATGTGCAAGCCATAAAAAACATACAAAACATGGACACAGCCTGTTATCCATGTCAGATCTCTTACGTGTCATTATGAATCTACAGAGTGAAGGAAACATGACACAAAAATAGTTCCCCAAGCCCTTAATTAAAGGTGCTGCTTATCTTTGTGGAGATGTTAATGCTTCGCCGGGAATATTCTGCAGTGTGGCATTAACGTGGTACATATTAAAAACACATAAGGTCACTTTACAGGTCAGATCTGTAGAGAGGTGATCCTGCCCACAGTTTGTTTTCTAAGGTCTTTTTAGCAATGAAACCACCACTAATTGGAAAAAAAAACAAAACAAAAAAACATCCTAGATAAGTTTAATGCCACACTTTGGAACATTCCAGGCAAAGCAGTAACATCTAGACACAAGCAAAAGGAAAGTTACGCTGTGCACCTTTGACATTTTGCCACATTGCCAACCACTAATTTGTTGAAAACGCACTGTATAAACTCTTCTTGCTGTCCACAAATAATCACTGACGTTTGTTTTGCAGATTGTTGATGAAATCTGAGGAACAAAGTACTTCCTAACGATCTTAATTACAGTAAACGTCACAAAGAGAAAACCAATTTACACAGAGCACTGGTCAATTAGACACTTTAGGCCTTGAGTGATGATTATACATCTTGTAGTTGGGGTGCACCTGCTCTCGGCTCCTTTCTCTGCAGCGCCCAATGGAGGGCTGTCATCTGTTACCACGGCAACCACACAGGTACAGGTGCCTCAGAGGGACATTGTTCTCTAACCAGGAAAGAAAAAATATAACCTTTCGCTGACCTGCTCTGTGGGCTGAGCTGTGGTAATCGATTACGCTTGATGTTTGAACGATGTGTGAATGTATGTTTGTAAATTTGAGTTGTTACCAGGGAAACTGTATAATTATGACTTTTAATTTTTGTCTTAATGATAGCTCACAGTAATTGTTTATGTTTTTCCAAGGTATTTAAACAGATCTGTACTTGAATAGATGCAAGATTGGTGAATTGAATGCCAAACTGTGGAATATTCAGACTTTTCATCATAAAAGTTACATAGTGCACCTTTAACCCTCTAAGCGCCACAGTTTTTTATTTCTACTTTAAGCCTCAATTGGGATTTAGTGGAAAAAAACAAGCAAACCCCCCCTCAAAAAAGAAAGAAAGAAAGAAAGAAAGAGAAAGAAAAAAAATAAAGAAAGAGAGAAAGAAAGAAAGAAAGAAAGAAAGAAAGAAAGAAAGAAAGAAAGAAAGAAAGAAAGAAAAAAAGAGAAAGAAAGAAAACATGCAAAATCAGCTCGAATAATGCACTGGTGTCTGGGGTAGAATTTGTGCCAATACTGGGTGCAACAGGGCTCCAGAGACAACCCACTGAAGAAAGAAAGAAAGAAAGAAAAAAATAAAGAAAGAAAGAAAGAAAGAGAGAGAGAAAGAAAGAAAGAAAGAAAGAAAGAAAGAAAGAAAGAAAGAAAGAAAGAAAGAAAGAGTGCTGCTGGGGGTCTCTAACAAAGTCCCAATAGAGTACCATATCCAGAGTACCATATCCAGAGTACCATATGCCACCCATCGACTTAGTCATTTTTCTGAGTTTGTGCAGACAAGGTTCAGCGGAGTACCAGGTGCCTTCTACTCCAATCGGAGTAACAGGGTCGGACCAAGGGTGTGTAGCCCGGGGAGGGGTGCTTAAGGGTGGGAACCCGGGTTCAAGTGGTGCACCTGGTTGTCTGGAGTCTCCAGACGGTGTCCAGAAGAGCGGAGTACCAGGGTCGCTGGGCTCCAGGCGTGCGGTCCAAGGGTGTGTAGCCCGGGGAGGGGTGCTTAAGGGTGGGTACCCGGGTTCAAGTGGTGCACCTGGTTCCAAGGGCCATGATGTATAGTGTGGGACCCGGGAGAAGTAAACCCGTCCTGGGCCAGGGTGAGTGGGGATTTTCACGGGGGCTGCTGGAGGTCCTGGGGGCCATTAGGTCAAGTGTGGGACCCGGGAGAAGTAAACCCGTCCTGGGTCAGGGTGAGTGGGGATTTTCACGGGGGCTGCTGGAGGTCCTGGGGGCCATTAGGTCAAGTGTGGGACCCGGGAGAAGTAAACCCGTCCTGGGCCAGGGTGAGTGGGGATTTTCACGGGGGCTGCTGGAGGTCCTGGGGGCCATTAGGTCAAGTGTGGGACCCGGGAGAAGTAAACCCGTCCTGGGTCAGGGTGAGTGGGGATTTTCACGGGGGCTGCTGGAGGTCCTGGGGGCCATTAGGTCAAGTGTGGGACCCGGGAGAAGTAAACCCGTCCTGGGCCAGGGTGAGTGGGGATTTTCACGGGGGCTGCTGGAGGTCCTGGGGCCATTAGGTCAAGTGTGGGACCCGGGAGAAGTAAACCCGTCCTGGGCCAGAGATTTGAGAGATGCCAGGCCATTAGATATTTTACCACCCTTTCTGACAGATGAGTTTTGGAAACCTGAAATAGAGGATTATTGGGCAACAATTTGTCTTACACAGACGCCTGGTTTTGGGAGTGAAGTGTCTAGAAGTAAACCCGTCCTGGGCCAGTGTGAGTGGGGATTTTCACGGGGGCTGCTGGAGGTCCTGGGGGCCATTATCTCAAATATCACATATCTCAATGACACAGTTTATAGTTTTTGACAGTATGGTATCTCTCATTGCAGGGTACAGCACAAAGACCGACACCACACTGACGGCACCTGTACTTTGTCTGGCGCCTGCCTTTTACACGAGAACGGTCTGAGCAGACAACACAGTCTGGACGGCCCTCTGCTTCACAAAGCCAGTGACGTTCTGTGAGCCTTTGTGGTATTACCCTCCCTGCTCTTGAAGGCCGGCCACCTTTGCTACCCACCTTTTTGGTGTAACCAGCCAGCAATGCATCAACAACGTCCTGGATGTAGGCCTTCAGGGCTTTGTGTGGGCCCGGGGTGCATTTAGTGTAAATAATGTGTGAGTTGACAACAGAAATACTGAGGATGGCATTAAAGATGCGGTGATACCACTTCCTGGACCGGTGGGGAAACAGATAGGTTTTCATCCTCTGGTCTGATGTGTCTACACCCCCCATGTACATATTGTACTGGTTGACACACAGTGGTCTGTTTATTGCGCGAAAGCCAGTTGCATTTGTCTTGGACCTGATTCTTTTCTGAACACATGCATTGCCATGCAGTGTAGAGAGCATAGTGACACGTTTAGTGTCTTGCCAAGCACAAGCCAGAAGTTTACCTTTCCGCATAAAAACAGGGTCATCTCCCTTTTTTAGATGCAAGATAGGTTTCCCCAGGCTTTTAGGCATGCCTTTCCTTGTACTTCTCACTGTACCACATAGTCCGGTTTCCAAATCAGCTAATTCATTTGCAATTGCTGGTGAGGTATAGTAACTGTCCATGTAAATTTCGTGGCCTTTTCCAGTGTAAGGATCGACAAGTTCACGAACAACAGCATGAGTTGCACTGATGTCGCTGGCATTATCTGTGTATTGCCCTGTGTGCAAGGACCAACGCAAAACATACCCTGAACTGCTCTCACTCAAAACATACACTCTATAGCCATATTTATCTGGTTTATTGGGACTGTAACATTTGAGTGTTGACCTCCCTTGAATGCTATTGTCATCTCATCTAAAGAAAGTTCCTTGAGTGGACTGTAGACTGCTGCAAATTTGGGAATAATCAACTGTATTATTGGACGGACTTTGAAAAAGTTTATCATGCCCTGGTTCACCTTGTCTTACATAATTGTTATTGTTGACCAAATGAAAGCATGAAAGAATAATTTCTAATCTATTTCTAGACATTACACTCCCAAAACCAGGCGTCTGTGTGAGCCAAAATGTTGCCCAATAATCCTCTATTTCAGGTTTATCTACAAGGCCCATAGACAAATGCAATGCAATGAAAGCTTTCATTTCAGAAATGGATACATCATACCACTCTAAAAATCTGGAATGTGGCTTCATCTCCATTGCTGAAATGACCTGTGCTGCATATCTGTTTGTTTCATCAGCGATCAGTTTCCAAAACTCATCTGTTAGAAATAGTGATAAAATATCTATTGGCCTGGCATCACTCAAATCTCTGTCTCCGGTGTAGCCAACAACCATATCAAATGGTTTGATCCACCCTTGAAAATCCGCAATTTCTCTCAGCTGCTCCCAGCCCTCATCCCCACTAGTGTCGTGGGGCTGTCCACCACCTCTGCCCCTGCCCCTGGCCTTGCCCCTGCCCCTGCCCCTGCCCCTGCCCCTGCCTCCGCCTCTGCCTCTACCACTCGGTGTGTCTTCTTCACTTGAGCAATCATTGTCAGTCTCAGGAAAATAATTTCCCTCAGAATCTGAGTCTGCTGTGTAGTGAACAAGAGAATCGTGTGTACTTCTTCCAGCCATGTTTGTTTGGGTTTTTTTTCTCTTTTTTTTCCCCCCTGCCGGCCGTTATTTATAGGTTTTCAAACGGATGTGACGTGTGTATCAAAACTATGAAAGCTTGTTATCAACGATTGGAATGTTTTGTGGTTTATTATTTATTCATAATTTTCCTTGCACTTGAAAAAAGTAAGTCGCATTACTGCGACGAGGGCGCTTAAAGGGTTAGTACACGACTTAGAGGAGACATATTCTCAAAAATCAACTTTAATGAGCCTTTACTCTTGTTACAATGCTGTTTCTTCATTATTATTTTACTCTAAGTTGTATATTGATTGACTCCTGTATGTTTGAATAATCCTGTATTGTCCTGCAACTGAGGCTTGAGTGCTCAGAAAAGTCCTGTTTCCACCTACCACCTATCCCTGCCAAAGTCCCTGTACATGGATGTGATTATTTGAGAAATTAAGACTTGCAAATGTTTTGTAATCACTTTTCAAAAATAAAAACATGTAAATGGCATGTAAAATCTGCTGCTTGTAAGGGTGAAATGTCACAATGAAGGAAGTCAGTGAACCCGTTTCTGTTATGAAGCAGTTTTAGGTCAATATTACAGTTAACGCTGAAAAAATGTACAATAATGATCTGTTTACATTAGAGTAGTTCAATATAAGTCACTAAAAAAGCATAATATGTGTCCTTTAACCTATCACAGTAATCTATACCAGTGTTCTTCAACCTTTTGTGAGTTGGGGCACACTTTTTTGATTGAAACAACATTGACTAAAACGTTAACAGATCACAGTTTTAGGGGAAAAAATTGGCATGAAAGTGAAAATTGTGGCGAATAATGCCCATGCTACTTTCTGGTTCTTCAAATTTGGTGACTTGTGATTGTTTTGCTGCTTTCTTCAGATGAGAAGTTTGCTCAGGACATTCCAAAATGGTAAATTATTCTTGTAAAATTGTGTGTGAATCCGTTAACTAAAAAAAAAAGTTAATTTCTTAAGGCACACATGGCAATACCTCATGGCACACCAGTGTTCCTTGGCACACTGGTTGAAAAATCAAGGCTCTATACTCTTAATCTAGCAGTCTTTAATCACCACATTTCAACATTTATTTGGTTGCTAATGCACTAAAAAGCCTCAATGTAGAATAGAAGCAATTATATGACTAGTCGACTTATAAAACAATAATAATCATGGACCTCTTGTTGGCAAATGTGAAAAAGTATACTAGAAACTTCAAAATTGACATTTTTATTCTGCTACCTCATTAAAATCAATGACATAGACTGTTTATCTTAGTACTGGGCTGCTATTCTTAACACATAACTCCTGGCAGGGTCTTTACACAAGAAATCTACAACGTGTCTGGTAATATTTCCTCCTGGTTTGGATTATGGCTCGGATTATGGACCAGATTTGGTTCCATTGTGCTCCGGGAAATGAACGTAAGTCGCTGTAAAGTCCACTGAACACATGGGGCATTATATTGGACGGCGTGATGGAGACAAACGGGCAGTGTGTTGGAAAGAATGGCGGCGTGTGAGGTTGAGCGCGCCGTGAAGGCCGAGCCGTGCTGCAGCTGCCTGTGTTTTGTCTGCTGAGCTTTAACTACAGTGCAGTCTATTCCATACTGCGCAGTGGGTCGGAAATAGTGTGTGATTTAGAGGTATGTTAAAGAGAGTTTTAGCTCTAGTAGGACACTGGATCAAGATTGTATGAATAGACTTTGTTCATGGGGTTAAATGTTTAAAGTTAAAGTCTGTATGACAGGTTCGACTACATATTTCACCAAAACTTAGTGATTTTGTTTAAGATTTTACCAAACATTTTGCCAATTTGTCCCCGGTTTGACAGTTTTTGTAATGTTTATAATGTCACTTCCTGGTTGGACATGAGCAGCAAATAGGACATAGTTAGAGGTAATTCCATAACTGTTACCTAGCAACCATTTTGAAAACAAGGGCCAAAATTCACATAAATTACGTTATGATTTGACAAATAATAATACCTGATAACGACTTTATGTGGTTGAATCTGTCAAAAAAAGTAAACAAAAGATCAGTATCGGCTGTGTGAAAATTGTCTGCATTTTCAACAGCACGTCCCTCTTTGATGACATCACAGAGGGATGCACTACTTCCTGAAATTTTACACTTTTATTTTTCAGCATTTCTTCACAAACTGCAACTTCACAGATGTAAAACTGTAATAAATAATTGCCACAGGTGCCCTCCCACCCAACTAAGCCATAATTAGAACATTTTGAGAACCTGTCATATAAACGTAAAATTAGAAAAAATATGTATTTAAAGGAAAAAAACATTGTGCATTTTTATCTTGTTATTGGCCTTTAAATATACTCTTAGTTTGGCATCTCATGTTTTAGAACTAAACAATCATTGTTTTTAGTTACAGAATACTGCACCTTCACAATCACTTTAACACCTGCGCTTTTTCAGATTCAGAAGAATCAAAAATCAGATTTTTTTGCCATTGTCAGTGAGAAAAATTCACAAACTAGGAACTTGCTTTGGCAAATAGGTAATCAAATCACTTTGTGGAGGAAAAGTTGAAAAATGTGTTGAAAATTACAGGAAGTAATGACCTCTCACTGGGGAGCCAATGGTTTTGCATAATTTGCACAAAAGGAACAACTTGTTGGACCCTTTAAACATTGATTCAACAAAATAAACATGTTCACATGTTTTTTTTTTCTTTGTCAAGTAAAAATCTGTGACATTAGAGGAGTTTTGGTGCACTGTGTAGTGTGTTTCTTGGTAATTTCTTAGTGTGATGTCATCATTTACAACCAGGAAGTAAAATTTAAAACCTAAAAAAAAGCTAAACTGGGGTAAAAATGTGAAATATATCTCTCTTAATTAAACGAGAAGTTCAACCTGTCATGGGCACTTTAATTACACAAGATGTCTTTTTTTTCTTGTCCCCTTTCTGTTTGTGCTTGTTTTTCAGTTTTTCCGTTCTGTTTCACGTCTTTAAAAACCAAACCAGATCAAATAAACAAATTAAAACGCTCACTAATGACGCCGATTTAACATATGCCCTGTTTTACCGTTCCGTTTTTGTTTTGGCTCGTTAAGACAATGCGGCGATTCACATTGTCATCGGCGACCCGGGCTTCTGCGGCGACTGCGGAGGCCATAAGGGAACAATTAAAAGTCGATGCCGCTGAAAACACATTGTGCATTTGACCTGTCTCTGGTCAGTGAGCCGAGCGGAGCCATTATCCTCCACAGCAGTTACACGCTGTCACCTTCAGAGGCACTGTCAGGACACCGGCTCTAATGCACTCCTGTGATGAACTGCAACTGCATCGAGTTTGCGCCTCTCCGACAGAACTTTAAGCGTTTTACTGAAAATTACAGTTATTTCCCTTGTGTTTGGACTGATTAGGTAGTACTTTTCTTCATCTGTATTACTTTATCGGTCACCCATGTACTTTATGAACAATTTTGTCATTTACTTCTATGAAAATGCGCCCTCTAGTGGACACATTATTCTGCAGTGTATGCAAATAATCAGCAGACGGAGCCAAAGTATATCTAAACCAGTGGTTCCCAAACTTTTTTGTCTTGACCACCCCCTTTGTCTCACACTCAGAGTACCCCAGGCAAAAAAAAAATGATTTACAAGGCGCATATTGTCAATTAGTACTATTATATTTTTTTGTTTAAATTATATTTATGGTCCAAGACACTCCAAAAAGATGGTCAATTTACAACTAATGACAGAGAAACCATTCCAATTACCCCCTACGTACCACTTGAGGTCCCCCTGGTTGGGAAAACTGATCTAAACTACACTTTTAATTCAGAATTTACGCTTTAGACCACACATAAACCTCTTCAAAGCTCTAACTTTTGAACGTTTTTAAAAACGTTCGCTATGCTACGATTCACTCCTTTCATAACAATATTTCAACTACAACTATTCACAACATTCAGCAGTGTATTTCACAACTGACATAACTTAAACATATTGTGTGAATAGATTTGTAAAAAAGAAACCAGCCGGTGACATCAAACTAGTTCTTTATTGTGTCAAAGGTCCATTTTCTCCTCGCTCTTGTGGTATGTTCGATTTATCTCACAATAAAGACTGAAGTTTCAAAGCTGGTCAGATCAGGCTCTCGACTGTTACATGTTTCAATACCCAGGATGCCGTGTTCTTCTGAGCTGACGCGAGTTAAACTTTTTATTATGTGAACAGAGAAACCAACTTGAAACCAACAGCTCCAACAGTCCATTATATTCAGAGTAAACAGTGAAGTAATGCAGAGTTTTTCAACCTTTTTTGAGTCGTGGTACGTTTTTTATTGAAAAGACACAGCGGAGCATCAGGCTTTTCGACTTTGAGTTAGAGCTCCATCTACTGGCCGCACAGATAATTATGTAGGGAGGAAAAAGCTAGCTTGCCCCCGACACGCTTGCCTGATCGTTCAAGACCTGACACTTTGACAAAACTTTACAGAGGCGTTTTGGTTTGGAATCATATTGTGTCATAGATTTCCAATGGGTGTGATTGATTTTGTACATATTTTAGTTACAAATTACAGAGAGGATTTTAGATTTCTTCTTTTTTTTCTTCTTTTTTTGCTATTAAGTAAGTAGATTGGACTGAAAATTGTCCAAAAAAGTTAAAATTTTGCCTTTTTTTTAACTTAAAACTTCAACAAATCAATTTTTGAATTAGATATCAAAAAATCCTTCAATACATTTTGTCAAAATGTTGTTGAGCATGTAAAGTCTGGTGTGTGTGGAATCTACTTTAAGGCTGATCTTTACGTCTCTGTGGGAGAAAAGGGCATTTTAAGAAAACAAACTTTGAAGTTAAAATGTCCCAGAGAAATCTATGGATGATATGGATTAAATGAAAGAATAAAACATCTTCAGGAGCAGATTGGACATGTTTGTTGTTTCCACATGAAAGCCGATATGTTGAGAGCAAACTGACCAAAAAAAACAAAAACAAATTAGTTTTGCCTGTAGTGTCTCGCCTTAACTTGAGTAAAAAAAAAAAAAATCAGGTACAGGGCCTTTAAATTATGAATCGTTTGTGTCCTTTAAGTCCTGTTAGCGGAGAACAAATGGCCCCTGTAATGAGTGACTTATAGCTCCTCGTTGCTCCTGCTCATCTCTCCAGGACAGACACGGCAGCGTCCGGGCCGGGATGGATGCGTTTGATTTGCCATGCAGCGCGCGCCTCTGGGTCACACCGCATGTATTTTTCAGCTCCACCCACCAGCAGATCTGCTCTTCCTCCTCCTCCTCCTCCTCCTCCTCCGAAGGCCTCGCTCGTCTCATCTCTCAGTCTGTGTGAATTCACGGCTCGCAGCAGCAACCGCGAGCGACGGACTCATGCATGTACCGCACTCCCGGCGTCTGTCTGTGCATTTGGAAAGATGAGGGGCTCCAAATGTTAGTCTTTCATGAAATGAGGCTCTTCTCTTTAACACCTGCCACTTTAACAATATAAGAACTATCAATTTGCACTGCTACATTTGCACTGTCTGCCAATTGTACATTTCTGTATATAGTCTATTTTATTTGATCTTATATTTTTCTTTTATATATTTTATTATATTTTATTCATTGTTTTATGTTGCATCTTACGCCGAAGCAAGTTCCTATGTTTGTGAATTTTTGATCACTGACAATGGCAATAAACCGTATAAACCGTCTGATTCGTGTCTTCTTGTGCATTACCTCTTACAGTTTATGGACAGTTTTGAGTACATTTAACCATTGAAACGATTGAGAATATTTAGGTTTGAGCTTTTAATTGTTTATGGCAGTATTTCTAATTTGTCAGTGATCTGAAAGCAATGATTAAAGTTCCTCTGACAGGTTTAACTACTAATTTAACTAAAACACAATGAAGATAAATACAGTATATTTCAAATTCTCAAGTTACATTTCATGCACTTGAATGAAACAACATATTCTCACTCTTCTTGTATGTCCGAAAAAGGGAGTGAGAGGAAGTAAACTTTATTTATCCCAGCCCTTTTCCACAATACAATAAAACAAAATGATTTCAAACTCCTCAATTCCGGCTCCTCCAGATAAGAATATCATTAATAAACTTCACTAACTTCTTTAATCTGGTTTTAATCACACTCCATCACCACCACTCCTCAATCTCATCCTGTCTCTTCAGCTCGATACGGCATGAAAACATCTTTTCTAATAAATATTTAAATTGCTTTATAGTTTTACATTGTTTAAGTTTCTCTTTCACAGTTTAACTCCATGGACAGAGACACAAAAACGTTTTCTTGTGCGTTACAACATCTCTTAAAACACATTAGTTGTGGTTTAATAATCAGAATAATGTGAAGTTTCTGCAAAATGAACCACGAAAGTTCGCAAATATCACCTTCTTCCTTTAATTGAAAGTTTAAAACACAGCTTTTTTGTCTGTCCATCAGCTCTTTATTGCATTTTTTTACAATAAACAACACACTCTTCTGTAAAATTGTGCATATCTTCAAAACCACATTCACGATATTATCTAAATTTTGATTTACTCTCCAACTCTAATACAAACTTGAGCTTTCATACTGGTTTATCTTTGACTCTTATCTGTGCCAAAACTCTACAGACTAACATCCTCGCAGAAAAACAGTTATACCTCTATATCAATGTCAGCTTTCCCTTTCACGCAGGACACAAAACAAAAGGGCACACAGCGGAGAGGCAAAAACGTCCAGCCATAAAGTACTCCATGATTTAAAAGCGTAAGGTTAACCTCGTAAACTGGTCACTGTAAGAACATCCGCGATGAACGTAGCTCAGCCGTCCCTCGAGACTTTGCATCCCTTCACGAAAAGAAGAAGAAGAAGAAGAAGAGGTTTGTCCCGAAAAGATACAGCGCCATCAATCATCCATCGTGCTTTTTATTCTAAACTGGGTGAAATATTACCGCATAAAAGACGAGACGGAAACGAGCGGCAAGCAAAGAAAGAAGGAAAGAAAGAAAAAGAAGAAAAGCAGGCCGCAAATCGTCTGGCGAACAAGACGAGGTCAAAGATGTGGCTGTAAACCGTGGGCAAAAGTCATCTATGGAAAGAAGAGTGTAAGGACTTCCTGTTTCAGCTGATGACAGGTTCTCAGAATGATTCAGTTATTTAGCGTGGTTTTACGTCTGTGAAGCTGCAGTTTGTGAAGGAAAAAAGTAAAATAAAGGTTTAAAATGACAGGAAGTAGTGCTGAGTTCCAAAACGGAATCCCTCTGTGATGTCATCAAAAAGCGACGCGACGTTGAAAATACTGAGACAATTTATTCACCTTATTCCGGAAGTTGCCGTGGGCGCCGCCATCTTGTTTCCATTATATTAGTTTAACAGACGAGCTCAACAGAAAATAAGTTCTACATGGACTAAAAAGTTGTTTTCAGGTCGCCCAGGAAATCAGTGAGTTGTGACTTGTTGTTGCTCGTGTTCATTAAACATTTTACACAAATCAATATACTGTATGTAACATTTTAGCGGCGAGCTTTAACAGGGTTTGTATCTGTTGCAAAAAGAGGCAAAAGTGGGCGGGGCAGAATAAGGTGAATAGACAACAGACAGTTTTTTGATAGTTTAAACCATCATTCAACAAAATAAAGTTGTTATCAGGTATAATTATTTGTCACATCAGAACTATTGAGTCATTTATATGGATTTTGGCCCTTGTTTTCAAAATGGTTGCTAGGTAACAGTTTACCTGTAATTATGTCACATCTGCTGCTCATGTTTAAACAGGAAGTAACATTATAAACATTACAAAAACTGTCAAACTGGGGACAAATGGGCAAAATGTTTAGTAAAATATATTAATGTTCACTACGCACACTTTAACCCTTTACAATGCTCTGTCGTCAGAAAGTTCACAATTCTGGAATGGAGGCGACTGAAGGCAAAATTAAGTTGGGAATAACACATTGTCAGTGATTAACCAACATCAGCTTTTGGTTTTATGTTTTTGTAAGAACTAATAAGCAAAAATGTTTGATCTCTAGGGAAAAATGTCAGTTAATTTGCTTTTCTATGACAAACAATGGGAAAAAATTACAATTTCTTAGCCTCAAAATTGTATTTGAGCTTCACAAATGTATAATTTGTGGTAAAATATGTGATATATGTGTAAAGAAATTGGAAGTGTCTTGTATTCAGCGAAATAAATTAGTTTGTTTGTTCTTTTCCTTTAATTTTAGAAAAGTGACTGTACATGTAATTTGGTGTCTGAATACCGAATGAAAGAGTTATTATTCTAGATATATATTTTCTGTACATGTAATTAGTTACTTCCAAACATTTCCTGTAATAACACAAGACATAGTTACAACAAAAATTGAATGTATTAGATATATTTTTGCCTTTATTGCAATTTATTGTAGTGTTTACAAGATAACAGTCATTTTGTTGTACTTTTCAACTCTTTACCAAACAGTTTTAAACCAGCTAAGAAGTTTTTTTTGCTGAATTTGCATAGATATATTGTTGTCATTAACAGTATGACCCTTTAGGGCTTCCGTAGCGGGTTCAAATGCACTTTCAACACAATAATAAACACACAAATGAATTCTCAGACACACCTTTTAGATATTATCAAAGTATAGCTTACATTTCAAGTTTGTCTGTCCCAAGAGACACAATCAATCATGAGTTTTGCCTTTTGGCCCTGCGTAAGAGAAACACCAGGCAGAGTAGGTCAGACGGGATGAAAAGCGGAAGAAAAATCGAGCCACAAATCGTCCGGCGAACAAGTCAAGGTCAAAGATGCAGCCGTAAACTATGCGCGGGTGTCTGCGAGTGCACTCCGATAGGACAATGGCGCTTTGTACGCCGTGACATTACAGTTTTACAGGAGAGAAAGTGAAAGGGGAGAGGGAAAGAAAGAAAAGCAGAGGGAAAGAAGAAGGACGAGGAAGAGGAAAGAAGAGAAAACATGCAGAGAGAAGAGAAAAACAGAGGTAGAGAGCGGGAAAGAGTGAAAGAAAGAGCAAAGGGAGCTGGAGAGAAAGAGGGGAACGATCTGGCCTTTTGGAAAATATCTCGACAACTGGCGTCCGGGGCATTTCGGGGACGCGCTGTAACAAAAGCGGAGCCGGGTGAATGGGAGACTCAAGGTTCAAATTATCCAATAAAAGCCGGTGTCACGCCTGAAAAGAAACACGCACCCACCTCCATCTGCTCTCTGCCATCTCCAAAAGCACAGATAAGGACAACGCGGGTCCGGCGAGGTAACTTACGAAGAGCTTTTCCTTTCAGAAGTAGAACGCTCGCATTCAAAGTTGTGTTCAGAAAAAGATGGTGAATAAAAGCGCGAGGGGCTTGACCGCTCGATTGTGTGGGACAATATTGAAAACGCCTCAGCCGCACCTCTCCTTGACTCGGCCCGTTCACCGCGGATGACTGAGGACGCTTCAAGGCAATGCTGCTTTATTCTTTATTCTTCATCAGTCTGTAAAATTCGAACGAGAAGAGAAGAAACTGTCACGCTTTGAGGGATTGATAAACGCCATTGCTTTCATAATAAACCTACATCAAATCAGCTTTCACACAATTAGAAAATAATGATGACAAATATTAGGGCTGCAACTATTTTGATCGTGACTAATCGACAATAAAAAAATAATCAACAAGAGACATAAGGATAAGTAGCTCCGGCACGCACCAAACTGTACAATCTGGGACTCAACAAGATTTTGACGAAAAGTACTGAAGGGCTTTTTGATATCTAATTCTAAAACATTTATTGAAGTTTTAAGTAAAAAAAAATGGGCAAAATTGTAATTTTTAAGGCAATGTTTAGTCAGATCTAGTCAACTCAGAAAACTATGCTATGTACATTTTTTGTGACTAATACTAATAATGTAAATCTGGTTCTGTCTGTTTTTAAGATACCAAATATGTGCAATTTTGGCCATTTTTACACACAAAATGCCTTATTATTACATGACATGATAAAAAACTTATGTGATTTGATTTTCCTATTCACCTGAAGTGTCTCGTCTGCAGACTATAC
The DNA here is from genome assembly GCA_019453435.1 of Rhinogobius similis. NCBI lineage: Eukaryota > Metazoa > Chordata > Actinopteri > Gobiiformes > Gobiidae > Rhinogobius > Rhinogobius similis. Next base: position 28,185,806 of record CM033622.1, on the reverse strand, counting down.
AGACTCTAAAACACACATAAAGACTTTTTATAACAAAGACAGTGATCAAAATGTCAAAAAAAGAATGGATTATTGATGGATGGATTGATGGATTACAGACTTTTATCAATACTTTACATTATTAATTAATATTCTCTGTTTAGAAGTCTTCAGTTGCCATATTTCAAGCATTATTTGGCTGATAATGTATTTAAAAGTCTAAATATACAATAGAAATAATCGTTTAACTAGTCGACTAATCGAACAACAAAAAAAGAAATCGCAGAAAAGTCGACTACTAAAATATTCGTTAGTGACAGAGTTAATATATATCAACGGAATGTCAACATATCCATCTTGTTTTTAATGAATTAAAAGTGTATTTATTGCTAATGTTTTTGAGAGCATGCTAGTCTCTCCAGCGATCCAGGAGTGTAATTTATAAAGTACATACAAAAATGTTACAGGTGAATTTTAGCTTCAAGTTTATGATCTGTAAAGGTTTAAAGGTATTTCTGATAGATCATAAGATAATTTTGATTAAAAATAAATTTGTCAGTAGGGTAAGTAAAATTATTTTAACCCAATGACTGATAATTTGGATTGAAGTAAGAAATGATGTATTGAAACAAGTCAGAAACGGTTTGAAACAAGTAAAATAATCTCGTCCCATCAAATAAATAGTCCCCACTAATCTTAACGAGTCAAAACGTCTGAAATTCAGATTAATATCCTAAAATCAAGACATTTTAACTCATCTAGGAATTCCTATTTCCAGTGCGTTCACGACTGATTAACGACACAACAAACACTACAAACGACAATAATTGAATCTTCCTTCGCGCCTCCGTTTCAACGTCAAACTCTCATAAACCAAATGAAACGTGACATTTACCGCTGGGACAATATCCGACCGGGGTGTTCGTCCAAAGTTTTCCGCGGGACAAACGTTAATGCCTAATGCAGAGCGCCTCAAACTGTACGCGGCGCATTAGAATCCCAGCGCAGCGCATTCATCACCGCCTGACGTTTATTCCTGGTTACATTGTGAAGCGATGACAGGCCGACTTGGCTCCGTCCCGATTCCAGATCAGTTTACTCCGCTAAGAATGCTCCCAAAGCTTTATAAGTTTCAGATGGGTGGACGCGACCGTACGCAGCCTCTTTTGTTTTGTTTTCTGTCTGCAGTTCTCATTTTCGCTGTTTTTCTTGCCCCAAACGCTTGTTGAATTGTCAGTACTTTTCACCTCCTGACTGCAATCAATGGCGCTGCTTTTAAACGCCGCGTGGAGTCGATATTCGAGATGAATAAACGCAGTAAACATGACTTTCTTTTGTTTTAATCAAACTGGGGTCACATTACGCAACTACAACGCAGGTCTTGTACAGTATATTTAATACATGAAAGTGCAAATGTTTCCCACGCATGGCACAGAGGCGAAGAAAACGATATAAGCTTAATTGAAAAGGCTTTTGTGTGTAAATTATAGACATTTTACAACTGAATCTACAAAGTTAGGCTATTACTGTTACTACTGTTACACATACTGCAGTCAAAATGTACTTAAAAGCACTGTACTGGATTTTCACTGTCTTAAAAATCATAAAAGTGTGAAAAAAAACATCATTCTAAATCGATTGCAGCTGATTCTTCACATAGTTATTCACCGTGATGAGTTTATGAGCGCTTTTCACAACTTTCAGACGCCATAGTGGAGTCAGGGTAATGCTAACAACAACTAGCATATTGCGAATACGAAACTACCATGGCCTTTGTAGTTTTTAAGTGTTAAAATGTAGTTAAATGTAATTATTATTATTAAAGAACAGAAACATTTTAGCAGCTTAATCTTCACTTTCTTAAAGGACATTATGCTATGTGACTCTTTTTGAGCTTTGTTTGTTTTAACATTGTTCCGTATCAAAACACACCTGGAGTTGCATTTAGCTTCATTCACTTCATTGTTTTTATGAATCCTGGTTAGACAATACTCTCCCTCCGACTGTCAAAAAAAATCCTTTCAGAATTCCCTCGACAAATGATGATTTAAAATGTTTTCTTTTTATGTATGATGTGGCTCCAAAAATCTACAGCACTGTTTTTAAGTCCATAAATCATCGTCAGACTCAGCATTTCTGCCGTTTAAACACGATCACTACAACTGCTGACAGCTAATTAGCGCGTAGCTTGCTTAGAATTAACTTATCTAATTCACTCTTTAGCCAGTAGATGGCACCAAAATACAGTAAGTGCCATGGAAAACAGTAGACCGATAGATGTTTCGTTTTGTTTTTTATAAAACATGAGATGCCAAACTTTATTAGTTATTCAACAGTGTTTAAAAGCTAATAAGCTAATGCATAATATTTTTTCTTTAACACGTTCCTAGCATCATAGTTATTCACGGCAATGACTTTATAAACACTTTATACTTTACTTTATAAACAGGTTTTTTTTCTGTCATGGTAATGCTTATAACAACTAGCGTGCTAACAGGGTAATTCCTGGTACTCGGACAATAAAACGCTTTATAATTTGATGCAAACAGCTCACAGCGGTCTCATTTTGACCCAAAGAGTTGAGAAAGAAGAAAAAGGCCAAAGACAGCAGTGGATTGAAGCGACTGGGATTTTACAAATATAGTTTACTATCAAATGGCTAGAATTACACTCAATTGCAATGACACATTTAAAAAATCTACTCCAAAAAGTGCACAATCCCCCATAAATTCAATCCACTCCAAACCTGCCTGTCTGTTAAAACCGTATTAACTGCGTCTCTCTGTCGCGTTTCAACTCAGTATCATTTTGTTTTGATCCGGTTTGTGCCGCGCGACTTTAAAACGAGACCTGTCGCCTTTGTACTTTCGGTTTTAAATGTCCCTGCACTTCCCCTCCGCTGCACACAGGCGTCCAAATTGACAATAGACTTTCATTTAAAACCTGCGCGGCTGAATGTCACTCGGCATGATTTTCATAATGCATCACACTGTGTCAGAAACGCGCTATCAAAGCACAGGGCCAACGCTGCCACATCAAAAACAGCCCGGTTCAAAACACACATCATTTACATCTGACCCTTTTACATAATCACACTCACAATTATAGACGAATAACATGCCAGACACTCATTTGAGGCAATTAACAAGTTTTAAAACGGCAAAGATGGACTGTTGTAGCCGTTTAAGCACAAACTCTTTAGAAAATTGATGTCTGTTTGATATAAATGCATAGATTGAACCGTTTTCAGCTGCAAATTGTCTGTGATCAGTGGTGGAAAGTAACAAAGTACAAAAGTAAAAGGTTCTCATCTTATTCTAATTATGACTTTAGTTTGGAGGGAGGGCACCTGTAGTAAATATTTAGCATAGTTGTATATTTGTAAAGTTGCAGTTTGTGATGAAATTTTGAAAAACAAAAGTTTAAAATGACAGGAAGTAGAGCTGAGTTCAAAAACAGAATCCCTCTGTGATGTCATCAAAAAGCGACACGCCATTGAAATTACAAAGACAATTTACAGACAACCGACATGTTTTTCTGACAGTTTAAACCACCTTTCAACAAAATAAAGGTGTTATCAGGTATTATTATTTGTCAACTCATAACAATTGTGTAATTTATATGGATTTGGGCCTTGTTTTCAAAATGGTTGCTAGGTAACAGTAGTGGAATTACCTCTAACTATGTCATATTTGTGTTCATGTTCAACCAGGAAGTGACATTACAAACTTTATGAAAACTGTCAAACTGAGGACAAATCGGCAAAATGTTTAGTAAAATCTTACATATGATCATGTTGACTACATTTTAGTGAAATGTGTTGTCTATGTCCACATAGCTGCATGAGTGTTCCCGTCGCTCAAAGCATCATGGGGGATTGTCGTCACTCGGTGGGAGGCGCTAGCCCCTAATCAGGAACTAATGTGGAAGAAAAAACATTTTTGGCTTCATGCACCAATGAGCACACACCATAGGAATCAATAGAGCGCCATTTTGAACACATCTTCCAAATTTTATTATAGTTCTATGGTCTGGCATGAACTGATGACAAGGTTTAAATTTGGCGCTAATCGTGAATGGTAACAATCTAAACAAAACACTTCACCATGTGTAACGTTTTTTTTTTTGTTTTTTTTTTATCGAGGCTCTGGTGTTAATCAGGTGTGCTCGAGTTGTAGTTGCCAAAACAGCCCTGTATTTTCACAGTTTGCGATGTTTGAAGGCTAACGCTAACTCTCCCATTGAAAATGCATTAGCGCTAATATATGGTACTAGACTAAAGCAACGTGATGTTTTGTTTACGAACACTGGATGTGTCTATAACGTCTCAATCGCCCAAAGCAAACCAAACGCCGCAGATACGTGGAGCAGCTCTTACCTTGTTTCCAGAGGCACATTGCTACCCAGCACCCAGCTGTCTTGCAGCGGGACGCTCTCGGGGGGCGTGGTCTGCAGCTCGGCTGGTGATTGGCCAGCCACAGGGGCCGGACTTCCTGTGGGCGGGGTTAGCTGCCGGGTGGAGTTCAGGGAGTGGCCAGCGTGGTGCGAGGAGCCCAGCGATTGGTTCAGAGCTGTGATGGACGGCTGCTGGCGGTGAGGCGGCGGCACTGGAGGCAGCGTGGTGCCGTGGTGATTGGACGGTTGCTCTGCGGAGACAGGAAGTGCACACGGTCAGGTACAAAAGTCGAAATTAGGACGGAAACAAGTTCAATCGATCAATCGTAACTACTTGACTATGTAGCTGATAGGGCTGTAGTCGACTAAAGAAATACTTGGTCGACTAAAGACCAACTTCATCAACCAATTAGGCCACTAAAAGGGTGTGTGGCAAGAATAGATTTAACCATGAAGTTGGTCTATGTTTCTGACCCAAACTGCACTCAAAAAAACACAACTGCAGTGGAATTCATGCTAAAACAACTATTTATGCAGAAAAATACTAATAAACTGTGTATTTATATGTTGGATGTTATAAGTTTGATTAAACTCCTGATTCACTCCAAAATCTTCAGCTCACTCACTCATATCTTCTCATTTTTTCTGTTTTCGCCACTGAACTTTCTCAGATAAGATAATGTGCAAATAAGGGCTTGACTTGAGTAAAATTTATCTTGATTTTAGTACAGTTTTACCACCTTAAAACAAGACATTTTATGCTTGTTCCACTGACAAATCTTTTTCAGCAAATCCTCAAGATAAACAATGCTTAATTCAAACACTTAATCATTTATTATTTGATTTAAGATGTTGTATTTGGTTTTTTTAATCAAGGACAGAGTAATTGGTCGACTAATACAAAGGTTGGTCGATTAGGACTCCATCGACCGATTAATCGACCAAACGACTAAAGGATTACAGCCCCAGCAGCTGATCGTCAACTAAGGCTGTTCTATCATTCAAGCAATTATTATTTTGATGATTCTTTTTGTTGTGAACAGAGATTTTTTTATTTTACCACATTTCACTCAGATGAAGCTTGAGGACTGATTAGTTGCGATTAATCAATTCACTTGATTCATCCCTAATTGTTTCAACTAATTTAATGATTGTATATTTGTTATGTGGAATATACACAGACTCCAAAACATGATGATTTTTGACAGACGATTTATGACTGAGACAAAGCAAGAGCTGCTTCAAAAAGACACAGGAACCATGTTTTTATTCCGAAAAATATTTTGTCTGTGAATATTCTCCATCAGGACATCCTCAAGTGGCATTACTTTAGCTTCAACTGGATACAATTTAGTCAAAATCTGATATTTACAGACATTTCACGTTCTGAACAACTAATGGAGAATAGAAAAAAAGAAAAGAATAATCGCTAGAATAATTTATAAGCAAAAATAACTTACTTGCAGAGGCATTGTGGTTGATTTGTGTGTTTTTTTTATTCTTGCAGACATTTTGGCAAACTAGTAAATCAAAAGTGAACGTCTTTTTGTCTTTATTTAACCCGAGCTCGTTTATAAACAACAGGACAATTAAAATCCAAAGTTACATCATGATTTTCAACAACAGAAGGAAGAAGAATGAAAGAAGAATGTGTGTTAGCCTCGTACACAACTCAGTGTGTCCCGCCTCACGCCCAAAGTCTCCAAGTGAAAGAAGACGCAACAAAAGCTTGGCTTGTGGTGAAAACACTCTGCATTAAAACCAGCTGGAATGTGACTTCATGGTTTCTGTCTCTCGTTAATGTCTCAAAACCAAAGTGAATCGATTGAGTTGAAAAGATGAATATTTATCCACTGCACTGCAAAAAGAGACTCTAATGAAGGCGAGACATACAGGCAAAACTCTTTTTTTTTTGGGTCAGTTTACTCTCAACATATCAGCTTTCATGTGGAAACAACAAACTCATCCAATCTGCATTTAAAGATGTTTTAGTATTTCATTTAATCGACTTCATCCATAGATTTCTCTGAGACATATAACTTCAAAGGTAATTTTCTTAAAATACACTTCTCTCTCACAGAGACATAAAGCATCATCTTTAAAGTAGATCCTACACCAAACTGCAAAATCTTGGACACAATGTGATTTTGACGAAACACAAAGAAGAATTTTTGATATCTAATTCTAAAACTGATTTATTGAAGTTTTAAATCCAAAAAATGAGGCGAAATTTGAATTTTAAGGAACATTTTCAGTCCAGTCTACTTTACTTGAAAACAAAATAACAAATTCAAAATCCCCGTCGTAATTTTTTTTGTAACTAATATGTGTGACAAAATGAACCTAGAAATCTAAACTTGGTTATGTCCATTTTTTCAGATTTAAATGTACCAAATATGTGTATTTTTGGCAATTTTTACACATAAAATGCCTTATTTCCACATGAAATCATTACAAGTTGAAAAACTTTTTTCTTACATTTCTAAGTGAACTACAGGAGAAGTTTCAAATTGATATCTTTATATTTAAGATTATTTCCTGTTCACCTGCATCGTCTCACCTTATTAAGTGTGTTTTCGTGGATTTTAGCAGTTTTATATCTTATTTTTAGTTTGTGTGTCAGATTTTTCTTCTTGTTTCAATATACTTAACTTCTTTATTTTGTTGAATGATGTTTTAAACGTTAGAAAAATGTGTCAGTTTCATTTAAATTAACACGTCGCTTTTTGATGACGTCACAGAGGGATTCCGTTTTGGAACTCAGCATGACTTCCTGTCATTTTAAATTCGATTTTTCAAAATTTCTTCCCCAAATTGCAACTTCATGGATGTAAAACTTTGATAAATAATTACCACAGATGCCCTCTCACCAAACTAAGTCAGAATTAAACACGAGAACAGTTATATAGACTTTAAAGGCCAATACAGCACAAATGATACATAATACGTGTGCTTTAACATTGTAATATTCCTCTCCAGACTTTTGCAAATCCAATTTAAATCAAATAAAAGTTGGTGTTCTGACAGGCGCTAGTATAATATCATTCCTCTGTCTAACTTTCTCGTTTGCCACATTTGCAAAGACTTGTTAAATCGGTTTGTCTGCGCGGTCGGACGTTTAAGCGCTGTGCAAATTCCTCGGCGGCGCGGCGCTCGGGTCAAGGCCGGCGCGAATCCCGACCCGGAGCTGCGAGCGATCCGAGCGGGCTGAATACTGATCACTGATTGGCCTTCGTTTGTTTTCTCAGACAATATTTACACAGCTCTAACCCGGCTTCAACTCTCCCCCCGTTCCTGTTCCTCGTCCCCCCCTCGCTCGCTCGCTCCTCTCCTCGCTCTGTCCCGCGGCTCCTCTGAAGGAAATGAACGGCTACGGCTGGTATTTGATTTGCATAAAGACGTCTCCATTTCCCAGGCCTGCTGTTTTTCATTCTCCGCTGCCCCCGCTAGAGAAAATAGAAAGCGCAGAGAGCGGAGGGACAGTCTCTCTCTTCTTCACTGTTTTACTTACTCTGTGTCTCTGTCTTCCTCTCTACATATTGTTTTGTTTCTCTGTTTCTCTCACCTTTGCCCCTTTCTGTCTCTGTCTGTTATCCCTTCACCTCTTCTTCTCTCCCTCATCTATGTCTTTCCTTTATCTCCCTTTCTCACCCTTTCTCTTTTTCGCTATATTCATTCTTTATCTCTCTGTCTTCCTTTCCCTTTTTCAACAAACTGATTCTTTTGTTTCTCGTTCTCTCTTTTATCCGTTCCAGGTCTTTCTTTCACCTTTCTCGTTCTGCATTCACCCCCTCTCTCTTTTTCTCTCTCTGTCTTCTTAACTTTTCTCTCTTGTCTTTTTCTCTTTTTCTCCAAACTGATTCTTTCAGTTCTCTTTTTTTTTCGTTCCAGCTCTTTCTTCCTTTTTCTCTTTCTTTTCCCTTTTTTCTTTCTGTATGTACTGTTGTATATATTTCTTTCTTTCACTTTTGAACTTGCTCTCTTTTGTTTTCTCTCTTTGTCTGTTTTCCTCCTTTTTTCTCCCTCCTCTCTGACTTTCTTGTCTCTCTCTCTCTCTCTTTTGCTCTCTTTGCTTTTCTCTCAGTCTTCTTTTCCTCTTTCTCTCGGTTCTCTTCCTTCCCTCCTTTCTCTTGTTCTTTGCCCTTTTTTCTGTCCTTGTCCCCCTCTCCGACTCTCTCTCACTACATCTTCATCATATTTATACAAAGTTTGTTATAATTTATACTTTATACTTTTTAGTTTTACTCTTTAGTTTCCTCTCTTTGTTATTCATTTTTCTCCTCTTTTCTCCCTCGTCTCTCTCAGACTTGTTCCTTTCTCCAAACTGCTTTCCCTTTTTTGCGTTCCAGGTCGTCCTTCCTAACTCTCTTTCTCCTTTATCTTTCAGTTTCTCTCTCTCTACATCTTCATTATATTTAAGTTGTTTCTCTCTCTTTTTCTCTCTACGTCTCCATTATATTCAGACAAAGTTTTATTTATTCTAATACCATGTTATATTCTAAAACAAATACATTCAACCCACAGCTGAAAAATAAACGTTTTGCCAGGTGCGCCTTGAAAATTTGAATGAACAGATTCACAATACAGATGTAATTCACTAATTTACCTTTTTTTTTGATCGTCCTGAGCAACTTTTGCACCCAAAAAGAACGCAAATCCATCACTATTGCCAAATTTAAATGGCACAGAGATGATTCGCCTCATTATATACCATATATTTAAACTAAATGGTCTGATTTGGTCATTTTAGTAGTGGGTGGTGTGCCGTAGTATCTTTTAAATCCAAAAAGTGTGCCGTAACTCAAAAAAGGTTGAAAAACACTGGTTTAGCTTATAATAAGAAAATAAATTTGCCAGTGGGGTAAGTAAAATGATCTTAACCCACTGGCAGAATCAAGAAAAATAATATAGTTCCATAAAAAAAAAAAGACTTAACTAATCTTAATCTGCCAAAACCTCGGAAATTACGATAAATATCCTGAAATCACATTTGAACTCATCTAGAAATGGCTTTTTTGCTACTTACTGAATAGTTAAAGAGCCTTATTTTAAAGCTTTGCACTAATATAATCGGGCTTTATTGTATTAGTAAAACAAATTACAAACTTAACGGAGAAAAAAACGACACTAAATCAAGGCTAATTTAGGCTGAATAGGGAAAATCTTTAATAAAACCTAACATTTTTCTAAATTTTCAGTTCAAAAACAGCACATTTATATTAGACAGTGGATCTTGATGTATTTAGTTTGCGATATCAATACTTTTGCGATATTTTGTGCCTTTTTCTAAACATTATTGCAGACTTTACTGTTTATATAAAGCCGTTTTCTGGTTCTGATTGCGCTCCCGTGTCTTCGCTATCCATTTCCTGCTTCTCCTTCTGCTTCCCTCTCTCCGTTTGCCTCTCTGTCTTCCCCATATGCTGTTTTGTCGGGTTAGTAATTGTTCCACTTATGCAAACCTTCAAGGCTAAACGAATGAGCTGCGATGAGCGCGGCCCGGATGGATTTCTGGGTTGTGAGTCCGGGCGTCATTAACAAGGCTACATCTGCGCGCCATCACCGCAAAAGTAAATCTCAACAGGACCTTTTCTCACCCCACCGCGCGCTAAATACATCTAGCCGACCAAAGCAACGCCGTGGTTTGTGGGAATTCAAATTGGTGCTATAGATTTGGAAGAAATAGGACGCTACAGCCTGATGAAGTATGTTTTGCAGTTTGGTTTTAGGAAATTTCTGCATTTGACAGAACTTTTGCCACTTGACAGAAATAGTTGGCCAAAGACAAAAAAGTGTAATATAACTAAATTAAATCAATTTTCTCAGTGCAATTCGGAGTGATAGAAGATTAGCACCGTTGCTAAAGAAAAGAACAATACAAAGCAAAATATTCCAGCTTTTGAATGGTAAAAAGACCATCGAAATGGCTGTGTCGCCTCATTGACTCCACAGTCCTGCACTCTTTAGCAGACTGAAGAGTGCACAGGGATTGATAAAAGGAAAAAGAGTCAGCAAAACTTTGATAAAAATTGATTTCTGTAATGAATATGGGTCAAAGCCACCTGACAAGCACATATTTAAGGACTAATAATCATCACATAAGTTTTATTCACATCAAACAGACTGGATTATTGAACTTTTTGCTGGAGATTTGCGATCTATTCACAGCTGAAGCTAAGGTAAGTGGCTAACGCTAGCAACTCTGCTGCTAACGGTTTGTTTAAAGTGTTTTATTCATAATCTGAGCGTCTATCTGCTTCATTCAGTCGATTTTGTGTTCAGAGATCTGTCTATATGTATGTTGTGTTTCCATATTTCGCAATGCATTGTCAAAGGTCAAAGGTCAGATTTATTTGCATGGCACATTTACAACTAGCAGTGCCCAAAGAGCTTCACAAGAACAACAAGGTAAAATACATAACAAGAATACAATAGTACACACAATAAATAATAGTGGTCAATAGTAACCGGTTTGTGACCAGCGCTGGTTTTGAGTTTTGAGCGCATTCATTTTTCACCTGCTGGACTTTCGGACAGCACTAATAATGTATAGTGCCATCTGTAGGAAATAGCGTGCATTCAGACAAAGCCAAAGTGTTCTTTTAACATGAAGCAACACAGAGACAAGCAGGTGGCATTAAAGTTACACAGTGCAGCTTTAACTGTCTTGACCTTTTGTCTCGGAACAGTCTGACACAATATAAAAACTAAATGGAAATTTCGACAAAACAACAAATGCCCCAGAAGCCACTGAGTGTAACAAACAAATCCACATCCCGATTGGATTTGTGCCAGGCCTGACCAGCTCTATGTGTGTGTGTGTCTGTGTGTGTGTGTGTGTGCGTGCGTGCGTGCGTGTGTGTACGTGTGCGTGCGTGTGTGTGTGTGTGTGTGCGTGAGTGTCCCACCAGAGGGTGACGAGACGACTTTGGAAGCGACAGGAACATGGCAGGGGGCTGCAGTTCCATCAAAACACAAGTCTGCCCAATATGAGGTCCAAAAGAGATGGATTCTGCGTTTTCCAAAACAATGGAGCGTCTTTAATAATGTTTCAAACGTTTGCTCACAACAACAACAACAACAACAACAACGACAGAGCACATTGTTGTAGTTACAGTTTTAGTTCATCACGCACCATCAGTTCTGCTGCACGACGAGAAACAAACGAATGAATGTCTAATGAAACTAAAACCGGTGGAGATGAACTGCCGCTATTGCCAAAGCGACACAGACGTGACACCAAATCTGTGCCAATGTTGTCTCTGACCATCGTCAAATCACTCACAGGAATTAGGAAGATTGTCTTGCCCGAGGACACGACAACAGAGTAGACTTGTGGGCCACCATTTGTTTTACTAATATTCAACTTAACTGAAACTTTACTTTAATACAATAGAATGATGACAAAAGGACTATTTACATGATGATTTCTTATCTTCTCGGTCTGATAATTTAAAGAGAAAATACCTTAGAATCAGACAATCAGACATTTGTTATTATTTATTATGCTTTTTAATAGTGCACTATGTAACTTTTCTGGTATCAGAGTTTGTGCTTTGTATGAATCGTGTATTATTTGTTACTTGTGTTATTATTTGTTCTAAATTTGACCTTTAAAAACAGATCTGATCCATAACCTGTGAGTGCCATCTACTTTTAATGACATACTGCGGCACATTCCAGAGCAAACAGTAACATCTCCATGGAGACAAGCAGGTGTCAGACCCTAAAAATAATGTAAAATCCCAACTAAAATCAAAAGAAGTAACATTAAATAAAAAAAAAAACTCCACTTTTATAGCCTTAAAAAGCACAAATAAAGACTTTGTTCAGAATGTACAATTATTAAGGCAAGATATTACAGGCGAAAGTATTTATTTTTGGTTTTGGTCAGTTTGTTCTCATCAGCCTTAAAAGTAGCTCCTGCACACACAAAACTTTACAATCCTGGACTCAACAAGATTTTGATGTAACGTACAGGAGTATTTTTTGATATCTAATTCTAAACTACTTTATTAAAGCTTCAAGTTTAAAAAATAAGGAGAAATTTTATTTTTAAATTTATTTTCAGTCTGATCCAGTTCACTCAAAAACTAAATAAGAAATCGAAAATCTCCTCTATAAAGTTTTTGAAACTAATGTGTACAGAACAAACCAAGAAATTCAAACCTGGTTCTGTCCCAAATATGTATAATTTTGACACATTAAATGCCTTATTTCTATATAAATGATGACACACTTGTAATATTTTTTTTTTCTTACATTCATGTGAGTAAACTACAGGAGACATTTCAGATAGATGGCTCTAAATTTAATTTTTTTTTCCTTTTTACCTGCAGCATCTCGCCTTAAGAATGATTCAGGCTTAGTAACTACCTGAATCCTTCTTAATAAACAATTCGCTCATTATAAATTACGTTTTTGTGTATTTTTTACCAAGGCTAACAAAGATGTAGTTGTTTGTTGCCCAGATACATTCAGATTCATAGATATTCCCTGTCCTTTTGCATTTCCTGCTCGCTCCTGTCGTCTCGTCTGTTTTCTGGCCCGTGACAGCACTTTTCTGTGAGCGCAGGGACAGCGTTCGTCAGCCCTCGAGTGACAGCGCCTGCCTCGAGCTGTTCCACGCCACATGTAAGCGCCCTCGTCTCCCGGTGACAGCACGAGCCCGTCGCGGCCCGTATGCAGGTCGCTTTGAACCACCAGTGGGCCGCGGTCTGGTCTCGGCTCGCTCTGAACCCGGGCCGGTCCGAGTGTCAGGTGAGGACGCGCCGTATGGAGGTGCCGGCGTGTGACTAATCAGACGGGAATGATGTGGAGGAGGTGAGAAGAGGTCCATCTGGGGCCAATGGTAATGTATGTGTGTTGCCGTGGTGATGGCAAAGGCAAGATCACGACCGAAATCAACAATGTAACATTAAGCTAAAGGGTTAAAGGTGCACTATGTCACTTTTCTGCTGGAGGGTTTCCATAGAAATGTTGTTGCTTTGTCTGGAATGTTCCACAAAAGCACCTGAAGTAACATTTTTGCCTTACTAAACGTCTTTGTAAGTCCATGTGGTGGTTGCATAGTGTATTTTTGGAGTGTTTCAAGTGTCGCCCCCTGCTGTCTCTGGGTGGAAAACCAGCCTTGCAACATTTGCCAACATCGACCTGAAGACAACTCTCCTGAGAAACAAAGGGGGGTTTAAAAATATTTGGAGACGAGAAATGTTTTGTATATGTTTGTAAGAGAAAATGTTTGTATGTGATTATACTTCATTGTTTCAATAAAAAATCTTTAAACTATCAGTGTATTTTCATAAGAGACCTACAGGGTCTTAGTTCTGCTTTAAAAACACATTTTGGGAGTTATACGATTATTAAAATGATATGTTAACAGCCAAAACATCAGGCCATGGTCCCTCTGACAACAGATTTTGTCGTTTGCATTGCAATTTTTAAAATAATGTCGAAGATCAAAATCTGATGATAAGTAGATTTTAGTTTTAGTAAGTGAACATAGCTTCTGTTCAAACTTTTTGTCCAGTTGATACAATTCTGTTTGCTTTTGTGGATGGAGCCTGGAAAACCGAGCGATTACACAGACATTGCTAATCACCTGCTTTTTTTCTACACTTTTAAAGCCATACTATGGAACATTAATGGGAAAACAGTAACGTCCGTCGAGACAAGCGATTGAGACGCCCCACTTGTGTCTGTCGCTGTTAGACAATCACAGCCCTCTATCTTTGCCTAAAAACGAAACATTTAATCATATAACTATCTCCTCTGTCAACTCACTTTAGTTAAACCAAGTTAAACCATTTACTTCACTGTATTTGACGAAAGTGAAGAAATGCCCAAATTACACGCGTCCAAAATACTGTCCGAACCAATCACTTCAAATCCAAATGCATTTTGATTTACACTCAAAATGCCAACAGCAAATCAGCTCATAATCAACAATTTATTCATAACATATTGAAGCCATATATAAGCAATATTAGCGAGGAGAATTTATTGCTGAAGAAAGCAATATGAAAGGGAAACGATCCGGTGAAGATGTAATGTATGGACTTAAGAAACATTGAGGACTGAACTGGTGGAAAAGGAGGATTGCGCAACCTCTTTGCTCTAAATATAGTCATTCTATTAGTCATTGTTCTA